>OZ020288.1:6137583-6161367 GCA_963971205.1 Aethes cnicana
GCGCGGCGCGGCGGAGCGCGGCGCGCGGGAGCGCGGCGCGCGGGGCACACGCGCTTACGGGCGACCTTCTTCGGCCGGCAGTCGCGGCTCAGCTTGTCATAGTTGTCCTGGAAATTATATAGAGGGCGTTTATACACTGGGCCACTTCTTATATGACCTTAAATCTCAGATTTGTACATACACTATGCTATTAAGCACTGCAGCTGCGGGATTATCGTCTCTTTACGGGACATCCTGTATATTCTGTATATTTAAAACCAGAAACTGACTGACTGATAATGTGTATTTTGGACAGTGCGCTCAGGAACTTCACGATCTTATACCACCATCTGCTTTTTATCATCGGATTACTAGACGACGGGAGGGTTTCCATCCTCATGTGGTCGAGTTCCCCATGAATCGAACAAAGCGATGCGCTAAATCTTTTCTTGTTCGCACTGCTAAACTCTGAAATCTCCCTGCGTTTGTGTTTCCCAGTTCCTATAAACTTGGTGTATTCAAGTTTAGAGTGAATAGGCATCTTCTGGGCAAGCGTGTTCCACCATAGACCCTATAATTACTTTCCATCAGGTGTGATTAGGGTCAAACGCAAGCCCATTCGTTATAAAAAAAAAAGACTGACAGGTCGATCAGCGCACAGCCGAAACGAATGGTCTAGAAGGCTGAAATTTGGCATGTAGATTCCTTGGGGGAGTGTACGGGAGCAGTAAGGATTTCCCAAAATAAATAATAACCGCTGCTCATGCAGGGGTCAGTCACTGACGACCTTGGACAGGAGTATGGAGGGTTGAAGTAAAGGAGCGCAATCTTTATAGTTCCAAAAGTGGACACCAAATCGGGTAGGTTGGGGGCGCTGCGGTTGCCAATCCAGTCAAGCCACCTAGGCGGATAGTCTGCAGTAGCGCCTTCAGATGGCGCAGCTGAGGCGAAAACGGTTGTGAGGAGTTTGTTTTGTTTTGTTGCTTATCAAATCCGCTGGACACGTTTTCAACTGTTTCGCCATATAAGATTGCGCTCCTTACCAAGACACATTCCACACTCCATAGACAAGAGATTATACCACAGACCAGGTCACTTACCCGCTTCCAAGCGTGTTCAGCGCAGAGCGGCGTCTGCTCCTGCAGCGGCAAGATGGGTTGCTTGCAGCGCGCTCCGCCGGCGAACACGGCGGCGCACGACGCGTACAACCGCTGCTCGGGGGCCAAAGTCACGTGTGACAAGCAGTAACGACCACAAGGCAACGGCGGAGCGAAGCAGCCGTCTTCGGAACACGTGCTGTGACCCGGCTTTAGTGAGCCGCTTTCCCCGCCCGACCAGCCGACTTCTCTGTGAATGAGAAGACACAATGAATACAGGATTGAGATCGAACGGTTTACTGAATTCGAAGGACCGATCGATCCTTTGAATGCCACGTCAATGGGGACTATCGTTTCTTTGCTCACCAGTTGGCGCCACTGTTGACTAAGGTCCAGAGGTATAGCTGTCAAAGGCGACTTTATAAGATCGGCGCCGAAAAAAAGTTTTACATCTTGAATCTCATTAAGTTTATTAATTATAAATAAGTAACTATCATCATATCGAGTAGCTATGCCGCAATGTTGTGCAGTTGCGTTTTGTTCAGAATTATTTCATTTTTTTTTCAAAGCGTTCACATTGATCGCCAAATAATCCATATTTCACGAAGGAGATCACTTTTCAACAGGTAAATTAAAGAAATTATCATTTATGTCACGAAGCCCGCCAAAACCAGTGAAAAGTGAATGTTATTGGAACTCGCGCGACACTAGCGCCTCTATGGCAAATTCACACGCGATCACCCCCATTGCAGACGTTGAAGGGAGAATTAGTCAGACCAAACTCAATTTAAAGTACCTGCACGCTTTGTCAGTTGTGTTTGGTAGTTAAGTGTCGTTTAAAAGGTGTTCAACGCGCGTTTTAGTGCCCTACAAAGCTTTAACATGCGTAAGACGATCAGTGACGATTGAAACAAACTGAATTTATGACTCTACAATACAATGTAGTCATAAATTGAATTTGTTGATGACTTGCACTATTTTCAAATGTTTTATAACTCCTGATGCAAAACCACACGCAATGTTATTTACGAGCATCAGGCAATCATGTAGACTCTACATGATTACTTGTTGCGTGTGGTTTTGCAACAGGAGTTGTAAAACATTTAAAAATAGTGGAAATCATCTGGATGATTTCAGTCTCATTCTATTACTATCTGACCCCGCGGACTTCGTACAGCCTTAGATTTTTTTTGTGTATGAAAAATAGCTTACGTCTTATTCTCAGACCTACTGCACTCCAAATTTCATAAGAATCGGTCAAGCCGTTTCGAAGGAGTTTGGTTAGAAACACTGTGACACGAGAATTTTATATATTAGAACATTTATCAAAATTGCCTGTTTGGATAAAGAAATGCCTGCTAACCAGTGACCCAACAACTTCCTATATACATGGTGGGTCAGAAAATATGGCAAATAATTAACCCACAGTATCGGCTATCGATTCTAAGTATATTGTATAGGTCTTTAATTTTTTTCGAGTTAGTAAAAAAAATATTGTATATAGGATTGGTTGTGTGAGCGACGCATGAATCCTATACAAAATATTTTTTTTTACCAACTCAAAAAAAAATTAAAGACCTATACAATATACTTAGAATCGATAGCCGATACTGTGGGTTAATTATTTGCCATATTTTCTGACCCACCATGTATAAAGGAGTAAAGTTATTTATTTAATAAATATTGTAAGTACCTTAGTCTCCTACGCTCCCGCGATGACAGGATCTCAGGCATGCCTCTCATAGCCAGTAAATGGTTCACCATCTGAGGTGGTAGGCGACATGAGGAAGATTGCCCGTTCAGTTGTTTCTGTGGAATAACAAAACATCCATACTAATATTATAAATGCGACAGTAACTGTCTGCCTGTATATCTATCTGTCTATTACCTCTTCACACTTAAATGACTGGACCAATTTAGATGAAATTTGGTATGAAGATAGTTTGAATCCCTGAAAACGTATAATAGGTCCAGCAGGAACGAGATAGGCAACAAAGGCAGCATATTGGCACTGATATTTTTGTCTCGTCGAGACTTCAAAAATATGACATGTTTATTTACAAACCAAATGACGAGAAAGTGGACTGTCTCATTTATTGTACGATTCTATTAATTAGGAGCCCTAATCAATGACAAAACATGTTGATCAAGTAGGTATAAAATAACTATTCATTCAGTTGACTTCACTCGAAGTCCAGTATCATTGAGAAGGTTTATTTACTGCCAGTTCCTGGTTCATATACCGAAATAAAATGTGGAATACGAAATTTGCACCAAAAATATGTAAATTTTCAACCATCTATGGTATTCGAAACGATTCGTATTTTGTGTATGTATAGGAGCCGAGCATTAAGTCAATGCGCTTATCGTCAGTACTTTCACATTTCAATGACACATCTCAGGAATGTTTATAAACATAGCTATAAAAATAAAGATAACCGCGCAATGGTCAATACAATGATCTGAAACAACACCAGCGCTTACGTATAATCAGCTGTTTGCTGCTGACTGCTGATCACGTGGCAGTAAACAGCTGATTGTGCGTAAGCGCGAACGCCGTCAGCAACCAGTGGCCTTTCTGTCTGTTGTTTGTCGAACCGCTTTTAGCATAGACAATTGTAAATTTTCTATTGTAAATTATTGTTCGTTTGATATTCATATTATTAAAAAAAAAACAAGCAAAATTTCAATCGAAATTTCCACAAACTAATGAGGCTTTATTTATTTCTGAATAGCGAGGAGTAATGTTGTTGCTTCAGAACCAATGTTTTAAACTTACCTCTTGTTTATATCGCCTTCACGCTAAAACGCAATTAATTTTCCTCTTTTTATTGTATGCAAGGCTTCCCCATTAACACTGTCTTCGTTATTTGCATTTTCCTGCTAGTTACCACAAAATGCATAGGTAATTATGAATTAATGATGTACTTTATGGGAGTTAATTTTCATATTATAAAACTTGTCAGTTGTAACTTTCATACACTTACGTCTTACGGGGTATAGCATACTAAATATCAGTGTGAACTTGAAACTATATTCTTCAACGCAAGAGAAAATAGAACATAAGAACTATTTAGATTGATAAATGAAATCCCAACCATCTTCTACTTCATTTGGATTTGAGTAATAACTGATTTGAGAAAATCTACAAATATTTTTTTAATAAATCTACACAGTGTCGATCTCATAATGAAGACGCATCTAACGACACCTCACAAGCTAAAATACATTAAGCTGTTAGACCGTCCGATCCGATATCAGTGTCAGACGTAAAATATATGAAATATGGTATCCTATCGTTGATATCCGATACATATTTCATACATTTTACGTCCGACACCGATATCGGATCGGATAATGTGAAAACGCTCTTAAGGCTACAGAGCTTGCGAAAGAAATATACCTACACTCATACATACACTCGAACATAAGCCCTCGTTCTGGCGCAGTCCAATATACAATCGAGGAGTAAGGAGTATCCAAATTAGCATACCTTGATGATAGTAGCAAGAGCTTTGTGTTCCCGAAAGTCTCTGGCGAGCCTGAGCGACGTGTCGGCTCGGACCACGTGCCGCCTTAGCGCAGCCCTGCGGAGCGCCAGGCGAGCACCCCGCGACTCCGAAGCGCTGTCTTCCACGCAGATAGGCCCTGAGAACGAACCTGAAAGGAAAAGACGAGTGTAATCTTGTACTTTAAACGCGCTTAGGCAAACGATAGATGAAGATGACCTACAAGACCTAACGATAGGGAAGATAATAGGCTTCAGGAAGGTTCAACAAGGCGACGGCGCTGGGAACGGATAACCCGTAATCCCAGGGGAGACCAGGGAAATGGGTGAAATGATTCCGAACGGAGGACCAATCACCGAAATGATCCAGGCGGTCGTCCCCTTTCATAAATAATAAAAAACGCGCTTGACTTGTATATTTCTTAGTTTATTTATTTATTCAAGGGATCTCAGAAACGGCTCTAAAGATTTGGACGAAATATGGAATATAGGCATTTACAGGGGCGACAAATCGATCTAGTTAGGTCTCATATCTGAGAAAACTCGGTTTTAGCTATTCAACCGAGCAAAGCTCGGTCGCCTAGGTCCTGTTAGCGAACTAACAGTACTACCTACGCAGCAATATCTATTATCGCATTTGACACTCATTGTGGGCGCGGTGTACACTGATTTGTATGAAGTTTGTCATTCTAAGTTTAGTCTTAGTTGCCTTTTTTATGACGGAACTCACCAAACTCAAGGCTATTATCATCATCACTGCTGCTCTCGAGTTGTCTGGACGTTGGCTTTCTGTCATTCAAGGGGCCGCAGTCAAACAAGCTGTCACCCGGAGCATGCCAACTTCTGTTGAGAACGGGCAGGGCCCTCTGTGCCGGTATCCGCTGCAACGCCTCGTGTACCGCAGGCCCCCGGCCCCTACGGACTTTGCTCTGAGACGGCTTGGCTAGAATAAAAAATAAAGTTGATACATTTTTACTTTCATTCATTACTATAAACACTACCAACACGTAAAATTCTCAAATAATTTAACTGGGTGTATAGGTTCCCTTCCCTCCCCCCCCTCCCTAAACTCCCTGTTCCTCTATCTTTACATTTCCTTTTCTTACAAACTCACAAATAACAGAATTCGCTTGTCAAATAAATTGTTAATAAAAAACTTTTTAAATTTCTTATACACGGTGAACTTGAGTAACCTGAATAATTTTACCAGCGTATACCTGAGGTCGTAAGGAATAAAAAATGGTAATGAGATCAGGTTGAAATATGATTTTTAACTTATTTTATTCCATACGACCCCAGTCGGAGTCGGTCAGAAATCATATGGAATAAAAAAAGTTAAAAATCATATTTCAACCTGGTTTAATTTTTTTTTTTCTTACAGCCTCAGGTATACGCCGGTAAAATTATTTGGGTTACTCAAGTTCACCATGTATACACCTGCGAAGCAAGTGTTAAAAATTAATTCAATGATTTTGCTCATTCATGTTTATCTTATTTTAGGATCACAGAAGTCCATATGGTTGCTCAGGCCAAATTTCGAATAAACTGTGTTTTCAGAGCTAATTGTTAAAATATTGGAAGCATATATTTCATACTAAAGTTTGACTTTCTCATTTTATAGTTATGGTAGGGTTAATCAACTAAGTTCATAAACATGTCAGTGAACTCTTCACAGTAACATGAATTCATTGCATTTTAAAACAGGTTTCCCCTGCAAAAAATATTTGTTATGAGTCACTTCTTAATAACTCAACAGTCAGCAGACAGGTAAACAAAGAACATAATTACCTTCCCATTTCTATGGCCTAATTGAATTATAATAAAACTAGCTTCTGCACGCGACTTAGCCCGCGTGGAATTCGGTTATCGCGTTTCCGCGAAAACTATGCGTTTTTCTGGGATAAAAAGCCATGTCAAATTCCATCTCAATCGGCCCAGCAGTTGAAGCGTGAAGAGGTAACAGACAGACAGATAGACAGACAGACAGACAGACCGACAGAGTTACTTTCGCATTTATAATATTATTAGTATGGATAAGCATCGGCAATAAATTAAACATACCTGATGATGCTTTCTTTGCTGATGTTGAGAGTTTAGTGGAAGTTGGGGCTTGAGGCTCCGTCTTTATAACTGTTGGGGCATTCTCCACCAGACCCTGTTCTCTTTTAAATACATCCAGAAAGCTTTCTGATCCAGACTGTTTTGAATTTGATGCCGACTTAACTTGATTAGTATTAACACTATTAATACTGACTTTCTTATTAGAAGTTACATTGTTAGTTTGAGCCTTAGGGCTATGAACACTTTGCCTTCTTACTTCGGTTACACAGTTACTCCGAGAGGTCTCTTTTGCTTGGGTTGGATTCTTTGCTTTTGGAACTTTGGTATGAGTTGTTTTGACTTCCTTATATTGTGGTGCCACCAGTTTTGACACAGGTGAGTAATGACCATTAGAAACAACCTCCAATTTGATTTCATCTTTGATTTCCCCATTCGTTAGTGAACCTCTCAGATCCAACTCACTGTTTGGACTATCTAAGAACTTGGCTTTCACTTCCACATTATCAGGAAACATGAAACTATCCTCTGTGTGGCTGACAGTTATTTCTCCGGCTATGACATCTGAGTCGTGAAATGTATAAAGTTCGTTGGGATCAATTTTAAATTTAGTCTGAAAGAAATTTTCATTCAGGTGTGGTATGTATGCCTGCTCATCCCCCGAGCTATCCTGTATGAACATGTTAACATCTCCACAATTCCCTGTGACCCCCTCCACTGATAACTTGTACTGAGTTGCGCAGCTCGCATCTGATATGTTTTGCGGAATGCCACTGAAACTGTAAACAAAGGATTTTATATGAATATAACGATTAGCATAAAAACATGATTAGCTTAGAGTAATTTCACTTACCCCACATTTTCGGTAGTACTCAAAAAAGACATACTGTGCTCATTTTACAACTTAAAGATACAAACAATGCTTATTGCTTCGGCTAACAGGAAATGCCATTAAATAATCTTGGTCCCACTGCTTCATACTGTAATGTTGAAATAGAATATTACTGGGACTACAAAATACCAGCAGAGAAGGACAATAATCGTTATTTAATTAAAAACAAGATAGTTTCACTGCTATACTTATGAAAAATGTACTTCTTGTGACAATTACAAATGACATCTGTCAAATATAAATATTTTTATTAGCGATTATTCCTAATTCTTATTATTTATTGCCAGTTTCGACCAACGAGTGGGAATTAAGGACTCCTAAAAAATAAACAGTCTGTTGTTTTTTTACAATTTAACATTAACAAATGCCGATACTGTGACCGAGGACTTACATTTAATTTATGTTAATTTCAAGCACATTTTACCCCTAGCAAGCAATAAAAGTAGATTCCAACCAAAACACTTACACCGACCACTTAAATTAATGTAGAATTATGCTTCTTTATACCAAAACAAAGTAAAAACACACCTATTCAATAACATTAAATTAATGACAGATTACAGCAAATGGCAGCCAAAATGCAGTTGCGTTCATAAAAGTATAAAAAGACGAAAAAATTACATGTGATTTTTGTAAGGTACCTATTCTAAATATTATAGTGGAATTTGTATTTACTATTTTTTATCTTTTTAAAGAAAAAACTCATTACAATATTTTTCTTCAGCTAATACTTTTTTATTTTATTATCTTGTATCACGAAGCAAGTAACTATAATAGTACATTATTGCAGAGGCCGCCAAGTAGCGCATTGCCGGACGAGTCAGTTAGAAGGCTGAGCGAAGCGAAGCCTTCTATTAGTACGAGTCCGGCAATCGCAATTGCGGCCGAGGTATATATAATGCTTTTCTCAAACAGCGAGGAAATACGTAAGGTCAGTCGGGGCAAGTGCGCCAGGATGGGGTAAGTGCGCCTAACATAAATATATCGAAACCTATAACTATTACTCAAATAGTAGTTGGCTGTTTACAAGGCATAGGGGCGAAATAAATTTAGGCGCACTTACCCCACATCAGTATTTACTACTTCCATGATCGTGGATGATTTGGCCATGGAAGTTGTACTTATTACCTCCATGGATTTGTCAGTTCCGGGGCAAGAGCGCCAGGATGGGGTAAGTGCGCCTAACATAAATATATCGAAACCTATAAATATTACTCAACTAGTAGTTGGCTGTTTACAAGGCATAGGGGCGAAATAAATTTAGGCGCACTTACCCCACATCAGTATTTACTACTTCCATGATCGTGGATGATTTGGCCATGGAAGTTGTACTTATTACCTCCATGGATTTGTCAGTTTGTAGAGGTGTCTCAAATAGCAAGCGAATTAAAAAAAACACACACACGACAATAATGTTTTTGCTGGCCAAGGCCGGCAATGGACAGCCTCGCGTCTTCTTTTTTTGAAAGTAACACGAACATTTCCGTGCATGTTTGAGAAAAATAATATTTGCCGTAATTTAACTTCAAGATTATATAAAATAAATTAAATTAATAAAAGAAATTAAAACTCTTAACTGGATTTTCACTTTGTTTTTCCTTTTACTGAACGCATCTATTTATTTTTTTTCTTTTTCATTGCCTGTACCTGGTACCTGGAGTATTTCGACTTCGATACATTTCTGGATTCTTTCTTAACTCTATTTGATGTAGAAATAATAATGTAAATATAAAAAAAATACTAGATTTAATTGTGCATGAATTTATATCCGATAATCACGAATTTTTTTCATGAAAATTGCATGCTTTATAGAGGAGTTTGAAAATGCCGCGTTTTTTCAATCATTTTGTGAACCCCTTCCTCGAAGCGTTGTTGTGAATCCAATATGGCGATATTTGATGTTGTGCTATTTTAAAGGTACGTCAATTTGACGATTCTATAAATGTTACGTCCGGTAAATATCTTGTTTTTCGTCAGTTTCATTACTAATAATGTTTATAAAACTCGGGTCAAGTGATTTATTAAGAACTTGTGGCATCGTGAAAGGCGTACAGTTTGTATTGTTTTGTTTGTGAATCCCGATAATTCTAATGAACAATCCATTGTAGTACAAAATGATTAAATGAATCTAAAGTGTTAATTCTCTTACTATCGTGATATACAATAGTATTAAGTAGATGCGATTCACTAAACTAAGCTGCTGTGGTTCCAAAACCCAAAAGCAAAACTGTATGTAATTACGGTAATTATGAGTGGAAATTTTATGTTTCACAGAAGAATCAGTGTTTTATTTATTTTACAGAAGTGCACATGTTTTCATACAAATGGGAGTTAAATAGAAGAAAACAACGGTGCCGTATATTAGCGCCTAATAATTGAGTCATTATTTGAGTACATAGTGGAAAGAGCGTTGACTATAATGACGGATACCAGAAGAAGAGTAAAGCTTTACGCTTTAAACGCTGATCGGCAGTGGGACGATAGAGGAACAGGACATGTATCCTCATGTTATGTGGACAGATTGAAAGGAACCTCACTTCTTGTTAGAGCAGAGTCTGATGGTTCTCTGCTCTTGGAAAGCAAAATACAGCCTGACACTGCATACCAGAAGCAACAAGACACATTAATTGTGTGGTCTGAAGGTGACAATTTTGACTTGGCATTAAGTTTTCAAGAAAAAGCAGGATGTGATGAAATCTGGGAAAAGATTTGTCAGGTAAGGAATATATGTGTAACAACTAGTTTTCTTGCAGTTGCCATATTTTAGATTATTTTAAAGTTTCGGAGTGTTTAAAGGACTGTTTTGGCACAGTAGAATCTTTAAAAATTGTCACCAGTGACGATGTTGGGAGAGATAAACTTGCAGGTTATGACTTGCATCATGCCTGCCTACATACATACATGAATTGTGTTATGCTGCTTCTGCTTGTGATAGCTATTTTTTTTTGTTTATAAGTCCCAAATGTAAATCATTATTTTCTGATTGATGATTCCAATATTTTTCTGTGCACTTGTAAATCCAAGTTACATTTAAAATATTTTTTATGGTCCAATAATTTAAAAACATGATGTTACTTTAGTGATTTTTATGTTCCTTTCATTTATTTAAGGTGCAAGGGAAAGATCCATCAGTGGAAATCACACAAGACATTGTTGAAGAATCAGAAGATGAGCGCTTTGATGAGATGTCGGACAGTGTCCAACCAGTAGAGCTGCCAGCATGTGAAATGGGCAGATTGGAAGATATCAGTGAGCTAGTTAATAGCTGTCTTGTATCTCCAACACGGAAAGACAAATTAGCAGCAGCCCTTGAGTCCCAGAACTATATAAAGAAATTACTCAATCTCTTCCATATGTGTGAAGACATAGAAAATATTGAAGGCTTGCATCATCTCTATGAGATATTTAAAAGCATATTCCTCCTAAACAAAAACACTTTGTTTGACACAATGTTTGCAGATGATACTATATTTGATGTTGTGGGTTGTCTGGAGTACGATCCCAGTCTTCCGCAACCCAAAAAACACAGAGAGTACCTCCGGGAACTAGCAAAATTTCGAGAAGCCATTCCTATAAAAAATCAAGATTTGCTGGCAAAAATACACCAAACATACAGAGTTCAGTACATTCAAGACATTGTTCTGCCTACTCCAACAGTCTTCGAGGATAATCTGCTTAGCACATTATCTAGTTTTATATTTTTTAATAAAGTAGAAATAGTGAAACTTATAGAGGAAGATGACAGATTTCTCACAGACCTGTTCAAGTTGCTTATGGATGATAAGACACCCAATTTAAAGAGGAGAGATTTAGTTTTATTTTTAAAGGAGTTTTGTAATTTTTCACAAAATCTTCAGCCGCAAGATAAAGATGCATTCTACAAAACATTAGTTTCATTGGGTATCCTGCCAGCATTAGAAATTACCTTAGGTATAGATGACCAGAAGACCAAGACTGCGTCTATAGACATATTGACATATATTGTGGAGTTCTCACCCTCTGTAGTAAGGGATTACACATTGCAGCAGGCTAACAATACTGAAGAGGTAAGAAACCTTATCTGTCAACTTGACCTGTATTGACCTTGTGTCAGTCTTGGCCTTGGTTTAACAGGTGATATAACTTTGTTATTTTACAGGAGCACATGTTGCTGAATATAGTGATAGAACAGATGCTTCGGGACCGTGACCCTGAACTGGGAGGTGCGGTTCAGCTAATGGGTGTTCTGCGCATTTTACTTGACCCTGAGAGTATGTTGGCTTCGGTCAATAAAAGTGAAAAAGCAGACTTCCTTAACTTTTTCTACAAACACAGTATACAGACGCTTATAGGTAGGTTTTTAAACTTCCTTTTAACAAACTTTGGTATTGGACATTATTTCTTCAAAATTCATTTTGAAATTCTTGCTGTGTGTGGTATGTTCTATAAAGTTTATATTTTTTACAGCACCTTTGTTACAAAACACAACTGGGGAAAAGCCGTTAAGGGAAGACTATCACACTGTGCAGCTATTGGGACTTGTCCTCGAATTACTATCATTCTGCGTTGAACATCACACTTACCATATCAAAACTTGTATATTGAACAAGGTACAATACTATTTCCTTTCCATAAAGTTTATTACAACCTGTTTTTTTTGACAAGAAGCTAGGGCATGCAAGGTGCTATTTAAAAGTGTTTTTTTTTAACATAAATACTGCATTAACTCTCGCTTTTATCGTCAATAAATTTGATTGATAATAATTTTAAATCTTCCTTTAATTTCAGGATCTTCTTCGTCGTATACTGGTGCTTATGCGATCAACACACACTTTCTTAGTTTTGGGTGCACTCAGATTCATGAGAAAAATCACTGCACTAAAGGATGAATATTACAACAGATACATCATCAAAGGAAATCTATTTGCGCCTGTCATAGATGCTTTTCTCAGAAATAATGGCAGGTATGTTGAAAAAATAGGAGAGAAGAGAAAGTTCACTGCCCTACCTACACATGATGTGCAATGTAGTTAATACACTACTGAAAGTTTCATTGTTAAATCATGCATATGGTTAAATACCATTTCAATTTCCATTGTTACCACCATTACTAAAATCATAATATGAATACCTATCGCCTTTTTCCAGATACAATTTACTGGACTCTGCAATACTAGAATTATTTGAGTTCATCAAACTGGAAGACATAAAATCACTTTGTTCACATGTTGTTGAAAATTATGGAAAGATCTTAGATGAAGTTGAATATGTGCAGACATTCAAGGCCTTGAAGACGAGATACGATCAGCAGCAGGACAAAATAAAAGAGCGAGACAGAGGTAATTCATTAACACTAATTTTAAGAGTCACAATAACAATAGTTGCAGTGATACTGGGCTCTATAGCCCAGTATAGCCGTAACTTGGAGCTAACTATCGAAATAACCGGCGCTAATGTGAGTAGGAACTAATCACCAGCTGCAGCTTTATTCATTGCCAAATATTTTTATTTTGTACTTGTATACACTTGTTCAAATGGCAAACTCAATGTGCCTTGAAGAACAGGAAAACTTCACAGTCCAAGTGCTTCTAACAAGAATGATGTGGCAAGAGAATTTCATACCTACCTACTTCAGTTTTATATTTAACTTTGTTGGGAAAGTTGCCTCTTGTTTGATAAGAGGCTCGTGCTAGGCTTCTGTGAGGAAATTCTAAATAACAGAATCTAGTTTGAAATAAGAAATTTATGTAAGTAATTGTTATATATTATTCTACAATTTTATGCTAGCTTCTGCCCGCGACTTCGTCCGCGTGGAATTCCGTTGAGCGTTCCCGCGGGATCTATGCGTTTATCCGGTATAAAAAGTAGCCTATAATGTTTAGAGATCTTCTACTATCTAAAGTCCCGCGCCTTCACATTTCAAAACGCTTCAATGTATTTAAAAAGCACCACCAACACTCTCAACACATGTGTGCGTGCTGAGACAGCCATCAACTATGCGTTGAGAGTGTTGGTGGTGCTTTTTAATAAATAACAAAAAAATTGAAGCGTTTGAAATGTAAAGGCGCGGGACTTTAGTAGAAGATCTCTACATACCTACATACGGTCACGTGATTTGCACTGACTCAATCCATACTATCAACACTAATATTATAAATGGGAAAGTAACTGTCCTTCACGCCTAAACCGCCAGACCGCGTTTGATTAAGTTTGTTTTGGAGATAGTTGGAATCCTGGGAAAGGACAGAGGCTACTTTTTGTCCCGAAAAAACGCATAGTTCCGCGGGAACTACTACTACTACTACTACTACACGCAACACGGTCATGGCACGGTCGCCGTGTCGTGTAAAGTAGTAATCTATGAGCCCCATAGACAGCTTTCACATGGCACCGTCGCCGTGCTTTGCCGCGCCATATGAAACCTGCTTATGTCTTAAACCCATGCTCATGTCTTAAAAAAAAAAAATCCTACCTTTTAATATTAGTTTACTAACATCCATATTTAATATTATAAATGCGAAAGTAACTCTGTCTGTCTATCTGTTACCTGTTCACGGTTCAACCGCTGGACCGATTGAGATGAAATTTGGCATGGAGATAGTTGGGGTCCCGAGAAAGGACATAGGTTACTTTTTATCCCGGAAAAACTAGTTCCCGCGGGTGAAGTTGCGGGCAGAAGCTAGTAGTTTCATAAGTATTTTTGTAACTAACAATCTATGGATCTCAGAAATCTGATAAATTTGTTTTTCATTTTTTTTTATGTGTCTCATACATTTCTGCATTACACGGCTCCGGGCTCGGCGACCGTGCAGTAACCGTGTTGCATGTGAAATGGGCCTAACGTTAATTTATCACTGTTGTTGCAGTGAGCGGGAGCGTGGGAGTCGCCGAAGCGGTGGTCCCGTCGCTGCTGCGGTCGCGGTACCGGCGCGAGGCGCGCGCGCCCGACGACGAGGAGGAGATGTGGTTCAACGACGACGACGAGCTCGAGGACGAGGCGCCGCTCGAGCCCGCGCAGCCGCACGCGCACGCGCTCGACGCCATCGGTGAGTGGCGCCGTCACTGGCACTCACCTCACGCCGTCGTCAAAGATGATAGACTCCCTTCTTCCGATTATAATGTATATTTTGTATTCATCATCGCTTGTACAGTCGGGTTCGCCAATATATATACACACTTTTGCACCTTACCACGTTGTAATAAGGTCCAAAAGTGTACAAATATTAATGAACTGGACTGTACATATATACATTTATATTATTTATTTGTTTGTATGTCATAGTTATGTAAGTATATGTTAGGTGTATTTAGTATAAGTATGTATATTTCTATGTAAGTGTATTTGTTCTATGCTATTATCTAAGTATATTCAGTAATGTTGGGTTTTTTTGACACCGCCCCTAACCATTTTCTGCTTTGCCTAAAGGTTAACTGGTAGAGAATGCCTCGAGGCATTAAGTCCGCCTTTTGTACACTAAGTTTTTTTTATGTGCAATAAACTTTAAATAAGTAAATAAGGCTTGCATAATAGACTAGAGATTCCGAAGACGGCGTACCAGTGAAGTTGTGCATTGAAAGAAATGCTGCCAATAATTACTGAAGGGGGGGTATGGCGGGTTGTGTGACAAGAAGAGATATAATTTAAAAGCCTTAACTATAAAGGTTTACAAGACGAGCCACGTAATCAACGGAACTATTGCAGCATAGTACCTACAAATCTTAAAGAATCATCCTTCTTAACATCTCATCTTCTTACTGGTAAAAAAAAACTTCAGAAAACTAAGAATACCAACCTAGTTTGTTTTTCTTCATATCCACTGTCCAAAGGTTGTCTGGAAGAGATCGCTATTTAGCGATAAGACCGCCTGCTGTATGCCATACCTTTTGTGTAATTACATTATGTCTGTACTGTTCCTTGAAAGTGTGGTGTTCAGTAAAGTACATGGTATTGTATTTACCTTTCTGTATGCTACATAATCTGTTCTTTATTCACTGTTACAGTCAAGAGCATCTGATGTATCCCAACATGAACACTTATCAGAAAACCATGACCAAATTTCAGGCAAAATAGTAGAGAAGAAGGTGTGCACGAGTACAGAGAGCGTGAACGGCCCGAGCCGTGTGCTGCTGGGCGCGACCGCGCCGAAGCCGACGCACGCCGACGTTCAGGTATCCTCACCCAGATTACTCGATAAGGTAAACTGTCAGTTCCCTCCTCCGCACCTCGCTTCGCTGGGACCAACAATGCGCTATACTCGTGCTATCATACGGTTAAATATATTTATTCTCATAAAGAACTACATAAATTCACTTACATGAGAACATAGCTGAGTTACATAATATGTTTTAACAAATGTGAACACCGAGAAAGGTGTTTGTCTTTTGGTGTTCAATTTCAAATGGGCCTCAGAGTAACATTACTCTTCAGTGACGTTTCAGGATCACCAATAATTATGAGATTTAATCTTATATCTTATGTTTATTACATTTATCTTATCTTATCAGACAACGCTTATCTTTTACTATTAAGTTTTGAGAGGGAACATTTTGTATTTGCTTTTTTTTGCATGAATGTTTTAACTCATTGAGTCATTGGTACATGTACCTCTGGATTAGGAAAGGTGAAGGTTTCTTACTTAACTGCATGATTATTGCTTATTTAAAGAAAGAGTATAATTTATTATCATGTACTAGAAAAAGTACATGAACTGAAAACAAAAAAATTATTTTAGGACAATTACATTTTTCGATCAATTGAAATAAATTACAGGCTGAAATCACAAATGGGAATGATGATGATCATCTGCTATAAATAGAAGATTTTTATATCACATAACAGCCTATAACGGCCATACCATAAATAAGTCGTTTTGATTTAAAATTACTTTAATACGCCATTTATAATATCGTATAATGACATTCATGGCTTATGCAACCATCGCAGTATTTCAAAACGCTTGGCGGTAAAATGTACTAGCATGTTAAATTAACTTGCTTATTTTTTATTTCTAGAAAGTTACATTTTGTCTTTTTTTTTTACTTTATTCCACTTTTTGCAATGATAACGTGTAAATGAATATGTCAATCTAAATTGCGCTCGCTGATACCGTGACATTACGATATGCGACAAGTATGAAACAACCAGGTTTTTATATAGCAAACTATAAAACGACTTTATGTTATGGCTTCATAGAATAGATACGTGCGTTTCTGATAGATTTTCGTTGTATCAGCTAGCATAATGAGGGCCACCGCGAGTGAATCTGCCGCTAGAGGCGCTTGCTGTCCTCCGAGGTGTATGTTGCCAATTTAGTACATCATATTAAACACACTACTAACGGGACTTAATCGTGTAATAGTACATTACAGACCTAGGGTGGTGAATTCGTAAATGTCCCAGATCGCAGGATTCATAAATATGCGATCAAGTTTTACGTCTTGCCTTGGCCAAGAAGTGAGATTTTCTCTCCGCGTAGCGGGCAGAAAATCCCACTTTATGGCCAAGGGTGATGTAATAGTACATTACAAACCTAGGGTGGTGAATTCGTAAATGTCCCAGATCGCCGGTTTCTGTGGCCCGAACCGAAGGTGAGGGCCATAAATATGCGATCTGGGGCTTTACGAATTACCGCCCGTGGTTTGTCAAAAGTTTTACATCTTGCCTTGGCCAAGAAGTGAGATTTTCTCTCCGCGTAGCGGGCAGAAAATCCCACTTTACGGCCAAGGGTGATGTAAAAACTATTACGTCTTGCCTTGGCCAAGAAGTGAGATTTTCTCTCCGCGTAGCGGGCAGAAAATCCCACTTTATGGCCAGGGGTGATGTAAAAACTATTTATATTTTACGTAAATAGTTTTTTACGCGATTAAGTCCCGTTAGTAGTGTGTTTAATATGAGTGTGTATCGCGAAAGTTTGAGACAATGTTAGTACATCATGTGCCATATTACATGCTAAATTGGCAACACTGAGGCCTCCGAAACGTCAAATGTCACAGCGACATTGACACTATTGTATGAAATGACAAAACGTTGATATTGACAGCCACCACCTTGCAAATAGAGGCGCCAACTAGCGAGCAGGAATACGCCACCGTATTCCTGCTCGCTAGTTGGCGCCTCATTTTAATCTAACGATAATTTTTAATTAATGTCTAACGCGTACAATGTTTAACAGGGTCTTGTGGATTATGACGGCGACTCGGACGAGGAGGAAGAAGGCAGCAGCGCGGGGGCTAGCGCCGAGGAAAGGGACGCGAAGCGACCGCGCCTGGCGTAAGGCCCCCATCACACGTTTCAAGGAATATAACGAGCTCCGCCCTCTCCGCTGTGCACGTACCAGTGAAGGAATGCCGTAAGGATTAAACTAGTTATCTAGCTGTAGGCGTGACGTTTGCGACAAGGGCCCAACTCACAAGTGTACGTTGCCTTCCTTTAGATAAGCTATTAATTGGAAGGTGCTATTTAAACGGGTCGACTGAATGAGAGCCATTCCTGTTCAAACATTCGAGACTACTACATTGTAGCAATGTCAGTTACTAGGTCAAGACTGGCTCTCATTTACCTGATAAGTAATTATTTAGATTTTCAATGAACACAGTTGATATGATTCCTGAATTATGCTGCTTGGTAGAAAGTGCCGTGTACTACGCCTATGTAATGTAAATAAAAATGTTCTTTAATTAAATTAGTGTATGAACCGTTCTTACTAAAATTATCTTCATATGGCATCTTATGGAACCCAATTTAGATGGGCAGGGTTGTCAAGGATGTTACGTTTTAATATATGCGTTTTAATGTTATTCTAAATTACGAATTATAAAGTTTTGGTTCCCGTCTCACCCAAGACAACATGTTAAGAATCAAGTATCGCATAGCCAGTACAACTGCGGTTGGTTCCTCAGTGTATTAAAAACTCCTTAAATAGTAATATTTAGGTGGTGTATCTACTGAAAAATGAGTTAAAAAACTGTTACTGTTGTTGGCTACAATAATTACCAACTATACAAACTGGACAAGTATATCATAGTGAGTGTAGTCCTCGCATTTAGCAATCCGGCCTTGCTAAAAATTATTCAGTTTTCTCAATCAGAAATCAAACAGGATCTTCTATTACCTTCTTATTTACGTTTATAAATTATCGCTTCCACATCACAGTAGCGTACGCTTTGCTACATTGATTTGGTATCAGAGAGGCTAGTGTTTATCCACTCCGTATAGTATAGTCACAGTCCAATAAACCAGACAGTCGATCGACGAAGCCGTTAGGCACAGAAATGGTCCGAGGGTGAGGAACAAGACGGAGAACGATCGATCCCGAGCTACTTACGCCGGGTTCCTATATCCACAAAACGCCTCGTTTTGGCTACGGATGGTTGAAATTTGACATTTGTGCCATAGAGAATCTGTCAAAAACTAACCATCCGTAGCCAAAACGTGACGTTTTGTGGATATAGGAACCCGGCGTAAGTATACGGTGGGGTACTCAGCTCTTCGCCCGGCTCGTCTCACCACGCGGCGGCATTTTTACCAGGTCAAAGGACTCGACCTTGTGTACTTTATTCTAATACTGTGGTTTATTTACGGAACCGGAAGCTACGAATGCTTTTGTATTTGGAACATGGGCCATAGAACGCGTCAACTCTATAGCGATACAGTCGCGCGTTTCATTTATATCCCTTTTCCACATGAAAGAGTAAAAAGGATAAGCAATATAAATCGCGCGACTCCATCGCTAAAAAAAGTCGCCGTGGGCTATGTCCCTACGAATGTAAACTAAATACTAATGTGCAGTGCAACGGTGTTCGCCATAACGGCACAAGCACTGTCTTCTCCAGACTAAACTGGTAATATTCCCCTTGTAGCGAATGGTATATAAGTGGGAAGTCTCCTTTCAAATATTATGTCCTTGCAATGAGGGCCATTCCTGCTGACCATTTCGCGCCACTGTCGTGTGAGGTTTGGCTGTCAAGCTTGGCATTACATAGGCTGCGTTCCGAATCGCTCTTAGAGCGCTCACATCATTTTGCATCCTTTTTCCTCTTGAAAGTCGACTCGTAAGAGGAAAAAGGGTGCAAGGTGCTGTGAGCGCTCTGAGCGCGAATCGGTACGCAGCCATACTATAAGTGTCAATGTCATTGTGACGTTAAAAGTTTCGGAGAACTCATTGTTGCCAATTTAGTATTTAATATGGCATATGATGTGCTAAATTGGCAACACTGAACCGAACACGACACAAGCGTCTCGAGCGGTGAATTTATACGCGATAGCCCTCATTGCAATGGTGAATCGAAATAAATGCCATTAATTTATTTTCAATGCTTCCATTTCAACATACCCTATAGAACAAATATTATATTGTAGGATAATATTTAATGTCATCGTTTATTTGGTAATAGTGTCTTCTGAAGGGATATTATCACAAAAGTACAAAGGAAAAATGAATGGGATTTGGATACACATTGAAAGTATGATGCAAGTGTAAAAATGTATGTAGAAATTATATTTTAGTGACTCTATTTACAAATTACATTTATTCGTTTGAAGCTCGAATTGTACCACCATCCGAACACAAATGTACTAGCTAGCTAGATAACGTTATAAATTTCAAGTTCATATAAATATGAACTACTTACCGTTTCACTAAATAAAAACCTTAAAACGGATCGCGTTGAATCACTTTATTCTTCGAATTTAATGGCCTTCATTCTGAAAACATGTAATTTGTAAATATGCAAGAATTTATTTATTCTGAGAAACTTTATTTTTCTAAATTAATGTAGAAGCTCAATTTTGTTGCGGGTACAGAAACTTAATTATTCAGTCGGTTTTATATCTTATTTAGTTCACTAATAGGTAATATATTTCCATCCAAGTACAGGTTTACACAACTCAGAAGGCGCGTGGATTAAGCAATAATAGACTGCATCAAAGGCTTCAGTGCTTCGCTGCACGTCTTCTAAGTTGTGTCGTGATATACTACTATTATTTCACCATGTATTGAATTGTTCTTCAATCAAATGTATTTAAATGCAATTATTTGATTGAAACGAATGCCATTACAGGTAGATTCACAAGAGATGGCACGAATGGATTCAATGAGTGCATTATAAAGTCTGACTCACACCGAATGCGTCTGCAGCGCGTCTGCGGCTCGACAACGGCTCGCCAGCATCTGAATAGCATTAATTCTGCCGGACGGCTCGCAAGCTGTGTGACAGGTCTTACGTGAACTAATGCTATACAGATACAGGCGAGCCGCAGGCGTATTCGGTGTGGCCCGGGCTTAATGTGTGTGTGGGTGACAAATTGGTTACGTACAAGTTGAATCAATAAGTAACGACCTTGTCATGTTGCCGCCCCAATTTACCAAATATTAAGGGTCTACTGTATAAGAACGTCAGTCACGAAGCGACAAGTGAAGCTTTCGTCAGTCTATCTGTAACAGTCGCAAATAATCGTCAGACTACATTTGCTAATTGAAGATTTGTATTTAAATTGTAAACGATTCTTTCTGTACTCTCAACGAATAAATTTCATGTCTGCTTTATATGGTGATTGTTTGTAGGTTTTATACTGCAACAAAGTAATGTGTATGTGATAAATGTATCTGATTAAGGTCCATTTTATTTTATTACTGTTAACCTCTAGTTTTACGGTTCGTGTTTTTGTAAATAAAATTAATTTTTGTAAGTGATGTAATCTTAAAGTTGATTACACGTGGACTTTAAAGAGATATTGATTTAATTGTTTAATTGATAGAATTCTTGGTCAACCGCAAATTAGTTGGAACTTTGTTCATGTGCTAGCATTGAACTTTCAATGAAACTCGCAAACATTTGACTAAAATTAACTTTCAATCGAACTCTATAACAAACAGCAATGGCTATGATATTTTTTTCGGATGTAATTTGGTTAAAAACGGCTAGTCGTAAGTTAACGGACGGTTGTTATCATTTCCTACACGCAGAGTTTAAAATACTACGTAAGGTCGGATATTGCAAGCTTGCCTTTCGACATGTTACACAGTTGAAAGTTTGATGCTGGTTTAACCAACCATTCCATGATTTTCAATGATTGTATTGAATCTGAAGAATTTCTTATTCAACAACCATCATTGCAGTTAATGACTTGCACAAACATACCAACAAAGATTCGTTCATCTTAACGGACAGCTAAGTTAATCTCGGTGAGACGTCGGAAAGTATGCCCCTTCTTCCTTTTTTATATTCCACCATGAAACTGATGCAAAAAAATTGGCTAATTTTGGATGCTACTGCTAGTCTTAAACTATGCGGCGATCACAACTAACCCGCATCAAATGGTCCTCAAATCTCAAAGGATACATTTAAGAAAAAAAACATCGTAATTCATTCGGTTCACCTATGCTACGTTTTGAAGATGGCTTACAAACACAGAAGTGAATCATAATAGTAATAACGTTAAAACAAATGACGCTTTTCATCCTCTTCCATAAATAACTTGGTCATACTTGAACTTCCATGTAGGTCTTTTTTATTGCACCTCTCCAGAAGCAGCGAAAGGCGCTACTGCATTTACACAACAGTAATTAAACCAAGTGAACTAAATCTTCAATACGCTACGTGGCATTGCCATCACTATTTACTACACGGAAAATGACACGCAATCGAAACGAGATAAAGTCGGGTTCTCCAGTTTATACTCACTTGCACCTTACTCCCTTTTAATTAGGTCTAAGTGTATACATTTTAATGAACTCTACATTGGATATAGCTGTTGCCGTCGAATAAATTGTTTTATGGGCTTGTCCCAGTAGTCCGCAGCTCGTCCGTAGTGTGAACAAACGGGGAAAAAACCCGGTAGTCCGCAGTGCGGACTACTGAGGATAGGCCACATTATGCCTGTTAGTCGTTATTATATACAGTAAACTGATTCTGCATCGATTTCCTTACACATAGGTGACTATTTCGATACTCTAATCAGTAAACGTATCAGAATAAATTTCGACATGTATGAATCGATAATATCTGGACCCTAGCATGCAATTTCTGCTTCTGCTTGTGTGAGACTCTTTATTGCAATCGTATTACCTAATTACCCTGGTAACTATTTATTATTAATATAATTTTTTGCTTATAATAGTTATTGTATGCGCTTTAGTGTAAATTTGACGCTTAAAATCACATTTCCAACTCAAACACGAAACTGACGTAGGTGTACTTCGCAAAACTCGTGTACTTCTTTTTCTTAAAGATGATTAAATTAAAGAAGGAAAATTAAGAATAAACTTGATTATTTAATTTACGTGTATTGGATGATAATAGGAAATCATAATAGCACTAATGTATCCAATTAATTGGAATTCTTAATAGTTGTTTATGTAACTGCTATATAATAAAGGTCCTTAAAACACGAGTGGGGTTTTATGAAGCGAGCCGCCAGGCGAGTTTCATGATAATATATATCGCACAAGTGTTTAAAGGCCTAATTTTATGTACAGTTGCATTTCACAACTTAACCTACACTCATTTTATAAATTTCGCAAAAATATAAAGATTCATCTGAAACGACATACTTTAATTCTTAGATGTCTTCTACCCTGAATACATATCAGATTCTATAAGCAGAACAATAAGTACCGTATCTATTTGCTACAGTCCATAAAACCGTATCGTGAGGAATTGTGTCCGTGTATTTGCATAAAATTGATATAATATTTATTTAATCTTACCTAGGCGTTCATGAAATGTTTAAAAGTGCACAGTGAACGAGAGGGGAAATTCATTGTTACATACGTGGTATGAATTTGTCAGAGTATATTGTAAATACGAAACATTTTATGTAATAATTTTATTTCATATCTGCCAACATCCACGGTCTAATAGCATCGAGCCGTCAATTAGATTATTCACACAACACCTATATTCCTTGAAATAACACTCCTTAATAAATGAATATATACGAAGTTCTAGGTGAAAGTAGACTGTAACGATGACTATTTTTTATCTCTAGATGGACGACCATCATAAACTAATTTATACACAAATAAAAAGTGAAAAATAGATTTACCTATTGGCAAGTTGTGTAAAATAAATAAGCTTACTTATACATAATGCTATTATTATGATGTCACTAGTTAAGTAAGCAATATAAATATAAGGTAAATACGACGTCAAGTTTTATTTCATTTTATCCTTTACCTGTTAGTTATAGTGAGATAACAGGAGGTCACAAATAAGAATAGGGTACAGGCAATTGGCACGGAACTTAAGCGATGGTCTTCGATGCGCAGAAG
>OZ020288.1:6161567-6575053 GCA_963971205.1 Aethes cnicana
TGTCCTGATGACATTACTGGCCTATTATTAAGAATTGAACACCTACCCATTTTTTTGTCCATATATTTATGAGTAGCTTCTGTCCGCGATTTCGCCCGCGTGGAATTCGGTTATCGCGTTCCCGCGGGATCTACGCGACTATCTCCATGCCAAATGTCATGTAAATCGGTCAAGCGGTTGAAGCGTGAAGAGGTAACAGACAGACATAGTTACTTTCGCATTTATAATATTAATATGGATAGGGATTTTGATTGGAATGACTTGCACCTTGTTGCGTTTTAATAACACTAAGGTCCGAAAGTGTACATAAATGAACTCACACTCGTATTTTGAACTATCGCCAAATGCCGCAATTTGTGTACCTATGATTGAACGTTTGAACGCAGTGTGCGTTCAAGGCACTGTTGGTGAAAGCATAAAGCATACGCCTTATTAAGTTCGGTTTACACCGGGTCTCACAAACGCCTCTAGCGGCAAATCCATACGCGATAGCCCTAGTTACTCACGTAAGCAATACATTGACTTACCTTTCCCTTCAACCTCGGCCTCGGCAGCTCCCAGCCTACGCTCGCGGACTTGCTTTTTAAGAGCCAGCAGTTTGTCTCGTTGCTGCTTCAGGTATTCTTGGCGCGCACGAATTTCTTCCTCGCTTACCTTAAACACATCATCGGCAATTAAATTGAAGTTTATTTTTGAGAATTAATTCCATAGTTATTCGGAGTTTCTGAATGGCTTGACCGTTACTCGATTCGAAGTCTTTAAATACGGATCTCGCTGTTACCTATAGGATAGCCCACGCGTCGCGTGAACTTTAAGCAGCTAGATTTAAAGTTCAACTTAACGCGTGAGCGATCCTAGGTCCCTATATAAGACTTCGAATATAGGCCCTGTATCATATTAACCCTTTATGGAAATCTAGAAAAAATATCCCTTTTATTGGGATGTTCTATCATCTAGCTAGCCATTCGGATGCTCCTACTCACTACACGAGCTAACCTCTGCCTTTTTTGGTGGAGGCTTTGGAGGTTCCACCACAGAACTCTTCTCTCCTAGTGTGGGAACTGCAGGAGCTTTTTTCTTTGGCTCAGATTTCTCGTCGATCTTCTCGAAGCTTTCTAATTTCGAGACTTTGGACAGGAGAGTTTGCTTTTCAGCTACCACCTCTTCTGGCTGAACGTTGACTACGGCGTCTTTATCTTCAAGATCATCAAGTTGCAGTCTTGAAATTAAAACATCACTTGAAAAGCATAAGGCACACAAGCAAGTTGCTTATTTTTATAAGTTATCTAACATAACGATCCTGATATGCAATTACACAAAAGAAACAGATCGATCGAAGAGGGGTTATTCCCAGTTGTCCGCACCCTGTTGATCGCACTGCGAACTACCTACTGTATATCTTTTCCCCAATTGTCAGCAGTACGAATAGCAGGGGATGGTCCGCGCAGTGCAAATGCAAATTCCTAATGTCTAGTCGTGGCCGTGAAAAAGCCGTGGTGGCCTAGTGGTTCGATCGACCTACCGCCTCTCATGCCGAGGGTCGGGGGTTCGATTTGAATTTACCACGA
Source organism: Aethes cnicana (assembly GCA_963971205.1). Lineage (NCBI taxonomy): Eukaryota > Metazoa > Arthropoda > Insecta > Lepidoptera > Tortricidae > Aethes > Aethes cnicana. The sequence continues at coordinate 6,163,136 of OZ020288.1, forward strand.
GCTTTTCGGTGAAGGAAAACATCGTGAGGAAACCTGCACGCATCTGCGAAGTAATTCAAAGATGTGTGTGAAGTCCCCAATCCGCACTGGGCCCGCGTGGGGACTATAGCCCAAACCCTCATTATGAGGCGGGCCTGTGCCCAGCAGAGGGACGCAAATAGGCTGTAGTAGTACTTAGTCCGTACCTCTTGCTTCGGGTTTGCAGATCGAAGTGCGTACAACGGGGTGCTTACAACTGGACCGTCGAATAGTAAGGACCCCTATTTACAAGACAAAAAAATATGCGCTTACTTCTTTATTTCTGTCATAACGTCGTCGGAGTCAGGCCAATCGTCGCTTTCGTCGCTGCGAGACGACTCCAAATCTTCAGACATTGTCGCAAATATATTGGGCAAAGTGCCGAAGCGTCGCTCGATCAATTCTAAAGCCTGAAGTTTCAAGAATAGCAATTGCATGAACATATAACCGTTATTTATTTTTTAAACTGGAAGTATACTTAATAGTGTAGCATGAATCGTGATGGAAACCCTTTGAGTGAGTGGACTTGGTCACACTTTGTGAACCGAGTGCCCGCTTGGCTTTCTCAAGAAGCAAGCCATTTGAATCTCAGTAGGTACCGCATTGTTAACGCACGAGAGAGAGGTACCTATACGTAATGTGTACCTAAATTGACTGGATTTTGTGTAGTAGGTATAAACGCTATTGCAATAGCGCGATCATGATTAAGTAGGTAAGTAAACATGTCATTCAGATCTGAGCACATCACATTAATAGTCTTCACCTGAAGCTGCAATTCAACGTTCTTATGTGTCATCATCTTGGCGAAGATATCGTAGTCATTAGCAGCCCAAATCTGCTCAAACAGCCGGCGGTGGAATTGGGCAGGCAAGCCGGCCAGGTCCCGAGCTGAGAGGCGGCATGCAGCCTCGAACTGGTCCGCTGATATGCCGATATCGTCCATGAACGAACCAAGCATCACGTCTACCTAAACGATCATATTCATTTCGTTTTTGTATGTCTACTACTACTACTACAGCCTATTTGCGTCCCACTGCTGGGCACAGTCCTCTCATCACGAGAGGGTTTGGGATATAGTCCCCACGCGGGCCCAGTGCGGATTGGGGACTTCACACACATCTTTGAATGACTTCGCAGATGCGTGCAGGTTTCCTCACGATGTTTTCCTCCACCGAAAAGCACAGTGGTAAATTCAAATTGAATTTCGCACATAAGTGTAAACTTAGTGGTGCGAGCCGGAATCGAGCCCCCGCCCGACCCTCTGCATGAGAGGCGGTAGGTCGAACCACTAGGCCACCACGGCTTGTATGTCTATTAACATTAATACTGAATTTTGGCGCAGTAAGTACTTAACTGCTTGCAAGTTTTTTTTTTAGATTTTGGTAACGACTTAAGCAAGTAGAGTCGAACTACCACCTAAAAGATTTTAAAATAAACAGTCATTTACATGGTGTTAGTGCTGGCGCGTCAGTAGTAAAAAGCGGTTTATCGTATCCTCAGGTAGCCCATCGGAGGATAAGTAAGCAATGTACGTCTACTAGCGCGCCAGCAGCCAGCACTGACCCCGTGTAAATGGCTTCTATGTAAGGTAATTAGGTACCGTACCTACCTTACCTAGCTAGCTACAATACCTACCGCATACAGCGTACAGCGTAGGTACCTGCTTTAAATACTTACTAAGTTCCGATATTCATTATGAATCTTCTTATATTCTGGCCTGTCAAGAACGTCTCCATTGTCGGTAGGTTCAAAAGCTGTAAGTAAAATACGGAAAGTATAGATACCTACTATCATAAATGCTGTGCGTAGGTACATGTATACCATTGCTGAACTATAGTTTTATCAACTTACGCAATGATTTCTCTTCTATAAATGTCTGTAGAGGCACGTTCCACACAGGTCCATGCAGAAACCCAACCAAAGAGTCAAACACCCACGCGTTAGCGTCCAAATTCTCCCCAGACATGGCTTTGGAACCTTCAATATATATATTTACCACTTATATCTAAGTATACCTCACAGTATAAAGAAACTTTCAAGTAGTTTTCTTTTGTGTGTAAATGAATGTGTGTACTAGACGTTGTTATGGTAACCATTCGATTACCTCTATTATTTGCTTCAGGAGGTTTACTTTTCAATGAGACATTACCTCAGTTCGTTGTCGATAGCATTATTTTCGAATGTTAAATTAAATGTTAGTAACTATCTATTAAATAAATAAAAAACCGGCCAAGTGCGTGTCGGGCCACGCGCAAATTATAGGGTTCCGAAGTTGACGATGCCCACAGTACCTTTCTAAGACTTACTAGCATCTAGCTAGCCTGTGGTATGACGTGCCCGCCCGACGCGCCTGCCGCTCGAGAAAAATCATTGGTTTTTTAATCATTTCATAAGTTGGTCGACTATGACTCGTAAGTTTGTACAGCCTACTTAGCTGTGATAGTTTTCCTTTCAACTACGTTATATATGCCATAACCGTGATTTTTTTCAGCCATCCAAATACCACCATTTAGCTGGCAGGGGGGGGGACACGTGACTCTAACAAAAAATAGCACTTTAAAGGTTAATATTTCACAAACGCATCACTTAATCAAAAAATGGTTTTAACAAACCCACAATATTTTTTTAAGACCTATTCAACGATATGCCGTACCATGGGGTACGCAAGAAAAAAAAATTACATCCCCACTTTACGAGTAGGAGAGGTACCCTATAAAAAAAAATATTTCAAAATTTTATTGTACCACTTTGTCAGCGTAACTAATATGTATATTCATGCCAAATTACAGCTTTCTAGAACTAAGCATCTCCGAGCAATAGTGCGGACAGACGGACGGACAGTATGGCGAAACTATAAGGGTTCCTAGTGGACTTCGGAACCCTAAAAAGTAAATTGGAATTACAAACTTCACTTTTATAAGCAGCTACTTTTCCAGCCAGTCATATCACAAGGTACGGTAAAGAAAAATATGCCTTAGGCTGCGTTCCGAATCGCGCTTAGAGCGCTCACAGCACCTTGCATCCTTTTTCCTCTTAGGACTCCACTTTCAAGAGGAAAAGGGATGCAAGGTGCTGTGAGCGCTCTGAGCGCGTTTCGGAACGCAGCCCATTTGTCAATGTCAGCTGAGGCTGACTGTCACTGTCACTCGCAAAATATCGGTTGGTGCCCTATTTTGGCGGTGCTCTGTTTGTTAAAAACGCATTAATTACTGAATTAAATTATTCAATAATCCTAGGCAAACACTACACTGTATCATTCCAGTCTTTCATAGTGTTCAATGATATGATTTATGGAGTTCAGCAAGTTATCGACGTTCATTAAAATCAAAATTCTATCACATACTTGTGATACCGAAATTTGAAATGTATATGAATTAAAAAATCTGATATTCCGATAAAAAATACCAATAATTCCCAAACACGACAAAATAATGAAGCACGAAAATGTCAACGGAGTGATGTTATGCTTGAAAGTGGACGAGAGGAACAGTTCTCCGAAATCCAGACGGTTCACAATATCATATTCAAGTGTGAAAGAAAATAAATCAGCTTGGCCCATGACTTCACTGTGTGTTGCTATATTGATCAATATTTTAGCTCTAAGCTATGTTCGAATAAGTTTAACTATACTTGTAGTTATTATAATAGTTTTATCATTCCTAATATTCTTTTGGGTCACACATAGTGTTCAATCAGGTAAGTTGTTTAATATTATAATTAAGTTCGAATGTGTTAATAATTATATCTGCTGAGTTTGCTGTGTTGTTCTCAGCAATGGGCTAGGAAGCTGGTAGATTCATTTAATTGTCTGATGTGTAAAAGTGCCCATATTTGGCCTATTTGTTGAATAAATGATTGTTTTTTTTAAATTTATTATACATTAATAGTTTTGTCCATACATACATACATACATACTGTTTCCTACAGTATAACTTGCTGAAACCTATTCATGTTGGCAGTGGTGGCGCTAGACCCAAACTTAATGTAGGCAAGGTACGTTTTGCGAGGCCTTCTGATGGTGCAAGAAGTACATTCCCTTCTAATGTATTTTCGGCTGTGAGGCACGAGGCCCTTTGCACCGCGAGGCTCATGTTGGCCCACACCTTACGCCACCTCTGCCTGTGGGAATTTTGGGAAGTTTTGGCTGTGCATTGTAACCAGTCAGTCAGTAACGGAGGAGTTTTATACTGTTTTTTTTTTTTCAGAAACTGTACTTGTTATCCCAACGGTTGGCATACAGAGCTCTGTAAAATACGTCCTGGGCAGAGAAGATTCATTTGTGCCTTGGTCTAGCATTGATGACGTCATCATAAATGAAGTTATTAAAATGGTAATGTTTATATTGGTTTGGTTCCACTAAATGAGATATTTAATACTATTATCTTGGAAAATGTTAATTATTGTATGATTTTGTTTTCTTATTACAGAATCGCGTTTTGTATTTCCTCACATTATTAGTGAAAGTTAATAATGTTTCTAATCAAGAGACTGAAGCTACCAAATTAATCCCCCTGTTTAAGGTAAATATCCATGTTAAACTCTTTGTATTTATAGCATACTAGCCTCTGCTCGCGACTTCGCCCGTGTGGAATTTGGTTATCGCGTTCTCGCGAGAACTATACGTTTTCCGGGATAAAAGGTAGTCTATGTCCTTCCCCAGGAATCCGACTTCATACCATATTTCATCTTAACAGACATACCGAGTTACTTTCGCATTTATAATATTAGTATTAAGCCGTGGTGGCCTATCTGTTCCACCTACCGCCTCTCATGCAGAAGGTCAAGGGTTCGATTCCAGCTCGCACTCTAAGTTTACTTATGTGCGAAATTCAATTTCAATTTACCACTGACCTTATCGGTGAAGGAAAACATCGTGAGGAAACCTGGATCTGCGAAGTAATTTAAAGCTGTGTGTGAAGTCCCCAATCCGCACTGGGCTCGCGTGGGACTATAGCTCAAACCCGCTTGTGATGAGAGGAGGCCTGTGCCCAGCAGTAGGACGCCAAAAGGCTGTAGTAATAGTAGTAAAGTTTGTATGGATTTCATCCTTAGTGTAGACAATAATTTTAAAATTCCGTAATTCACTCTTCACTAGCCCCATAAATAAAAAAAATTCATTTTGTTTTACAGTATACAAAGCCTCGATTGGTCATGCTTGAGAACATATACTCCGAGTTACAAGAGCTACTCACAGAATCTGTAGTGACAGGAGCTGGAGACACAGGTGACAAGTCATCAGCTATCACACAGCATGACTAAGGTTGGATACTGTTAACGTCAAATGTACTATACGGCCAGAAGTACGCCTGTGTTTGCCTGTTTTCTAGACCTGTCGAAGGCATTCGACACATTATCTTACAACACTCTTTGGCAAAAGCTAAGACAAGAGTCGGATGTCCCACATGAGATCGTGTCAATACTTAGGTCCTGGTACGGGAATCAAAATAACTGCGTTAGGTGGGCGGTGGAGGAGTCTGACATGTACAGGTTGGAATGCGGGGGGAGACAGGGTGGGTTGAGCTCGCCCCGACTTTTCACCTTTTATATGTACCGACTTCTTGAGTGTCGCTCTCTACATTGGTGCTGCTGAGTCGGCACCAATGTAGGACGCTCGATAGATGGTTTTAGTATTAATAACATCAGCTATGCAGATGACTTGGTGCTGCTGAGCCTCTCGCTGAGCGCCTCGTGTGCTTTGCTGCGAGTCTGTGAGGCGTACGCGGAGGCCCATGGGCTCAAATACAATGCCGATGACGTGGCTGCAATAATCAAACAAAGAAAAAACCTGCTTTATGACATCTCACCTCAACGCCGCCGGGGACACGTCATTACAGATGGCTCACACAACTAAACTGCTAGGCTTCCACGTTGACAGTGGCCTGACCTGGAGCACCCACATCTATGCGAGTCTGCTCCAGATTAGGTCGCTCATGCATTATACGTCGAATAGCCGGCACCGCGTCTCGCAGTGTAGTAGTATCGTGCTATTTCGGAACTATTATCGTGCTATTTCGCAACTATCCACGGTGTGGAACTGCGGGCACGAGCCGCGGATGTCGGTCGAGTCTTTAGCATGCAGAAGAAGGCGGTGAGGGCCATCGTGGATGCATCTGATGATGTTTCGTATAGGGAGCTGTTTAAAGAGCTGAACATCGTGCTTCTCGCATGTGAGATCGTGTTCGTGTATCAGGTCGCTCTCTTCACGCATGTATAAGGTAGCATTAATTTAAATTTATGTTATGAAAATTTCAATGTATACTTACTGAATTATAACTTGGTGTTATGAATAAATTATTGTATTGTATTGTGTATCAATCAACACTAGATAAGAAATTCTTTACAGTAAGCTTCAGAAGTTCAGAGAAAAGGAGCTGGAGAGCTCCTGTTCTAGTTCCTTTTATATGCGCGTTGAGTCAACACAACGCGAATATCTCGGGAACTGTAGCGAATAAAAGTATGGCAATAACGCATTTCAAACCTTGAGCTCGGTCTAGTAGACCTGTCAGAATACGTTTAGGATAAACCTACTTGCAATGTAGAGTCCACTTTAATTAAAAGTAAACTATTATACGCATGGTATTGTACCCTCACGGGCGGTAATTCGTAAAGCCCCAGGTCGCATATTTATGGCCCTCACCTTCGGTTCGGGCCACAGCAACCTGCGATCTGGGACATTTACGAATTCACCACCCTAGGTCTGTAATGTACTAATAATTACCACTTTGTCTGAAATCAATTATTAAATTATTAAATTAGCTTCCTAGCGATGTGTATCCCATAGTTCTAAAACGTATAGAAGGTACAGCACGACACAACTTAGAAGGCGCGTGACGAAGCACTTAAGCCGTTCACGCAGAGTCTATTTTTGCTCAATCCACGCGCCTTCTGTTGTGTAAACCTGTAAGGCAGTTATGACGTGAATTGTACATTTTGTGTCAACCCACCTAGGTCTCCCCTACTTGTGATATTTAAAGCAATGGAATGCTATATCTATAAATATTATAAATGCGAAAGTAACTGTCTGTCTGTCTGCTACCTCTTTACGCTTCAACCGCTGGACCGATTTGGATGAAATTTGGCATGGAGATAGTTCGGGTCCCCGGAAAGGACATCTACTTTTCATCCCTGAAAAACGCATGGTTCCCGCGGGAACGCGATAACCGAATTCCACGCGGGCAGAAGCTAGTGTATCTATATGCAACAAGTAATAATGCATAGCTGTATTCAACTTTAATCATGTTTGAGAAAAAAAATTGTATAATTCAATATGAATTAAATATTTATTGCATAAAAAGGTATTTTTGTTATCTTAACCAAAATACAGAAGACTGTGCAATGGTTTACATCAGGAAGTAGTGCTGAAACAAAGAAAAAAAAACTTATTTTAAATATTATTCACTTTCACTGAAATATCTTTGAAGGTAAAATTATAAAATATTAAAATCGATCATCAATTTAAAACTGTTGCTATACTGACCGAGTGACTGACTGACAACGCATAGTTGAAACTACTCGACGTAGAAAGCTGAAATTTAGATAGATCCATATCCATATTAAATCCATATTAATATAATTAATATATAATATTATAAACGCGAAAGTAACTCTGTCTGTCTGCCTCTTCACGCTGGACCGATTTGGATGAAATTTGGTATGGAGATAGTTGAAATCCCGGGAAATAACATAGGCTGCTTTTCATCCCTAAAAAATGTTTAGGTAGGCTGAGGTGCGACTACCTATTCTGAGTTCGTCAGAGTTTACACGTAAAACAACTCGATGCGTATATATGGACTGCTTTATTTACAAAATGTACACAGTAATATAAGAAAATAATGTCTTAGATCTAGGTAGTGACACCGCGGAGCGATGCGCAGAGATATCGGCCAATCAGAGGGCCGATAGCGAGGTGGCGTGATCCGTCGGCGTATCCGGGGGGACGGGGGGGAAAGAATCACGCGATGGTGTGACAGCCAATCAATGGCGTCTGTCTGTACACCTACAGGGCTCCCCTTCAAGCGAAGCGTACCGGCAGGTTGACCACTCGCCCGCGGCGGGTGACTCTTGCAGTTGGAGGATCAGCTGTGCTCGAGGGGGGCGTCGTGATAGCGCTTGGAATGCTTGCTGGTACTTGACTCGTACTCGGTGCGGTGGTAGAAGTGGAAGGTGCATCATCTGGTTCTTCGGCGATAGTGTAGGCAGGTTTCAATCGGTCGATTGAGATGGTCGCTTGCCTGTTCTGAAGTTGTAGCGTGAACGTCTTGTCGGTTCGTTTTAATACTTTGTAAGGGCCGTCATAAGGAGCTTGTAGCGGCTTCCTTACGGCGTCCACTCGCACGAAAACATGATCGCAGCTGGCGAGGTCACGGTGTACGAAAATAGGTTTCTTGTTGCTGTGAGATTTCGTAGGTATAGGTGTCAGGTTCCGAATCGTGTCTCGTAGCTTATCGACGTAGGCAGAGTCCAAAGTGACGTCATCGCTCGTTGTTGATAAGAAGTCACCGGGTAGTCTCGCGTTGCAGCCATAGGTGAGTTGTGTGGCGCTTACGCCGGTGTCACTTCTCATTGCGGCGCGACCGCCGAGTAGCACTGTAGGTAATTCTTCGATCCATGATTTCGTGGTTTGAAGCCTCGCTTTCAGTGCGGCCTTTAGGGTGCGGTGCCATCGCTCGACGATACCGTTCGATTGCGGGTGATACGGCGTCGTGCGTGTTTTCTCGAAACCGAGTAAGCGCGCAAGCGACGCAAATACTCGACTTTCGAATTGCCGACCTTGATCCGTGGTTATCGTTGCGGGACAACCGAAGCGGGAGATCCACCCTTCGTACACGGCCTTCGCGACGTCTTCGGCGTTGATTTCGCGTATGGGGTACGCTTCCGGCCATCGGGTTGCGCGGTCGATCATTGTCACGATGTATCGATGTCCGTCGGCGGTGGTGGGGAGTGGGCCGACAATGTCAACGTTTATGTGAGCGAAACGCTCTGAAGGCGGGAACGTTGACGTAGGGCTTGAAGTATGTCGCTGCGTCTTTGCTCGCTGACATTGTATACACGTTTTCGCCCAGTTTCCGACGTCAATATTCATTGCAGGCCAAAAGTAACGCTGCGATATCATTTTCCGTGTTGTTTTGATACCCGGGTGACTGATGTTGTGAATAGCGTTGAAAGCGATTTTTCGGAATTCTTGCGGTAGGTATGGTCTTAGGTATGGAGATGTTGTTTCACAATATAACTTGATATCTGATCCAGGTAAAGTGACTTGTTTGAAGTGTAAGTTGCTTTGTTGTTCGAGTTTGTTTATATCGCTATCTCGCTCTTGCGCCTCCGCTAGTTTTTCAAGGTCGATTGGAGTGGGACAGCCGATAGCGTCGACGCGAGAGAGTGCGTCCGCGACAGCGTTCTCTTGCCCACATACATAGCGGATATCGGTGGTGAATTCGCTGATGAAAAGGAGTTGGCGTGTGCGACGTGGCGATTCGTTGGCGTTGCTCGTTTTCGTAAAAGCGTATGTCAGTGGTTTGTGGTCGGTATAAATGATGATTTCTCTGCCTTCAAACATCTTCCGAAAATGCTTCATTGCCATATACATAGCCAGTAATTCTCGGTCGTATGTACTGTAGCGGGTTTGGGCTTCGGTGAATTTTTTTGAGAAATAGCCGAGAGGTTGCCAGGCGTTGTCCACGAATTGTTGAAGAGCGGCTCCAGCTGCTTTGTCGGACGCGTCGGTAAATATCGCGAGCGTTGCGTCGTGCGACGGATGCGCGAGTAAAGCGGCGTTTTGTATGCACGCTTTACACGCGTCGAAGGCTTGAGTCGCTTCGCTGGTCCATTCCACTTTCGTCTTGTCGCGCTTCTTTGCGTTGTGCAAGTAGGCATTGAGCGGTGATTGTATGGCGGCGGCGTCTTTGATGTTTTCCCGGTAAAAATTAATCATACCGAGAAAACGTCTCAGTTCTTCAACAGTTTGCGGCTTAGGAAATTCGACGATGGCTTGTACCTACCTTTTCTTGTGGCGGCTGGATTCCTTTTGATGAGACTTGGTAACCGAGGAATTTGACTTCTGGCTGACCGAAAACACATTTTGACGGGTTGATAGTTATCCCGTACTCTTCTAGTCGCTGTAGTACTGTGCGTAGGTGGTCTCGGTGCTCCTTTTCGTCGGTTGAGGCAACGAGTAGGTCGTCGACGAAAGGAAATACGAAGTCGAGGTCACGTAGAACTTCGTGTATAAAGCGTTGGAAGGTCTGTCCGGCATTTTTGAGACCTGGACACATCCGCGGGAACTCAAACAGGCCGAATGGTGTTATTATGGCCGTTTTCTCGACGTCTTTGTCGCTTACTGGAAGCTGCTGGTAAGCGCGGTTTAGGTCGAGTGTGGAGTAAACCTTTTTTCCGGCGAGTAGGTACGTAAAATCACGTATGCGTGGGATTGGGTACCGGTCGGGTTTGGTGATGGAGTTAAGTCTTCGGTAGTCTCCACACACACGGATATCTCCATTCTTCTTGGATACGACGTGAAGCGGCGATGACCAAGGGCTTTTGCTGGGACGGCACAGGCCTTGTTCAATCATGTTCGAGAATTCTTTTTTCACTCGTTCGTATCGATGAGGCGGGATGGGTCGAGCTCGGCAGTGGATTGGTTGGCCGGTCGTCTCAATAATGTGTTCAACGGCGTGCTTCGGACTGAGCTTCATTGATGTGAGTCGCGTTGTTCCCGGAAATTCGGCGAGAATGTCGTGGTAGGTATTTTCGACGTCTATGCTACGGACTGTAGGTATGTTTGCAACACAAACTTGCGCGCCGGTGGAGAGTTGAGTCTTGCCGTCTATGAGTCTGCGATTCTTGATGTCAACGATGAGGTGGTGGAACTTCAAGAAATCGGCTCCCAGGATCGGTTTGGATACGGCTGCGACGATAAAAGTCCACTTGAACGGACGGCGTAGGTGGAGATCGAGTTCGAGTGTTTTTTCGCCGTAAGTAGGTATGACTGTATTGTTGGCGGCGTAAAGTTGGAAAGGCAGTGGTTGCGCGATAGTACCTTTTCTTTTCGGTATGACGGATATGTTTGCGCCCGTGTCTACCAGAAAAGTGAGCTTCGTGTGCTTGTCCGTTACGAAAAGGCGGTGTGACTGCATGGTAACGTCGGTATCCGCCGCTGCCAACGTTACAGGGAGTTTTCCGGAGCGCTGATGGGTTTGAAGCTACACGGTGGTTCGCATTTCTTCGCGTCCATGCCGAAGCGATGATGGTAATAGCAATACGGCATGGGCGAGTTCTTGCGGCTGCGACTTTGTGCGGTACGTGAGCGAGATCTGAAACGTCGTCGGTTTGAGTTGTGCTGCGGTTGCTGCTGTGTTTGCGGTCTTGCGCGTAATTCGGCGACTTCCAACGACAATCTTCGTAACTCGGTGATGATGAATTGCGTGTCGGAGAGAGATGGTGTACCTGGTGCGGATGGTTGAGGTGGTATGCGCGGTGGCGGTAGCATATCCGTTCTGATGGCGGCAATTTGCGGCGATTCTTCGGCCATTTTGTCTGCCAGGATGGCGATTTCGTCGAGTTTGGCCTGGTGCTGGAATGACTCGCTGACGATGATGACGGATCTGATGTACTGCGGCAATGCGTTCGTCCACATGATGCGAAGTGTGTCCTCGGGGAACTTGTTTCGTGCTAAATCGCGCATTCTGCGCAGGAGCTGGCTCGGTTTTTCGTCGCCGAGTTCCTGTTCAGCGAGAAGTTTCTTCAGCTGCTTGCTATCGGATTCTTCGTATACATCGATGAGACGTTGCTTGAGCGCTTCGTAGTAATTCTGCGCTGGCGGGTTGTAGAGAAGGTCGGTGAGCTGTCTGATGTCCTGCTTCTCCAGTTGCGCTATAACCATTTGCGCAAGTTGGTTTTGACTCCTCTTCATGTCGGCGGTAGCGGATTCGAAGGTGATGAACCACAGCCGGGGCTGGTCGCGCCCCAAGTAGCAATCAAGTGTCTTAAAAAGGAATTATAGATATCTTTAAGAAAATTTTACTAATTCTATCAGTTGTCTTGACTAAAACTATTATGTCCCTCAAGATATCTTGAAGATATCTCCAAGACTGAGTTAAGACAAAGTGGGCACAGTATTTAAGTCAATTTTAAGAAAGAGTTAATACTACTCTTTAGACAGACTTTAACCCTACTTAAGACTGAGGACTTAACAGATCTCTTAACTTCGATTTCAAGATATCTTTAAGGTTGACTTAATACCAAAAAATAAGCTTAAAGATATCTTTAATACTTACTTAATACTATTAACACCGAGTTGTACTAATTCGATCATCTCTTAACAAACAAAATTTTAAAACTTTTTTTACTTATGGAATTGTTATTTTAGAAAACATGGCGAACTCTTTTACTTAAAAGAGAATTCATTGTAGGTTTATCGAAATGGCGATTAACTAACTATTTTTTACGTTTATAAAATACCGTTTTATGTCCCTATTGGTACTTGAAAACTATAACGCATGATTGTTTATCGTGTAAAATTGATCGAAAGTGCTATAAAACAGACGGGCTTACAAAATACTGGAAAATAAGCACTAAATATTTGGAATATTTTGTTGCTAAATGAAAATTTTACTTACATACAGCGCAGAATACTACTTTTCCGTATACGTTGGAGATATAACACAAACACTAACACAACACTAACATGTTAAAACAAAAATCTAACTTCAATGTACTTTATTTTTTATGATTTAGCGTCGGAATTTTTCAATATTTTTTCTAAGTTAAAGTGCAAAATGGCGTTAAGTCTTACTATTCTTAACGAAGTATGACTTTAGACAATACTGATTTTGTAAGGTTACTTTAGATAAAGTATAGACAATATGCATTTGGAGTAGTACCGGTTTAGAGAAATGATACTTAACTTATACTAAAAACTGAATTAGTGTAGGTCTAGTTAATTCTTAATGGACTTTAAATAATCTTTACTTTGATTTAGTTTATACAATTTACCGTCAAATTTACGGTATTGTTTATGCAAGAAGAACCATCCCACCAAAAACATTTTTATGTAATGCCAAAGCGAGTACCTACTAATACGAGTATACTACATTGCTTGCGCTGCGAAGAAGTTATATAAGATCTCATGGGGAGCCAAGCTGTGTCGTTCAAAAAGTCAAAATGTAGGGCCAGGCCGTTTAGTGACAGTGACGTAAACACTCATAGCGGTTTATCAACAGAAAGCTAACTAGCCGTGAATTTTGTGCTTAAAATTGAGTAACGAAACGACCAAGCCCCACATTTTGACTTTTTGAACGACACGCTTGTTCTCAATGATATCTTTAAAATTTTGTACAGTGCAAGCAATATTTAGGCAGTAAGTATCTAAGAGGCGACACATTACCTACGTAGCATTTTAGATAGGTAAAATGTTTTTCATGGGATGTCTGGGGGCACGCTAGTGCTCCCGCCAAGACGAGTCAACAGAAGCGCTGGGCACACCTACCTTTTCTCAAAGCCTTTAATCGTATTTTCATAGGTACCTTTAAAGATTCGTCATGGATAGTGCTAGAAAGTCGAAATGTTGAGTAGTTATATTATGACTATAGAGTACCTTTATTATACATAGTTTCAAACGCATGGCATAATAATCGTTTAGTGTTTTTTTTTATATATTTTGCCAATTAGCTGATGAGATAAGATGTTTTAAAGAAAAGAAAGGAAAATTTTGTTTCTTTGTCCTTTCTTTATGACAAAATGGCTGGAACGATTATGATGAAATTCGGTATGGAGATAGTTTTATATAGTTTGAGAACCGGGAAATAACACTTTTTTTTATCCCGATATTTCCACGGGAACGGGTTTTTCACGGGTCAAATGAGTTTTTCAATACTTTCAATATAACTAACCGTCTATTATGTGTAGGTAATCATCGGAAACGCAAATTCTACGTCTACGCGGGACGAAGTCGCACGCATCGGCTAGTTTTAGATATTAATAAAATCTAAAGTTTTACTAGTTATACATCTATATTAATATTATGAATGCGAAAGTAACTATGTCTGTCTTTCTGTATGTCTGTTACCTTTGTGTGGAAAGGACATAGGCTACTTTTTATCCCGGAAAAACGCATATCTAGTTCCCGCGGAAACCCTATAACCAAATTCTACGCGGGCAGAAGCTAGTAATATTATAAAAGCAAAAGTAACTCGTGTGTGTCTGTCTGTCTGTCTGTTAACTCTTTACGCTTCAACCGCTGGACCGATTTGGATGAAATTTGACATGAAGATAGTTGGAGTCCCGGGAAAGGACATAGGCTACTTTTTATCCTATTATTATTTTAATTTATGGATTCAATCACTTATTCAGCTAATTGGCCAAATACAAAAAATATCCATTTTTCCATACTAAAAAAAAAAATATTCTAGCAATTGCCAGACCGAATCTACGAAAATACGACAAAACGTTTCAAGACAAGGTAGATATAATGCCCTACGCTTCCGTTGACTCGTCTTGGCAGGGGCACTGCCGTGCCCCCAGATCGTAAATTGCCGTGCAATCAGAATCACTGCTGTCCGCTACTTCCATTTCCAAATTTGACGCTTTAAGTATCCTCTACTGTCTCGTGATCTATTTTTAATAGCTACTGGGTAATAGACACTGAAATCTCACTCCAAGATGTCGCACTGTTAACATATTTGAAGCACTGATCACTTGCACCGCACACAATTTGAGGTTAATCTAAATATATAAAACTCAAAGGTGACTGACTGACTGACTGACTGACATAGTGATCAAACAACGCACAGCCCAAACCACTGGTCGGATCGGGCTGAAATTTGGCATGCAGGTAGATGTTATGACGTAGGCATACGCTAAGAAAGGAGTTTGCGAAATTTCCACGGGAACCAGAAAAAACGGGATTTTTCATTTTAATATTTCTGCGCATACGAAGTTGCGGGGAAAAGCTAGTTTTCTATATTTCGCAACACGCCGAATGATGAAAACCAAATTTTTTGAAGTAGTTTTTTTTTAATTTCATCCATCTTTCACTTGGTTTATTTTGTCGAAAAGCGTCCCGTTAAGCTTATTTTTACTTAAAGCTTATTAAATTTAGGGATAAAAGAATAAAATATTCTTCACAAAAGCAATTTCTAGAACTTATAGTGTTACGATCATCTAAGTTTGTCTACAGATTCAATTTTTACTTAGCAATTCTAAACTGATACTTTGATTATACCATTGAGTCTTTAGTGAGTCTTGAAATAATCTGAGTAGAGTAAAAGAATCATTTTTAGACTTAAGTGTGGACGCACTTAATACTAAATGGTTTTTAAAATACTTAACTAGGATTTAGGTATTCTTAACTTGCTAAAGTAGTGGTAGCTTAAAACTATTTAGTTTTAAAGACTAAAATGACTTAACGGAGTCTTTTTTTTACTAGCTAATTCTGATTTAAGACAAAGTTAAGATATGTAAGATTTAATCACTATTCTTGTTTGCTACTTGGGGCCAGAACTGTGGGATCCGCATGGAGAGAGCGATGCCGGCGACTTCCTGGGTGGCTTCGACAGGTACAGGAGCAGGAGTGGCTGGTGTAGTTGCAGACGGAGGGTTTCGCTCTTGTCCTCGGTGTTCGACATGATGAAGGTTGCTTGGTGAAGTAGGGCTTGTAGGAGTTGTAGGGGTCACCACTTTAGGTAGGCTGAGGTGCGACTACCTATTCTGAGTTCGTCAGAGTTTACACGTAAAACAACTCGATGCGTATATATGGACTGCTTTATTTACAAAATGTACACAGTAATATAAGAAAATAATGTCTTAGATCTAGGTAGTGACACCGCGGAGCGATGCGCAGAGATATCGGCCAATCAGAGGGCCGATAGCGAGGTGGCGTGATCCGTCGGCGTATCCGGGGGGACGGGGGGGAAAGAATCACGCGATGGTGTGACAGCCAATCAATGGCGTCTGTCTGTACACCTACAAATGCATAGTCCCCGCGGGAACGCGATAACCGAATTCCGCGCGGGCGAAGTCGCGGGCAGAACTAGTAGATAAATAAATCGTTTATTTGCCTGTTACAAATATGCACGAATGTATCTAGTTTACATAAATGTTACATGCACACCTTAACAGAAACACAGAAACAACATCTACTTACAAATTCAAGCACATAGCAAGGGCGGATCCAGCTTTCGACTCAGGGGGGGGGGGTCATACACCCCCCCCTTTTCGCGTCAGGGGTTAAAAATACATAATAGCAGTAGACCTAGTCCTGCCGAGGGGGGGGGGGGGGTCATGAGGACATGGCTCAGTGTGTATAGCTCCGCTCGGGCGAGCGGATCACTGGGGCTATATTCGAAGTCTTAAATAGGGATCTCCCTGTTCCGTTCCCTATAGGATCGCTCATGCGTCAAGTTCAACTTTAAATCTAGTTGCTTAAAGTTCACGCGATATTTTAAGACTTCGAATATAGCCCCCTATTAGGTAATCTGTCACAAACCCCGAGGACCGACTATTTATACGCTTAGGTTTCAAATAAAGAAAAACCTTCTGATTATGTTTAATTATGTATTACTTAAAGTAAGTAATAACTTGAAAAACCTGAATTTGGCATAGGTTCCTAGGGGAGTACCTATAAGATAGGATTATCCGAAATTTCTACCGGAACGGGAAAGAATGCATATGGATCCTAAGTAGGTAGAGATCCTCTACTATCTAAAGTCCCGCGCCTTCACATTTCAAAACGCTTCAATTTTTATATTATTATTTTAAAAGCACCACCAACACTCTCAACGCATAGTTGATGGCTGTCTCAGCTCGCACACATGTGTTGAAAGTGTTAGTGGTTCTTTTTAAATACATTGAAGCGTTTTGAAATGTGAAGGCGCGGGACTTTAGATAGTAGAAGATCTCTACGCGTGTTATACCGACGGAGACGGCTAGTATAGAACAAGTGCGTGTCGGGCCACGCGCAAATTATAGGGTTCCGAAGTTGACGATGCCCACAGTACCTTTCTAAGACTTATTAGCATCTAGCTAGCCTGTGGTATGACGTGCCCGCCCGACTCCCCTGCCGCTCGAGAAAAATCATCATTATAAGTTGGTCGACTATTACTCGTAAGTTTGTACAGCCTACTTAGCTCTGATAGTTTTCCTTTCAACTACGTTATATATGCCACAACCGTGATTTTTTTCAGCCATCCAAATACCACCATTTAGCTGGCAGGGGGGGGGGGACACGTGACTCTAACAAAAAATAGCACTTTAAAGCTTAATATTTCACAAACGCATCACTTAATCAAAAAATGGTTTTAACAAACCCACAATATTTTTTTGAGACCTATTCAACGATATGCCGCACCATGGGGTATGCAAGAAAAAAAAATTACATCCCCACTTTACGAGTAGGGTAGGTACCCTATAAAAAAATATATTTCAAAATTTTATTGTACCACTTTGTCAGCATAACTAATATGCATATTCATGCCAAATTACAGTTCTCTAGACCTAAGCATCTCCGAGCAATAGTGCGGACAGACGGACGGACATGGCGAAACTATAAGGGTTCCTTATGGACTTCGGAACCCTAAAAAGGAACGAAATATGAAAAATAAACCCAAATTTAATTATTTAAAAGCTGAAATTCAATATTAATTGCCGAAATTGATTTTTTGCTCCAATGCCATGTATGAAAGATAAAGATTTGAGTATTAAGTATTTATAGTTTTGGATATACCTTGGTAGCTCATTCTCAACTTAGCTTCAGGTTCCACGGATATTTCATTTACTACTACTACTACAGCCTATTTGCGTCCCACTGCTGGGCACAGGCCTCCTCTCACCACGGGAGGGTTTGGGCTATAGTCCCCACGCGGGTCCAGGGCGGATTGGGGACTTTTTTTTGGGGACACACATCTTTGAATTACTCACACTAAATATTCACATAGGTAGCATTTATTAATTACATTTTGGATGAATGACCACTGTTCCAGAATTGTTTGTCCCCACGCGGGCCCAGTGCGGATTGGGGACTTCACACACAAGGGGATAAGGGTGGTCATTTTTCGCCTATTTTCTTAAATAACTAAAAGTTTTGACCAAAAAAGAAATAAAAATATATATTTGAGATCCTTATAAGAAGTACTTACCTACCTAATTTAATTTTGATATGTCACACGATATAGTATGAAAAACTTCATTAATATTTTTTCCAATTTAGCCCCCAAAAATAGGGTCTGTGTTTAAAATTCATTTATTGTCGTCTTTCGGTCACAAACTTACGTGTAGGTACGTACCAAATTTCAACTTAATCGGTCTAGTAGTTTCGGAGAAAATCGACTGTGCCAGACGGACGGACAGACACACGAGTGATCCTATAAGGGTTTCGTTTTTACCTCTTGAGGTTCGGAAACCTAAAAAAGATGACTAACCTCAGGATCCGCCTGCTGCCAGCAACGGTGGAGGTCGAAGGACACTTGACACAGATCCGCTCCCCCCTCCCCCTTGAAATGGATGCAGTTCCGACCCATGTCGTAAGCAACGCTCCTCATCTCCTGAGGGATCATGCTGAGCATCTTCTCGTAGCGGAAGTATCCAGTGGTTTCATCCAGCTAGAATCATATTCAGTAGCGTAAAGTTTAATATGTGAACCAATTCGCACGGGACCTGGGGCTATATTGAATTAAATAGGGATCTCTCTGTTCCCTATAGGTTACGGTTTACAAGGTTAACAAAATCCAAACTGACCTTGCTTTTGCAGATGTATACACACATCTGATAACCACTTCCATAGATATAAGAAAGGACCAAAATTGTAAAATAACCCACCTCCTCTCATCAGCAGAGCCTCACGAATCCGTCCGGCTGGCACATTCGTGATTAGTGATTACTTATGTGCAAAATTCAATATGAATTTACCACTTAGCTTTTAGATGAAGGAAAACATCGAGCACGCTGCACGCTCTACGAAGTATTGAGTTGAAAAGAAATTAGTGAAATTACTTAACTACCCTATCTAACACAATGATTGTCTTTATTTGTATCAGAATTTGTACTCACAACTTGGAATTCCAGAAAGATGCATTTCATGTAGCACTGCAAAAAAAATCGTTTTAAAAACGTCAGTGGGTTCAAAGGAACTTGGAGCTCTATTTGAAATGGTAAATAGAGATAGTAAAGCGTCCCTATCCCTAAATCGAAATGCACTTTCTATTTAGCGAAATACCTAGTACATTATATCAGTGCGATGCACAATGCTTTTCTATCAATGATGCAACATCTCCCTATTTAGCGAGATGGTATATTAAAAATACCTGGACCTATATTCGAAGTCTTAAACAGGGATCTCGCTCTTCCCTATAGGATCGCTCACGTCACGCGTCTCGTGAGCTTTAAGCTAGATTTAAAGTTCAAGTTGACGCGTGAGCGATCCTATAGGGAACAAGGAGATCACTATTTTAAGACTTCGAATATAGCCCCTTATATCAGTGCGATGCACAATGCTTTTCTATTAATTATGCAACATCTCCCTATTTTGCGAGATGGTATATTAAAGATACCTGGACCTATATTCGAAGTCTTAAATAGGGATCTCGCTCTTCCCTATAGGATCACGCGTCAAGTTGAACTTTAAATCTAGCTTAAAGTTCACGAGACGCGTGAGCGATCCTATAGGGAACAAGGAGATCCCTATTTTAAGACTTCGAATATAGCCCCTTGTATCAGTGCGATGCACAATGCTTTTCTATTAATTATGCAACATCTCCCTATTTTGCGAGATGGTATATTAAAGATACCAGGGGTTATATTCGAAGTCTTAAATAGGGACAGGGAGATTCCCTATAGGATCGCTCACGCGTCACGGCGCTCAAGTTGAACTTTAAATCTAGCTGCTTAAGGTTCGGTTTCAACGCCGCGATGCCTGAACGATTCTATAGGGAATCTCCCCGTTTCTATTTAAGACTTCGCATATAGCCTCTGTATATCAGGTATATACCTATTCTTTAGTACTCTTATTTAGGGATAGGGACGCTCCCTATCCCCCTAGTTCTTCATAGACATGTCTTCATGACATTCGTAAAGACACAACATACCTTTAATTTGGGATCGTCGACCATAGTGCCTTTGCTGAACTGATCTACAAGATCTGCAACAGTGATAGTAACTTATTGACACAGTATATGCTTTATACTAAAAAATAACATCATCATCATCATTTCAGCCGATAGACGTCCACTGCTGGACATAAGCCTCCCCCAAGGCGCGCCACTCAGACTAGTCCTGTGCCACTCGCATGCACCGCTTTCCCGCGACCTTTATAGACCTTTACAGTCTTAAATTTATTTATTAAATATTTTTGTATACTAAAAAAAAAAAGATATATGGAAGCGATCACCACATCAGCCTATTGACGTCCCACTGGTGGGCACAGGCCTCCTCTCAACACGAGAGGGTTTGGGCTGTAGTTCGCAAGCGGGCCCAGTGCGGATTGAGGATTTCACACACATCCTTGAATTAGGTACTTCGCAGATGCGTGCAGGTTTCCTCACGACCTGCTTCACCCAGTGTTGAATTCAAATGGAATTTCGCAAATAAATAAACTTAGAGGTGCGAGTCGGATTCTCACCCCCGACCTTCTGCATGAGCGGCATAGGTCAAACCACTAGGCCATCACGGCTATGGAAGCGGTCAAGATGATTATAATAATATGCCTGATCACGATCTTATTGTCAAGATGTTAGAATGCATGTTTACATATTTATGATCACCAACTGTACATGTACTACCTAGGTTAGGTTAAGTAGGAAAATATAAAACGAGTGCTACCTTTATCAACGCCAGTGTTTGCTTCACATTTTTCTACAGTGGGTTTCAATGTTTCAACAAATTCCTTGGTCGGAAACTGAAAAATGCAAGATAGTCAATCAGGACTTCAAAAATCATATAAAAAAAAACTGCTTTATCATCAAGCAAACCGCAAAAATTAACAATTTGTATGATGTGTCTCTTCTCTGTATTGATAATTGTATTGTGTATGTTTTATTCTAGACAATAAAGTGTTACTTACCTACTTAAATTAAGACACGGTAGGTAAACCATAAGAGGTATATTGGGTGTATGGAGTTGACAGCTACCCTTTTGTAATATATATCATCAAAACTGTGTGGCTTAGCCTTTAGAGTTAGAGCCTTCACCCACGGCGACTTTTTGTAGCGATGCTACCGCGCTACTCATATCGCTACCCTTTTTTACATCAAAGAGTAGAAAGGATAGCGATATGAGGAGCGCGGCAGCACCGCTATAAAAAATCACCGTGGGCGAGGGCCCTTAGCCGTGAAAATACAACAGAGTCTTATCAGGTTACAGCACGACACAATTTAGAAGGCGCGTGGCGAAGCACTTAAGCCGTTGACGCAGAGACTATTATTGCTTAATCCACGCGCCTTCTACGTTGTGTAAACCTGTACGAAAAACTCGTAGATATTAAAAGTCTTAGATCGCAACAGCTGATTATGAAACTTCCCGGTTACGTACTTGGCCGAAGCGGCTCTTTTATTTAAGGTAAGCAATCTAGATTTACCTCCCCGTGGACTGTGACGGACAGACATATCAATGAAAAAAGTGCCAGAAGCATCATGGTCCGGGAAGTTACAACCTTGCACACCACGTAGTTATATTCCTCCTTGCTAGTTTCGCTACTAGGATTAGCTTTTATAGCAGCATTACAAGTAATTAAAACTGAGCACAGATTGAATAATAAGCCAGACGTGAACATCATGCCACATTATGTTCCACACGGTACAGCAGCTTTAAACACTAAGGCCCACTTGGAGCAACACCTCGACCTACCTCTAACTCGAGTTAGTACGTAAGGTCTAGTTTTTAATGTTTTGCTACATCCTGACAGGGTCCATGACATAGATTCTGACTTAAGTGAAATGTCACATCTTGTAAACCCCATGGAACAGCAATAAATGAGTATGAGTTAAGTAAGTTGATACAACAAAACCTGAGGCTACCCCAAGCTCCTGTTACCTATACTGGGGAGTTTAAAACCATTTGACGATATATAAGTATTTGAAGCGGAATGCGCGCTCTTTCTTCAACTTGAATTGACCACTGCGCTTTTCGGTGAAGGAAAACATCGTGAGGAAACCTGGACGCATCTGTGAATTAATTCAAAGATGTGTGTGAAGTCCCCAATTCGCACTGGGCCCGCGTGGGGACTATAGCCCAAACCCTCTCGTGATGAGAGGAGACCTGTGCCCAGCAGTGGGACGCAAATAGGCTGTAGTTAGTAGTAGAAGCGCGCTCTTTTCCTGAGTCCTACCAGAGTGAGTGTGTGATTAATGAATTTATTTTTATCGCTAGTACCTAGTTGGGTAGCCCTAGTGGTTTGACCTACCGCCTCTCGTGCAGAGGTTCGGGGGTTCAAATCCGGCTCGCACCTCCAAAATTAGTAAAATTAACTTTAAATTACTATTTTACTTACGTGCGAAATTCAATTTGCATTAAGGACTATGAGCTTTTCGGTGAAGGAAAACATCGTTAGGAAACCTGCACGCATCTGCGAAGTAAAAGTTATGAGCTTGTAAAGAAAAAAAAACATGACAGTAAGTATTTTATTGACTGTGAAAGTACTTATTAATAGTTACATCCCGAAAATCCTGGTTATTCGGAAAAGTTAGGTAGTAAAGAGATCACGAAAAAAGGGCTTTTGGAAGTTTAATACTACGAAATCCCTTGTTTGTATGTATTTGTATACGCTATGTTGGGTAAATCCTTCGACAAGTTCAGGGAAAGAAATGCAGACACTCACCTGGCTCCTGGACCGTAGATACTCCAGGGGGGCCCCTTCAGCAAATCTCCACAGGTAATACTGGCTATCTTGGAATACGCGTTCGTTTCAGGCTAGTTACACGAGCACCTTTTTTTGGGAATTTAATTCGATAGAAAATCGAGGAGCGTTAGCGCCGTTGCGTACAGACGTTGACAGTACCTACCATACTTTTTTATGTCGCAGTTGCAGTGAAGTACCTACCATACTTTTTTATGTCGCAGGTAGTGGTGTCGAGTCCCATGGTGTAGGCAGTGGTGGTAGTAGGCAATGAATGAGCAATCTAAAATATTTTGTCTAGTCTGCGCTTTTATTCCTTACTCTCTACTAAACGATAATTGGTTTCTTTGAATGAGACGTAGGAATGAGCGCGCTTCAAACGTTATAGTTAGTTAATAACGTGGTTGGTCGATAACGCCTGCAAATTATCGCCTCGTTAAACGACGTTTAAGTATAGGTTGTTACATTGTTGCCTCTTGGGAGCGATGTGGTCACTTGATCATGTACCTAAATTTTTATATTTTTAACACCCGATGCAAAAAAAGGATGGGCATTTTAAACTGGTCCGTCCGGGTGGTTACCGCCATTTTACCCGCTACTACATCGGTGCTCGCATGTAGTAAGAGGGCAGAGAGCGGGTGAAATCCATACTAATATTATAAATGCGAAAGTAACTCTTTCTGTCTGTCTGTTACCTCTTCACGCTTCAACCGCTGGTTCTATTGATATGAAATTTGGCACGGAGATAGTATGGGGTCCCGGGATAGGACATAGGCTACATTTTATCTCGGAAAAACGCATAGTTCCCGCGGGAACGCGATAACCGAATTCGACGCGGGCGAAGTCGCGGGCAGAAGCTAGTAACTGCATAAGTAGATGAATTCAGTCTTATTTTGCTAGTTGGTGAAGCATTTCCGATTTTATATATCCTTACCTATATGCACAGCTGGCCATAGTGACCAGATGACCACTTACTTAGGCACCATGGGGGTGCCGTGGTGGCCTAGTGGTTCGACCTACCGCTTCTCATCTCGTCGGGGGTTCGATTCCGGCACCGCACCTCTAAGTTTACTTATGTGCTTAATTCAATTTGAATTTACCACTGAGCTTTTCGGTGAAGGAAAACATCGTGAAGTAACCTGCACGCATCTGTGAAGTAGTTCAAAGATGTGTGTGAAGTCCCCAATCCGCACTGGGCCCGCGTGGGGCTAAAGCCCAAACCATCTCGTGATGAGAGGAGGCCTGTGTCCAGCAGTGGGACGCAAATACGCTGAAGTAGTAGTAGGTTGCCTATGTGCTCCTTTGCATACCATTGCCATTAAAAACTATAATACATATATTATACTAGCTTCTGCCCGCGACTTCGTCCGCGTGGAATTCGGTTATAGCGTTCCTGCGAGAATTGAGCGTTAAACTATAACAAATTATATAGGTACGAAAACCTTCCTCTTGAAACACTCTGTCTATAAAAAAACCGCATAAAAATCCGTCCGTTGGGTACCTATATAGTTTTAAAGATCTAAGCATACACAGGGACAGACAGACAGCGAAGCGACTTTGTTTTATACTATGTAGTGATGAGTTATTATAATGATATCTAGGTACTAGGTAACAAATCAAATGAAAAGCATTTCTCATTAAGGATAGAACGTGTTAATGGCTGCAGGATGCACGCGAGACAACTGCATCGGTGCGCGGCGTGCCTCGAATCTGCTGTCCCGAGCCAAAACAGCGTAACAGCCCGAGGATATGAGGAACATAAGACCTTTTGGTCTGAAACGTTGGTAATGATCGACGAATTTCAACGTCGAGCGACGTTCGTCAATTAGGGATTTACATTGTACGGGAATCGTAAACTGTGACGACTATAGAAGTCAAAGCTGGTAAATCAATATACCTACTTAAATTGGGTTCATAGTCATAGTCTAAGAGCGTTATCACACTTGCGATTCGCGAGCGAGTTTTGTATGGACTCGAACACGCCGTGAGTTCCCCGCGTACGAGTTTTGTATTGAAATCGCTTTCAACTCGCTCGCAAATCGCAAGTGTGATAACGCTCTTAGGTAAGTAGGGACAGGGAGATTCCCTATCGCTGCGCTCACGCGTCACGGCGCTCAAGATGATCTTTAAATCTAGCTGCTTAAAGTTCGGTTGCAACGCCCGCCCCGACGCGTGGAGCGCAGCGATAGCACTATTATTTATTCTGTGGCGATAGGGAATCTCCCTGTCCCTATTAAAGACTTAGAATAGAGCCCCAGGGCGTTTGGCACATGGTCCGTCAATATTTTTTTGTTATTTGCTATCTTTTCAGCCTTGGAACGTTGGTCCTAAGTGTCTTACAATTTTTTCAATAAAACGATAAATTTCCGACCAATTTCCGCCCTATTGACGGAATATCCCCGTAATTTGACTCCGATTTATTTTTTATCAATGTGTAGGATGTCTTTAGAAAGGTCATAAGCTAGAGAAGTATTTAAAAACGGACGGTCCATGTTGCCGAACACCTGTATATACAGGTTGGAAAAAAAAATTTTGGGCCTTAGAGGGAAACTGTCTTAAATCCTTTTACATAGCAATACTCGGGTAGAGATCTTCTACTATCTAAAGTCCCGCGCCTTCACATTTCAAAACGCTTCAATGTATTTAAAAAGCACCACCAACAACCACACGAGTGCGTGCTGAGACAGCCATCAACTAAGCGTGGTTGTTAACTAAGTGTTGGTGGTGCTTTTTAAATAATGATAAAAAATTGAAGCGTTTGAAATGTGAAGGCGCGGGACTTTAGATAGTAGAAGATCCCTATTTTATTGATAGATCTTGGCAAAGTATCGAATTAGATAAACGTTGAAACCGTGTCGTGTCGTTAACGTCGCGTTCACATAAAGTGATTAGCGATTCCGTTTGAAAATGGCCTCCCATACCATCATAAAATGGCCACGCGGGTACGTGAAAACTAATTGGACCTATCTCGACAACGGCACGAAATAAATACTGATAGAAGCGCCGCTTTGGCTTGTACGAGTATGGAGAAGGTTAGAAAAATTGCACTTTAGGGATTCCTTAACTTAGTCAAGCGATGAAAACGGGATTTTCCATACTACTCGTAAGTGACCGTTTTAATTGCTGTTGAGTGAATACTAAATACCTACACATCATTCATAAATTTCATTATCCCCAAGGTTTTGTTAATGTAATACCTATTGGGCTATAAAGCAAAGCTATAAAATCAAGTCAAGATCATTTTGTCATTCCGATGCCATTCTAGGCGCTGGTTTTGTGCATAAACACAACAATAACAATACTCTTAATTGAACACCATAAATAAAACACAGGATTGGCAGTAGGTATGCAAAATTTTCATAAGACTGACCTTTAACTGTTCTTAACAATATTTTTTTATTTTCATTTTCGTTAAAAGGTAAACAACAGGTGTACTTATCTCTAAGCAGCGATCTCTTCCATTCAACCTTAGGAAAAAGGAAAATGCGAAAAAAATAACAAAGTTGGGCAGAGTAAAATTAAGAGAACCGATAATAAAATAATCCAAGTGTAGGTACATAGGTAGGTGTGCGTGCAGCGCATATACTCGTAAAGTCACTTGTTAAAGGGGGTGTTTCGGTCGGTTTTTATGTTGAACAAATCGCACGTAACGTGCCATTCCGAGTGATTTTAATTTATGTGCCTACCTAATTAAGTATAGGAACTGGTCGATTCTGGGACGTCCCGTTGATTGCACCAATTGCTTTTCACGCACTTATGCTAATTTGATTGTGTGTGTAATGGAACGATAGGGGTCGTTTAAAGTTTGGAGGATTTCAGTGATTACAACGGGCCACTATAGCTTTTGCCGAATGGTTCAGAAATTTTAGGTATGTACCTAAAAGGAGCTCTATTTTAAAGTTAGAAGAAACGAGATAGAAATACGATTCAACATGCAATAGATATTAAATCCAACATGTTTTTAACGATAGTTAAAGAAATGGTTTTTAAATGGTATATTTTGTTGGTAATTTATCAAACGTAATGAACATTCGTAACATTTAATAAATTACCAATTTCTAGTTTTGTTATTCAAGTTTCAAAAGTGCAAAAAAATCATGGTCCGCCTTAATAATGTGCTGCTCATTTCGTTGGTCATTTCGGTGGATTACCGCGGGCGGCAGTCACAATCGCTCGACACGTGCCGCGATCACCCAATTTCCCGAAACCCCGACATACATACGTCGTCCCTCCGTGAAATTTTCCGCATTCTCGTACCTATCGCATTTGAAATTTAATAAAGGATCTCTCGAGCGAGTTTCGTATGCAGCGGATCCGATATCGGCCGTCACCGACTAATGCCTCTTGTCAAAGATTACAGGAAGCCGAGTCTCAAAAATATACCAAGTATCCGAGATCTGAGGGACCCCTCGACCCACTCAAAATTCGCTTTTGATCACCACCCACACTTCACCTTTTTAACTGAAGGCTGTTCTGTTATGAACACTTTAGTTACGAGATTGTTTCGGCTTGCTGTAAAATTGAATTAGTGTCGCGCCACCTTTATTATATTGACATAGTTTCACGGAAATTACGCGACGCTCCGGTTTTACAAGAATTCTTATTTTTAAACGCTTTGTTACCGGAATTCGTAACCTTAATGCTATTCGTATTTTTGCCATCATCCATGTAACATTTAGATAGGTATAGTAGTGGAAATAATATTAAAAGTTCGTTTAGCACTTGAGATCTTTATCTTGTGAACAATATAATACCATCGGACTTTTCATATAATTTCTCCTTTACCAGTTCTTTTGGTTCGATACTCAATTATCACTCTAATCAGGTACCGTTTAGTACTTTATAACCAAAATATTCCCATGGGATTAAGTTTAATTTAAAAGCACTAGAACAAAGTCGTCGGTAATTATAGCTACTACCTACCTAGTTTGTATTACTGTTTAATTTCATAAATGTCCAATGTGTGATGATTGAGTATCGAACAAAAATAACTGGTAGGTAACAAGAAAAAGATACGAAGGTTAATAACCCGAATAGGTATTTTATTTTAAACCTTTATCACAGAATATTTAAAAGCCTGAATCTAGCCGGCGCTCAACTCGCGCCCAAGTCGCCCTTACCGTCATTTGTTTCATCCGGAGATGGAGAGTGAATCATTGGCTCGCACGCACACAGATAATCGCACGCAAACATTGACACTTAATTCGAATTGTGTTCGAAATCGTGCTTTTATAGGCCGTGTCCGCCCTGTGCCTTTATGTTAGGATCGAATTGCGATGCGATGCGAATAGGAACACCGCAATACAATATCCGCTGCCCCTGGGAGCTGGAAAAATCACAACAATCTCGCCAACGCCCGATCACGGATTAGGTAAATCGGTCTTACAGATTTACATAATAAGGAGTAGCCTCTCAAAAAAAGATCGGGAGCTACAATATTAGCATTTAGATTGTGTGCGTGGAGGCAGCAATCAATCAAGTGCCTAGCTCGCAGGTTCCGTAAACGCTAACAAGGTAATCTCCCGGAACAACTCCATTGTCTTCAGCTATTGAAAGTTCGGCCCATCCATCACTTGACGATATTGTGCCGCAAATTTGGCTGTAGATTGTTTGATTTCGGCCAAGGTGTAGTTATATTTCGATCGGATTTGTTTCCAGGAAAATTCACACGCGACTTGGAAATAATAGCTCAGGCAATTAGGACGAAATTCAATAATGATGACCGTAAAAAGATTGTACTTACTCAGTAGGTGTTGACTTAGTAGGTGTTCGATAGAAATTTAAATAGGTACCTAGGTTTTTATTCAGAAAATTGGCCACTTCTGAACTCTTAGATACACGACTATTTACCAGCGCTGGCGCAAAGAGAGAGAGGCAGCTGAAACCGTGGTAGCCTAGTGGTTTGACCTACCGCCTCATGCAGAGGGTCGGGGGTTCGAATCCGGCTCGCACCTCTGAAATTATTTATGTGCGAATTTCAATTTGAATTTTCCACTGAGCTTATCGGTGAAGGAACACATCGCCAGGAAAACTGCACGCATCTGCGAATTAATTCAAGGTTCATTCATTCTTACCATGAGGCGACATCTGTGCTCATTTGCCTACTAATTAAGTAGGTAGGAACATAAAAAAGACTCGTAATTTCAATAAGTATAGGAAGCAGGCAAAGGCATACACCATAAAAATAATGTGATCCTCTAATCTACCTCCTTATCCTATTGTCAGAAAAGAAAAGAAAAGGTTTATTCGACCATAATAAAAACAAACAAACAAAAATAACAGGAACAATAATACATACAGTCGAAAGGGCTGCCAGCTCAGCATATGCTGTACCTAGTACGGAATCACAGCGCTGATTTTCAGCGATTTTGAATTTGTATGTAACCTAATAACTCCGATTTGATACGTCGCATTTCGTAAGTTACTCGTACTTAGTAACCGCTGCTTATACGTGCTTATACACAGTTTCTAGACTGTCTTAAATTTCTCCAGGGACTCCATCCACGTAGCTATTGGATCGGATTAATAAGGATGTGTAATTCAAGACCCAAGTGCGACATAGGATTCTCTACATGATCTACATCAATTCAATTCTTGTGGTTATGGCTCCATCGACATGATCTACATCTGACCATCTTTATGCATTTTTCTGGGATAAAAAGTACCTAGCCTATAATATATATTGATTACTGTTATAAACTGCCCCCATACCAAATTTTGTTGCATACCGTCCAGTAGTTTTCGAGTTAAATCCGGACATAGATAGATACATAGAGACAACTTTTCTAAAAAACGTTGTTTTGTGTTCAGTGTCGTTTATCCTCTCGACTTGATAGTTAATTTTCACCTCAGCAGCTCGAACAAGTAGACTTTGCTGTCAGAAATCAGTGAGCAAAATCGTGTTTGTTTCACTGAGTGAAACAAAATATTTTTTTAATTTGTTTTTTTTTTTTTAATCCATTTGTCCAAGATTTAGCCCATCAGGCAAAGGCAAAGGCCTAAGCCATGCAGCCACAGTGTCATGTTTTAGTTTAATGTGATCTTTGAGTATATAGCCACTGGAGATGCCATAACGTCAACTCGCCGAACAAATTTTTTCGCCACTTTTAGCGGGGGGCGAGGTAAACACGTACAGCACACTACCAAACGACGCAGAACTCAATTTTGCTGTTGAGATAAACGCACACTACAAAAAAAATCAACACATCAAAAAATACACGTAAACAGATAGAGTTTTCACGTAACTATGCAGCATACATATGCACAAGACTAGTGA
This sequence comes from Aethes cnicana, assembly GCA_963971205.1. Classification (NCBI taxonomy): domain Eukaryota; kingdom Metazoa; phylum Arthropoda; class Insecta; order Lepidoptera; family Tortricidae; genus Aethes; species Aethes cnicana. Next base: position 6,193,246 of record OZ020288.1, read on the forward strand.
TGGGACACATCTGAAGAATGAGTCAAATGAGATAAGTAGATGAATGAACTGAATTATTTTATAGTATTTTATTTTATAATAAAATTGCTAAAGTGGAAATTCTGTACGTTGAAGATACCCAAAAACATATTAGTTTGTATGTATGTATGTCTGTAAGTATCTGTATTTGTGTCCTTAGCCCACACACAGTTTTTTAACTGTGGAATGAACTGTTGTCAGCAGCTTCCGGGCGGATATATATGTAAAAAAATTAAAGTAGATTGGTATTTGTAAGAGCCTACGTACATGAAATCTATATATCGTATAGTCACAGCGATGGCGCCACTATCGCGCCTTGCCAGGCCTTGGATTGCCTTTTCAAGTTGTTATTTCTAGCATGTCCTTGAGAATCTGCATGGTACCTTGAATATCATTGGTAAGGAAACGTCAAGCGAATAGCTTGGGCGTAGCCGGCACTGGGTTGGTAACTGAAAAAGCTATGTTGCTTGGCGAGTGCACTGGGCCCCGTAGATTGGCCAGTAGCTGGAATCTAAATCAGACACGCGCTTGACCGTTTAGAACAAGACCTGTCATTCTGACTTTGACAGTTGATTTTGTGGAGCGAAGGCCGGGAAAAGCCGGGAAACCAACCCAGATGCTGGAAACGTCGCGTTTCTGGTTTTCCTATGATATTTCCAAGATATACGACGGCTGTGAGAGTTACTGTGTTATTCCGAGTCCCCGTCGACATATATATCTATATATATAAAACAAGAAACTGACTTACTGACTGACTGATCGATCAACGCAGAGCCGAATCTACTGGTCGTAGAAAGCTGAAATTTGGCATGCAGATTCCATAGGGAATATAGGGGAGCAATCTAAGAAAGGATTTCCCGAAATTTCCATAGGAACAGAAAAAATCGGGATTTTACATTTTAATATTTCTGCGCATATGAAGTTGCGGGGAAAAGCTACTTATGTTATAACTACCCTTTAACCCGCGACTTCGTCCGTATGTACGAACGAGTTCTCCAATATATACACACTTTTACACCTTGCTCTCTTGTAATAAGGTCCAAAAGTGATCATATATTTATGAACTTGACTGTACTAAGAATTCAGGCAGCTAATGGTTCTATACATAGCGATAGTTATAGGAAACCAAAAACAAAACAATGGATTTTCCCATGGGAATAAGATGTTTTCCCGTGGTAAAAAGTAGCCTATGTCACTCTCCAGCCTCCCAACTAACCCTAAACAAATCACGACATAAAACCTCTCCGTTGCGACGTGAAAGAAGGACAAACAAATGAACTTTCCCATTTATATAATACCAGCTTCTGTCCGCGACTTCGCCCGCGTGGAATTCGGTTATCGCGTTCCCGCGGGAACTATGCGTTTTTTCGAGATGAAAAGTACCTAGCCTATGTCCTTTCCCGGGACCCCAACTATCTCCATGCCAGATTTCATCTCAATCGGTCCAGCGGTTGAAGCGTGAAGAGGTAAGTAACAGACAGACAGACAGAGTTACTTTCGCATTTATAATATTAATATGGATAGTACTCGTATGGTAGTATGGGCCCGTGTGGGGACTATAGCCCAAACCCTCTCATGATGAGGGGAGGCCTGTGCCCAGCAGTGGGACGCAAATAGGCTGTAGTAGTAGTAAGTATGGATAAGGGTCGTCAGCAAAATGCTCCGAACAGATAACACGTGTCAGTTTCCAAGAATTCTCCTTTATGGATCTTTTGGAAATTTAAAAGGATTATATGAAATAATGTATATAAATAATAGTATATGCATTACACATCACTCGTAGTCCCGAACTAAATATTGTATTCCTTTTACCTAGATCTATATATTTGCCAACATTTCTTTTCAAGATCAGAATAAAATTCAACATCGATGTCCAGAGAAAAGTAATATTCACCTTCCAGGATTTAAATGTAACAAACATCTATATTTATCTACTAATTAATGGAATATGCAATAAAAAACTTACTATTAAATAAACCTCATTGATTGAATGAATGAATGATTCACTCAAAAGTTGAGTCGCTTTTTTGACTTTAGTCACATCCCTAGACCGATTCGCTCCCATTCATGTTGACATTTTTCTGACGTTTACGTATCGCAAAAGCTTTTCTTTAAATAGAGATTTTACTTCAATAAAAGTTAGTAAAAATACTTATCTATGATAGGAAATGCGATTTTGTTGCGAATTTGAGCGATCAGATCGCCTTTTACACGAGAATACCGCACAAGACACCATTTTTCAGGAGAAACGTCTCGCGTCACGGAACGATGCAAAATGGCGGTGAAGTGACCTTCAAGTGGGTTTATATAAAGAGTTTGAACAGTTGAACCATGTACTTTGCCGGAGGGGATCGCCCATGCATGGCATCTCCAGTGGCTATATACTCAAAGAATGTGATCAATTTACTATTCTAGATCAAAATTATTCAGTAATATACGAAGAATAAACAAATAAAAATACCTACTTAAAAACAAAACGAATAAAAAACTTCTTAAAATGTAGTGAAATCGTTCCCGCGCTTTTTCTTTTTTTTTAAGTTTGATAACTGGGAATGGTCGTTTCATACTACGGCATCTAGGTAGTACTAGTACCTACTTCTTATTATTATTATTAGGGGGTGTTGTAGGGCCATATATGTGTCACCTCGACCATTGCTGATCTATTGTGACGGCCCTTTGTATAGTTATAGTTCATCAGAAATACCCGTTGAGTCCAAGAAGTTCCAGACTCTTTGGGCGTTGATGTTTTGTATCTCTTCCGGGTGTATAATGTGACTCCCTAGGTGGATGCTTCGTTTGTGGATGAGGGGTCCACACTCGCAGAGGATATGCACTGGCGTCTCCTCTGCTTCGTGACAGAATCTGCACTTTGTGTCCTCCCTCATTCCCCATTGTGCTAAGTGCTTATTTAGTTTGCAATGTCCAGTCAGGCTCCTGGTTACTGCACATGTTATCTTTTGAGTTGTAGGAACTCTTTAGAAAACTTTTTTTCGTATCCCCTGATTAGGGTTTTCGAATGTTTTTGTCCTGGTACGGACTTCCACAGATTGATCGATAATGATTTGTATTCGTTATCTAGTATATTGTAAGCTCTTTGTTTGGTTATACCACAGAGGGGTTCGGGGCCGATTTGGGGATTGTCAGCCCCGTCCCTCGCGAGCTTGTCAGCTTTCTCGTTTCCATCAATGTTGGAATGCCCAGGTACCCATCTAAGTGTGACTTTATTGGAGCTTCCAAGGGCGTTTAGGTTTTCCCTACAGGTCTGGACTAGTTTTGAGTTAAGCTCAAATGAATCTAGTGCCAGGATGGCCGCTTGGCTATCTGAGTTAATGTAGATGTTTTGGTGTTTAAGGTTTCTTTCAAGGTTTATTTCCGCGCATTTGTTAATGGCGAAAATTTCCGCCTGAAAGATTGAGGCCTCTGTGCCTAAATTTATGCTGATTACATATTTGGGCCTCTCGCCGAAAACTCCACATCCTACATCATGTCCTTTCTTGTACCCATCTGTGTACCAGATGTGGCTGCCCTCCTTGAAAGACACTTGGTTATTCAACCATAGGTCCCGAGGGGGCAACTCTACTGTGAAGAGTTTTGTGAAGTTGCACACTGTGTGCATGTCGTCAGTGGGCATATTCATGACCCTATGTTCAAGCGTCGAGTCCTTAAGTGTGCTCATTGCTTGTGAGCGCCATTTCATGTTCGACTGTGAGCATATCCTGTAAATGCACCGTTTGGCTTCCTTTTGCACTTGCAAGTGCAGAGGCGTCAGGTCCAGTCCAGTAGCGCATTTAGTGCTGCTCCTGGAGTCGAACATAGTGCTCCTGTTTCTTATACTAAAATGCGAACTATCTCGATTTTATTAGCAGTCTTCTTTTCATTTCTTTAAGAAAAGAGTGAGAATTATATTAGGCAAGTCATAGAGCGAATCTATTTTCGTAGAAAAAAAAACTGAACAAGAAACGTTCGGATACGCGCAACGCATCAGTACTGCCGTGTATTTTTAGGCATTAAAATTATACGTGATATTACCTTATAAAAACCTTGCAATTTTTAAAATGACTTATATTTCATATAATTATGTTATTTGTAATCATTTTAAACTAAAGTTTAAATTTAAAGTAAACTAAAAGTTTTCAAATATTACCGAATAAATTCGAAATTTATCATTGTACTAGTTTCCGAATTTACGTTTAGAAAATTGCCGCCATTCTTTCATGTCAAATCATGTCTTTCTTCTTAATTTTCGACAACTACCTTAACTTTAAAGTAATTATTTTAAAACATGAAATTTAAGTAATAATTTGAGTGAAAGGAGTGAAGAAGAAATGTTATTTCATATATTTCGTGATGTAAGTATTCTTTGCAAGTACCTTTTATATGTTCTCGCTACTGAGGTGAAAAATTGTATGTGCTACTCGAGAGCAATTTTTTTTACTTCTCGTGCCTTTTGCTCTCTTGTTGCACAAATAACTATTTCAAGTTTCCGACGCGACTTCTTCTACAGACTTATTATTGGTATAGATTTATAAAAATGAGTAAACCTGTATTATAAATTGGAATCCTTGAAATAAAATGCAGGATGCTTTGTTAGCTTATAAGTACTTATTGCAGCAAAATACAGAACAAAGTAAAACTCCTTTTCTTTTTTTTTAGTTCAGGTCACATTCATGCTTTTGCTTATTGTTTTTAGTAGCACGGGAACGCAATAGAGAAATAGACACGTGGCTAAACTTAAAAGTGGGATCCAGAACTTTTGTCCCTCGAGCTACATACCTACAGCACGACACAACTTAGAAGGCGCGCGGCGAAGCGCTTAAGCCGTTGATGCAGAGTCTATTATTGCTTAATTCACGCGCCTTCTAAGTTGTATAAACCTGTACTGAGAACTAACCAACTTGGGAGTGCAGTTGCAAATGGCGCCACTTGTTAGGAAAATTGTATGGATGAATGTGGTTCGAAATTTTTCCATAAGGTATGAGTAAATAAGTTGGGGGAGCTGTAGTTGTTTGACAGTTCGCTTTTAGGGTTCCGTACCCAAAAGGGTAAAACGGGACGTATCTCATCAACCGTGATGGTAAGACAGTTGAAATTTTCACAGATGATGTATTACTATTGCCGCTTTAATAACAAATACAAAAAAATAGAATAGAATAAATATTTAAGGGGGCTCCCATACAACAAACGTGATTTTTTGCCATTTTTATAGATAATAGTACGGAACCCTTCGTGCGCGAGTCCGACTCGCACCTGGCCAGTTTGTATTTAAGTTAACCTTATAAATAATTTAATCTACTTGGCGTAAAAGTCCCTCGGTTACCCAAGTTGCCCAAAACCAATCTAATATTACAAATGTAACAGTAACTATCTGTCGGTAACCTCTTAAATCGCTGGACCGATTTGTGTTGTATGGATTCACGTTGTCGATTACGGCTAACGATTGCGATCAAATTTTGAATATTAGGGGTTTTTAGGGGCGAAAGATATAACTCTAGTCTCATATCTGGGTAAAATCAATTTAGCTACAACACGACGCAACTTAGAAGGCGCGCGGCGAAGCAGTTAAGCCGTTGACGCAGAGTCTATTTTTGCTTAATACACGCGCCTTCTAAGATGTGTAAACCTGTACCCGTTTCACCGAAGCTTAAAGCTCGGTCGTCCAAGCACTTGATTTTATTTCTATAAAAAACTTGTCTGTCATTCTAAAGGATTAAAACTAGATTTCCTACTAAAAATAAAACACAAAATATGGGCTGCAAGTTATATTCTTGAAAAATACGAAATAAAGTAAAACATTATTAAAGGCTAGCAGTGAGGCTGCCGCGTCAGGGGAAATCATTGGTGTTAGTAATTACTCGCTTTTTGTCTACCGCATCTTGATGACGCCCGTTATATTCCTGCCCTACTGGGCTACTTTATTTTGTGACTCGCTAAATTAGACATTAGTACCTCAAAAATAAATTAAATCACAGAGTAGTCAATTATATTATAAACTAGCTTTTCCCCGCAACTTCGTATGCGCAGAAATATTAAATGTAAAATCCCGTTTTTTCCCGTTCCCGTGGGAATTTCGCAAAATCCTTTCTTAGCGTATGCCTATGTCATAACATCTACCTGCATGCCAAATGTCAGCCCGATCCGTTCAGTGGTTTGGGCTGTGCGTTGATAGATCACTATGTCAGTCACCTTTGAGTTTTATATATTTAGATAAATACCTTGGGACATTTCACACAAATTGACCTAGCCCCAAACTAAGCAAAGCTTGTACTATGGGTGCTAGACAACGATATAATACTTATATAGAGAAATACATACATATATAAATACTATACATCCATGACTCGAGTACAAACATTTGTGCTCATCACACGTTTACCCCGAGCGGGATTCGAACCCGCGACAGTCGGAACAGTGGGCAGGGTCACTACCAACTGAGCCAAACCTGTCGTCCGTGTGATTATTGAAGAACAGGACACAAGTATAGCGTAACAAATGATTAAAACAAAATATTTACCAAACTTAGTTATAAAACTTAAATTTTAAATGTCACATTGTTTGGATGAGGAAAAACGATTATTTCATGATAACTGCGTAAAATAATTGCGTTTCAGTATTCAGAGTTGTCAAAATAGGTACCTAAATCATTAATACACCACGAAAATTGCGAGAACCGAGAACATTATATTCTTTTTTTTGAATAACAATTTAATTAAATCAAGAACTAAATTAGATTAAACTAGGTACATACCTTAATCTACTTAAATAGCTTGAGCTTTAACCAATGTTAATTATAATAAAGAAACCATGATTGTTTTTTTTACAAGTCGAAAACGAGTGAGAAAATATGACATTTATTTAGCGATATGAGTAGGGTAGGTGGATAAGTTACAGTCGCCATCAGATACCTGAACATATGGAACAATATATATAAATATCTGAACGTGATCTTATTGACATGAGAGTGCATGTCCAGATATTAATGATGACCTTTGTTTGTTCAGATATATCCGATGGCGACTGTACTTAACAACATCGTTATAAGAAGTAGCACAAAACTAACACAGTTTGAACCTAATAAATTCATATCTACTACTACTACTACTTACAGCCTATTTGCGTCCCACTGCTGGGCACAGGCCTCCTCTCATCACGAGAGGGTTTGGGCAATAGTCCCCACGCAGGCCCAGGGCGGATTGGGGACTTCACACACATCTTTGAATTACTCACACTTAATATAATTACATTTTGGATGAATGACCACTGTTCCAGAATTGTTTAGGCTGCATCGTGGACCGCCGTTGCGGCGCGAATTCAATGTCTTCTTCCTCACTTTTCCCCTTTCCCGTTTCTATCCTGTCGCTGTAAACAAAGTTACCTCCCATTCTCCTCGACGCCGATGATATTATTGACGCCACAGTGAACGACGGGTGTGGTAAATCTGGCATCTGAGAAATGTAGTGCTGTCTTCTCTTCTCACGTGCATCTCTTTCCATAATTTCTTGGCTGGTAACAAGCGAGTCCGAGACATCTGTCTGCAGCGTGTCGTAGGAATGATTGATACATGTGCTATCTTGACTAGATGATGACTCAGCCGTCGAGTCGTCGAAAGATAATGCGTTTCCTTTACCGCGTATTTGATAATACGATAAGCGGAGATGTGAGTAGTCGTCGATGAATGTCTCTGAAGTTGATGGTGACGGTGGGCAGCTATTTTCTTTTTCCATGTTCACAGATTACTTCGCTTTATTACCTCGCTTCGTAGCAGCAGAGACTGCAAGCCAGTGAGTTTGTATCGTATAGTGTAAGGGTGACCGATTTGTAGGCGATGACGTTTGGTTTCGATGATAAGTCTGACTACCCCACTTTATACTATTTTTTACAACGTATATTTGTGTATACCCGTTTTTGTTTTTTGTGAAATGTATTAAAAAAGCCCGTACCCTTAATTAAAACTTGAATGAAACTTTGCATGAAAAAATAAAATTGTATGAAAGCAAGCAAAAGTAACTGCAGGTATGTAAATAATTAATCATAGTATTATTCATCCTTTTATAAACTAGGTAAGCCGTTTCCCGCGGTACAGACAAAAGCGATACCTACTTACGTACAAGATGGAAAAAATTAACGTCGCATTGGAAGGCAACTACCATATATACCTATTGGAAATAGCAAATTTTACACAAAAAACACGCTGAAACCTGTGGTTAATATACATACTGTTCGTGTTATTTTTCCACCTGGAGGTAAAAAAAATTGTATTTAAAGTCTTCTAAGTACCTATTATTCTTATAAAATATACAAAAAATGATAAATTCACATCTAGTAGTTTCTGGGATAAGCGATTTAGAAAATAGATATAGATAGTCATTCTACCGGCTTATTGTGATAGGTGTTTCGAATTTTCCGCAACTACGTTTTCTATCAAACGATCGCCACTGTCAAACGACCGTCAAGAAGTTTCGAGTTTGGTGACCGAAAACGATAACTTGTTAGTGTAGCCGTTGAAGTTAATATCTCGGTTTAAGTATGATCAGAGATATCTGCGGGATACGCTATCTAATCTTGCTGTTCCTCTATAAAACGCAGCCGTCTATAGGTTCTGATATCTATCACCAAATTCATCAATATGAAGGGAGTCGCGCTTCTCTTCGTCCTTGTCGCCGCAGTTTCCTCGGCCCCTCAGCCAAGGAAGGATTTCCATGACCACTTTGAAGACTTCGTTTCTCTAATCATTGATGAACAAGGTGATGAGATCGATCACATATTCCAACACTACCTGGAGTTAGAGGAGTTCGCGGCTACCATAGAATATATAAAGACAGCTAACTTCAAGGATCTCATCTTCGAGATGGAAGCCTTGCCTCAGTTCCAAGCCGTAAGTTTTTTTTAATCTAATATCAAGTTTGACGATCGGCAGGTAAATTGTAGATACCACTTGTAATCTAAGAGCCGAGTTAACAACGACCTTCACCCATCTGGTTAAATGACGCTGACAAGAGCTAATGACCTTGAGCAATCGTGGCAGGCAACTGTCTCAGCGGACAATGTCTGTTTGCATCGGAGGGAGCGAGAAGCACGACCGCGGCATCTGGGCGACGTACGTAATCAGTAAAATAAAGATATAAAAAAAACCACATTGCATGCACAATATAAATTAGCAAATTTTTTGGTGTCAGTATGACGGCATTGTATTTAATTATAGAAATCTGCGTAAAAAATAAACTTATAGAACCGTTTAAATAGGATTAGAAGACGTAGCTTCACGATTTTTTTTCATGGAACCGATTTCATGAAATCCTTTTTAATAGCAAGATTTTTAGGTATATTATAGTGAATATTAACATATTTTATTCGCCGTACAAAATACTGTTTAAATAAAGTCTATTTAGGTCTTGTCAGCGCCTTAAGGCTGTAGGACTCTGCAGATTCACATTTCTAGTGCCAAGATAAAGGTAAACAAACAAAGTTTCAAAGTTTAGTACAGGGAAAATAACGTATTCTAGCAGCAAAATGTATATATTTTGCCGACAAAATATGCTAATTTTCCTGTGCTAAAGTGGCATTCACAATTTACCTGATTGACTCAGTGGGTAGTAGCGGTAGGTAACCCTCCCAATTTCGCCGATGCGATTGCCGGTTCAAATCATGAGGCAAGAGGGCAAACTTATGTGTGAAATAGCACGAATGTTTGGGGACGAGTTATGGATGTTTGGCACCTATAACGTACTTAACTTAGCTTCTGCCCTTTGCCCGCGAGGAATTCGGTTATACCGTTCCCGCCGGAACTATGCGCTTTTACGGGATAAAAAGTAGCCTTCCCCGTTGTCATGACGAACTCATAACTATAACTATAAGTAACTCATAACTCGTAACTATCACCACACCAAATTTCATCTAAATCTGTCCGCGGTCTAAGCGTGAAGAGATAACAGGCAGAGTAAGGTACTTTCGCATTTATAATGCCTACGTAACAAGTACAATTGTAACTAATTAACTAACAATTGTAACTAACTAACTAACAATAACAATTGTAACTCATAAAAACTTTGATTACTTTGGGGCAAGCTCTATTCTTATAAAATGACGGAAATTATCTGCGTAGAATTTCAAACTATTTTTTCACCCTAATGATTTTCCTAATAAAATGTAAATGTTCCTATGTTAAGAAACTCAAATTATCTCCATACCACATCAAAATCGGTTGAGCAATGAATGTGTGAAGGAAAAGCTTAATTGGATTTGGGATTTATCACGTAGTATAAGTAATTATTATTCAAGGGAAATTACGATATTATACTTATATTTATTTCAGGTGGTCGATTTCTTGGAAAATGATAATATTGATATTAGTTTCTTCTTGGATGGATTTAATAACATGCTGAGTAAGTTAACTCTTTTAGGGCCCTAGCCCACGGCGACTTTTTGTAGCGATGCTGCCGCTACTCATATCGCTATCTTTTTTACTCTTTCATGTAAACAAAGGATAGCGATATGAGTAGCGCGGCAGCATCGCTACAAAAAGTCGTCGTGAGCGAGGGCCCTTAAGTACATTTTTTTAAAGAAAATTAAAGAGTACCATTATACTTATTCGTGCCTATACAGGATGTTGCCTGTAACAGGAGCAAAAATGTTTAACGATGATTCCACAGATTATCCACATAGTTACCTCGACAGTCGACCTGATCCTATGCTCCCTTAACATCGGAGCTAAAGTAATTTAAAGTTACACAGTCAATGTATCCACTTCAAATTATTGAAAACAATCATAAATGTCAAATTATGTGTCTAGTTATATATTAAATTTATGTCAAATATTACTATTGGGTACAATATGTTTGCAATACCTACATTGCGGGCTCGATTAATTTTGTTAGAAAAAAAAAATCGAAACCATTTGAACTTAATTACTGCTGAGTGAAAGGGTCTGCATTCAAATTTTTTGTTCCTATTACAAGCAACACCGTGTAGGTATTTACTTTACATCACCCTTGGCCGTAAAGTGGGATTGCCCAAGGCAAGACGTAATTTACTATTTCACTTCTCATGCTCTTAAAATGTTACTTTAGTCTCTGCACACCGGGACTAAAGCTCTTTTTTAGTCTCTAGGGACTAAAGTATTTTTTTTTATTTACATTGTAAACCCGCTTCTTCGTTTCGTTTCTTTCGTCGTTTCTTTTTCCTCGCATTCGAAGTGAAAAGCAGAGTGTTTAACGCGTGACTAAACAACCATAATGACACTCGAACTATAGCCACTCTCGCTCTGATCGGGTGGCTAAATATCTCGTGTCATAATGGCTTGTTTTAGTCCCTTGGTAAACAATCTACTATTTTAGGAACTGTTCAATTTTAATTACTTACCGGCCTGGCATTCTGTTATCGCATTTTCGCTAGAACTATGCGTTTTGCCAAGATAGAAAGTAGCCTATGTCCTTTCCCGGGACTCCAACTATCTCCATACGAAATTTCATTGAAATCGGTCCAGCGGTATATGCGTGAAGAGGTAACAGACAGACAGACATGCAGGTAATATTTGTATGGATGTTTAGCTCTCGCTTGACCGTAAATTATATTATTTCACAAAAAATACAATTCTAAATAACTTAATGCATTGATCTATTATAAGTACCTAAGGATTCACAATCACGTTGAAACGGGTGCCCGAAAAACACGGGCACCCGTTTGGCGCTCAGTAAAGTTGACTCTTAAGTCTTATTATGTTAGGTTTACTTTTGTATAAAATATTTATCTTGACACATTATAAAGAGGCGTTATTAGCATATTGGAACGTATTTTCTAATGTCAGTTTGCTCCATATATTTTGACATATTCTGTTAGGCACTGTTCGTCCATATGTTTATTATAGGTCAATGACTTAATGTCATGATAATCATCAACTTTAAAGTACATACATACCTACTCTATCGGATTTGCCTAACTCTTCAATTAAATTAAATTCTTTATTGTGATCACATGGTTATTATCAGGTGTTGTATATAATAAGAGTAACACATATGATAGAGATCTTCTAATATCTAAAGTCCCGCGCCTTCACATTTCAAAACGGTTCAATTTTATTATTATTATTTAAAAAGCACCACCAACACTCTCAACGCATAGTTGATGGCTGTCTCAGCACGCACACATGTGTTGAGAGTGTTGCTGGTGCTTTTTAAATACATTGAAGCGTTTTGAAATGTGAAGGCGCGGGACTTTAGATAGTAGAAGATCTCTACCATGTAAGGACACTAAAAATTAGGGTTACAACATTGAAAATATTAACGGTTAAAATACTTATTTCCATACATCAAGTGCTAAAATTGAAATAGGTATGTACATAATTATATAATAAAAAGGTCTCATAAATAGTCGAATTATAGATATTTAAATTATTACATCTTTAAAATAATCTTCTAAGTAATAATAACTTTTATTATTTAAGATATTCTATTTCATTTTACCATGAGGTGAAGGAAAACATCGTTAGAAAGGTTAAGTAATTCAAAGATGTGTGTGTGTGATGGGAAGTCTCAAATTCGCACTGGGTCCGCGTGGGGACTATAGCCCAAACCCTCTCATGATGAGGCTTCAGGCGCCTGTGCCCAGCAGTGGGACGCAAATAGGCTGGTAGTAGTAGAATATATTTAACGAATTTTAATCAAATGTGTACTACACGGTTTCCTACAATTGATTCAATGTCAATCCACCCTCTCGTTACATGTTTATGTTTATGCATTTTTCATTTGAATCCTACATAAAATGTATTTAAAACCCACTCACAGATGGCATCCAAACGTCGCGCGGGAATACACGTCACGAGCTGAGTGGCACCAACTTCTCAGCTTTCATCCAGGATTGCATAGACGTGTTCCCTCGGGATAAGCTGGCGGCCCTCTTCGACCAGAAGATGACAGAAGACGAAGAGTTCAGGGTCGCTATTGAGAATCTGTTCTCTGATGAATGGAACAACGTGTTCACTGCTCTCTGGGAAACCCCCGAGTTCCAGCAGGAAGTGGGAACTTTAGAGGAAAACGGACTTGTAGTAAAAGACCTGTTCGATGAAGTCCTTGCGATCTTTGGACAAAACAAATAATGTTTTACACTGAGTTCAGCTGTCTAAAAAAAGAAGTTATCTGAGAAATAAAACGTAATAAAAAGGTGAAAATTCGTTTTATTTCCAGCCCTATTTCATTAAGTATCTTAAAATCCTTTAAAATCCTAGGTCACTCAGTTATGGCGCAGAATGCTATGAACATATAACCTGCGTTGAAAAATGCATGGCCTTTCCCAGGACTCCAACATACAGACAGAGTTACTTTCGCATTTATAGTGTACTAGCTTCCGCCCGCGACTTCGCTTGCGTGGAATTCGGTTATCGCGTTCTCGCGGGAACTATGCGTTTTCTTTTCTCGGGACACCAATTATCTCCATGCCAAATTTCATCTCAATCGGTCCAGCGGTTGAAGCGTGAAGAGGTAACAGACAGACAGACACACAGACATACCTACAGACAGACAGAGTTACTTTCGCATGTATAATATTAGTATGGATTTCCTTCCCGTTTTGTACAATACTTTTGAAGCTTGTGTGTGTAAACTTAGTTTTTGTTGAATCGAGGTTTAATTGCCGTGCCGTTTATGCCGTGGCCCTAGTGGTTTTAATTACCTACTGCCTCTCCATGCTGAGGGTCAGAGGTTCGAATCCGGCTCGCATCTCGGAAATTATTTAATTGCAAAATTAAATTTGATTTTACCACTGAGCTTTTCGGTATGGAAAACATCGTGAGGAAACCTGCACGCACCTGCGAATTAATTCCAGGATGTGCGTTGAAGTCCGCAATCCGCGCTGGGCCCGCGTGGGGACTATACCAAAAACCATCTCGTGATGAGAGAAGGCCTGTGCCCAGCAGTGGGACTTAAATAGGCTGTTGTGGTAGTGGTTAAATTGCAAAGAACAGAATTGAAAAAACGAAGTGCAGAAAAATCTTCGATCCATGTCAACCTCGGTGAGAGCATAATAAGTAAACAACAATAAGAGAATGGCGTGTTTATTAAATGCATTTAATTTGTAAAACATTGCAATTGTTAAGATGTAAACAATACACTAATTCTAATGGTCAGGTCTGTATGAATCAGTATTGTGACAGCCGCGTTAGAGACTACACAAGTATATGCTATTTATGTTCTTTGAATTTTAAAAGGTGAAAATGCTAATAGTAATTTTATGTTACTTTTATATATGTTGTGTAACAGCAGCTATTTTTCAGGAGAAAACAACAAATGTAAGTGTTAAAGTATTTTTTTAATAAATTTTAAATACTGTAATTTTCAATTTAACGTTCAAGTACTTTCTTTTTATAGCTTAAAGAACGAGATTTCTTCATAATACCTGAAGATGATTCAATAAAAACCGATAGTATAAAAACATATTTAAAGCAAGAAGAACAAGACATTAATATGAAAAAGAGTGTAAATAACAACAAAGCCAGTCTTGAGGATGCAGATGTAAAAATAAATGAAACAGATTTGTATGAAAATGGACAAGAAGCTAAAAAGAAAAACGAGAGGTCTTTTATTATAATCAATCAAAAGTTCAAGTCGCAGAGATTAAAGTCACGACCGACGCAAAAAAAGAGCTTCTTCGATGATGATGACAGTGCTCCAGATTTCGATGCTTTTCCCTTAAAAAAACACATTATTAATGCTGAAGATATAATACAATCGACTCACAAAAATGAATTTGCTTATCAAGGGGCACAAAAGCATAAGGAGCATAAAATTACAGAAAAAGGAGCACAATGCCATAATGAGTATAAAACGGGAACAAGTTACTTCCGCCAAATTCCAGAGGCAGTAGCACGGGCTCATAATGAAAGTGAATACGCCGAGCTTCATAAAAGAACTTTAGTTCGACCTTTTTCAATCGCAAGTAACGATCGAGCACCAATCTCGAGACCGGTCCAAGAGTTCTTTAGATCTCGCGATGACAGATTGGATACTAACAGTCTATTTCACCTTATGGATTCCGATGATGCAATGCAAAAAAGCACGCTTGGCGATGATGATTTAAATTCGATACCGTTGGAAAGTATCGAAGACGATGTTAAATTTGATCAACACTTGAATGCATTAAGATATGTTACATCAAGCGATAAAGGTGAAAATTATTATAATTGTTATAGCAGCAAATGTAAGGCTGAACTGGACAAACATAACAATGTAGTAAATAATGGAGTGAAAGTAGGATTGCGTTGTCTTTGCGTGGAGGCTGTTCTAAGAGACAGGACTGAGGCTACGAAAAATAATGCTACGCCTACTGCAGGATACACGACAGAGTTGACCGAGTCTGAAGAAGCTGTGGTCAAAGAGACTTCAAAACTAATGAAAATGGGAGACCAAAATGAAAGTGCCAAGTAACGTAAGTAAACAAAGGTAGCAAATTAAAGGTTATTGTCAAGAGATGTGCCCTTTTCTCAATGCACACAATACATGAATGAAAACGAAGATGATGTTCTTATATCAGCCATTAATAAAGACTAGCTACGTACCTATGTAACAAAAAAAATTCAATAATAAAGAGAGGCATTATTACACAAAGTATCTTTTCATCGAAATCGTTAGAGCCGTTTTCGAGATCGCGTTTACAAATAGGTATTTATCTGGTATATATACATAGGGTACATATTTAAACTAACTTACATACATATATATATTTAAATTTATTATATATATATATATATATACATATACATTAATAGTGCTCGTTTAATAGTATAGGATACACATATGTGAGATATCTGAGAGCTGCTGGGAGATGTCTGATGAGCTGGCAAATCTCAAGTCTCAATATTTTTTGAGAAAAAAATATAAATATAAATTTAAATTTAAATTTTAAGATCAAAGATTGTTTTGGACTTGTGTTATGTACAACAGACAGGGGCTATATTCTAAGTCTTAAATAGGGATCTCCCTGTTCCCTATAGAATCGGTCACGCGTCGCGTGATCTTTAAGTAGCTAGATTTAAAGTTCAACTTGACGCGTAAGCGATCCTATAGGGAACAGGGAGATCCCTATTTAAGACTTCGAATATAGCCCCAGTTTACATTACAAACTACCAGCCGATGTCTATACGACCATTACAGTTAAAGTTAACTAATTCATGATAGTCGCTTTAAATTTAGAAAACTGCGTGACTCTCCGTTCGCAATGTGGGCCCTTAGTTTTTCCCAACAGGTCGCAGGAGATTGCGATATAGGGCCTCAAAGCTATCGCCGTCGAGATCGCTGCGCGCGCATCCTCTGACTACGCCGTTTGTTGCTCCCAGAAATGAAAAGTAAACACTGGTGGAGAACGCCAACAGATGTCCAGATAGCAGATAGCCAATAGGACTTACAGGGATATAGGGTTGGCGGAACAGACTTACAGATTAGATTACACTGAAATACGTAATTTGGGATTAACTTTTTGATGGGCAGCTGCACTTTGAAAGCCATGTCCAGGAAACTGTACCTAATTGCTTCATTAAATGCGCATTAGGCTCTGGGATGCGCTGATTCTTTCGAAGTTGTGCTACGCTAACACAGTCTATAGTGGGTACCTGCTGGTCAGAGCTAAGAAAACAATTCTGCGTATCCGGAATGCATGTGTGCGCTTCTGCTTTCCAATTCCCTATCGTTCACATGTCAGCCCAATACTAAATAAAAACAAGATCACGAACATGGCTTCCCGGAATACGCTACAGCTCGCCTCACTGCTGTTTGGAATTATTAAAATCAAGGAGCCTTTTTAGTTGTTGGAAAAATTACAGTTTTCTCTATGTAACATTCGACATGCCATTCGCTTGATCCACACGCAACGCACCACCGTACGACTGCCTTTCGTGGCAGCTTCCGCTATGCTGCCACGAAGTGCGGGAATGATATCCCACCTCCTATGCGTAATTTAAAATCAATTAGTTCGATTAAGTTCCATCTCAAGAAACATCTTTTAGACTCCCAAATTTCCGGCATTTAGCAGTCGTAAACTGTCACATTCACTAAGTATAATAGGTACATACACGCACACACGAACAATCACTCACATATTTTGCACTCACATCACTCGTATTTGTAAATATTTAAAGCACTAACTAAATAGTTTATTTTTCGTTTCTGTCTTCCCTTATTCTACTTTGACGTCATTTTCATGTATATATTCTGTTTTGTCTTTAATTATAAAATATCTTTATGTTCAATGCAACAAGTGTAAGCACCATCGCACCCCGGTGGGTGCGCTGAAAATTTGCGTTGCGGAGCACTTGGCCCGCAACCTTACATAACCAACCGTAAATAATATAGACCCGGTCTAACGTACACGTAATATGTCCCCACTTCCACGGTGTCCAATCCAAAGTTCTGTCACCGAGCGCGCGTGACTATAAGCTTTTTGAAAAAAACTTTTTTCGAAACTGTTTCTCAGTATCTAAAAACTCGTCTCGTTGTTGGAAAAATGTGACCCAGCTTTAGTGTCACGATACAAGTTTAACTTTGGATTGGACACCAATGAAGTGGGGACACATGACATGTACCTATCTACGTTAGGCCGGGTCCATATGAAGTATTATTTATGTCTATGCCCGCAACACATGCTGAGTGTGGCCGTTTTGGACATAAATTTTGTAAAGAATGCTCTTAGTTTATACTTTGTATCAAGTTTTATGTTCCAAATAAATATTTTTCATTTCATATTCATTTCATTTCAAAAAAGGATTACCAATGTTTTACCTAATTATGACATTTAAGAGTATAACCAAAGTTTGATTAATGCTTACACAAAAAAGTGACTTGCTAACTATGTCTTATTAATAACCAACCAGTCTTATTAGAGCAGTACTGAATTAGTTTTGTATGTTTTTATCAAGCTTCATTTATTCGCAACGAAATTTTGCTTATTTTTAATTTAACTCAACCTTCCTTTCTTTCAGTGTATAAGTCTCGGTCACTTGTTCATTTAATGAATTCCATCTAATCAATGTCATATTTAACAAAATAAGTGTCATTTAAGTGGTATTGTTTTCTTTTCCATGAAGATCACAATAAACCTATGCTTAGATAGAGATATTTAGATTTAATCGAGACAGTTTTGGATGAACTATAAAGCTGAATAAAAACATTAGGCAAAGTACGAACCAGTACTACTCAGGTACGTACCTATTACAAGAACTCTAACTTAGCTAAAAGCATAATAAAAGCACGCAATGTGTCAGCAAGCGCTGCACGCTGGTAGATTAATTTTATTTAATAACGCGTAAAAGTGCCCGTATGTGTCCAATTATGTTTTCAAGGTTTTTTTTATGACAATAAACTTATTTTCTATTTTTCTTTCTTACAATTTTCTGAATAATTCCAACTCGCCCTTGCCGTCATTTGTTGCATCCGGAAGTGGAGAGTGAATCATTGGCCCGCGTAGTGGTACACACACATATACAAGTGTACCTACAGACGTCCTCGCACGCAAGCATTGACACTTCATTCGAATTGTGTACGAAATCGTGCTTTTATAGGCCGTGCCCGCCGTGTGGTAGGTATTTAAGGTATCGGGTTGGTAAATTAAAATAGGCATCTTCGCTAGTTTCTCTATATCCTTTACTTCCTTTAGCTTGTTTGCTGAGGAGATGACTTCCTCTGACCAAAGACATTGTTCAAAAATATTTGTGCATTCGAGTCCACCGTTTCCGAAGTTGTTTAGTGTAAACATACTGCTAGATGGTACTTTTACTTAATTCAATTGCTATGTTTGTGCGCCAGCTATTTCCGATCTTCCTGCCGGCGATGTTTAATTCCGATATTCTACGAGTATAATAATGCTATGCACTAATAAGCTAAGTATACCCGTGCAACTTTGTTGATTGATTTGTTAAAGTTTAAGAATCACAAATATTATAAATGCCCGAGACTTCGCCCGCATGGAATTCGGTTATCGCGTTCTCACGGGAACTATGCGTTTTTCCGGGATAAAAGTCTCAAATATCTCTAAAGCTTCTGCCCGCGACTTCACCCGCGTGGAATCCGTTTTTCGCGTCCCGCGGCAACTATGCATTTTCCAGGATAAAAAGTAGGTAGCGTATGTCCTTTCATGGGATTTCAACTACCTGCTCACCAAATTTCATCTAAATCGGTCCAGCAGTTTAACCGTGAAGAGGTAACAGATAGGCATACATATAAGGGGTGCATGCAGGATTGTAGGTCCGTAAGTACATACGTAAGTATGTCCTCGAATGGCAGAAAATAGTGAACCTATAAAAATCCATACTAATATTATCAATGCGAAAGTAACTCTGTCTGTCTGCCTGTCTGCTACCTCTTCCCACTTAAAAGGCTGAACCAATTTAGCCTTTACATGAAATTTTGGTATGGCAATAGTTGAAGTCCCGGGGAAGGAAATAGACTAGGTACTTTTATTCCGTAAATCGCTATAACTGGCATCCGCGGATAAATCGCCGGCAGAAGCTATGTTCGTCATTCCATAAACAGCAGATTGGATCAGTGCTGCAGGCAGTGACTGCCTATTCTATCAGCTATATAACGCGCCTGAAGAGTCAGCGGCCTGTGGCGCGTTGCCTCGAGGCACTGCCTCACGGCGGTGGCATAATATGAGATTGGTCAAAATTTAACATGGCAACTTACTGCAAAACATCGTCAAGTGTTCAAATATTCGACGATTCCTAAATACCAGTAAAATTTCCACACGATAAGTTAGTAACAAACGGCAATTTCAGCCGTTAAAGTAGTTTCAAAAGTCTTCAACAGGTTCGCAGTTCGAAACTTTCCCTCGGAATCGAGGGGCGTCATTCAGAATCTACGACAGATGTGCATATTTTATTTCGGCGCCGTCTCGGAGGAGCTGAGTTTGACTATTTAATTATGTAGACTCGGATGATCGTGCTCATTTTCCACTTTAATGAGGAGAGACTGTTATCGAGTTAAGCAGTTGGATTTAAGAGGGTTTATCCCGAAAGTTGGCAACGTCGCATATAGCTGTCAAATGTTTCGCTGTTTTTATTAATTTCTCAATATTACTGAATTAAAAAAGAAGTTATCATTCTATAGTTGAATGACGCGTCTCGTTTTATATTTGTCGGTAAGGCATTCAAGTGACAAGATTACATTAAAATGCATGGAAAATGCGATGGAAAGTTTTCAAAAGATAGTACTTCCTTAATCCTAAAAAAAATATGTTCCTAGGATAATTGTTGCAATCCATACTTAATGTTTTATTCAACCATAGATATAATGCATATTTTAATTCAGTAATATTCATAAATTAATGAAAACAACGAAATATTTGACAGCTATTTTGGACGTTTCCAGCTTTGGGAGTAAACCCTCTTAACCCTTGGATTAATTTATTCTTGACGAATTTCGGAGCTCCTCGCGATATGCGACAGTTATTTAAACAGGATCAATAGGTACCTAAAAGAAAACCTTTTTATAGAAAATAAATAACAGTAAATAACAGGTTGTCTGGTAGAGATCGCTATTAATCGATAAGACCGCCTGCTGTATGCCATACCTTTTTGTGTAATTACATTATGTCTACTGTTCCTTGATTGTGTGGTGTTCAATAAAGTATATTGTATTGTAACACTAATATCACCGAGTAACCTATTGTTTCAAGAGTAGGACTTTTCCCACAACGATATTAACTCTGTCCGTTACCTTTTCGCGTTTAAGCCGCTGGATAATTTTAGATGTAATTTGGTTGGAGATAGTTCGATCCTATATGATTTTTTCCCCGGAAAAACGCATTTTGCTAGTGGTAGGCCCGGTGCTGGGTCCGTCTGGGTTGGTACCAACGTCTTTCCCTGCTAACCTGCCGCCAAATAGCAGTGCTTGCACTGTTCTGTTCCGGTAGGGAGTTAAGGCAGCCGGTGAAATTTCTGGCACAGAGGCATTCCATCTTGGGCCTCAGGGAAGGCAACGCATTCGAGATCTTATGGATTCCTCATGGGGGATCACAGGATTTCGGTGTCCATGGTCCGCAGTTACCACTTACCATCAGGTGGGCTGTGCGCTCGTTTGCCTATACCAATGATATATATACATAAAATCACGCGATGACGCTATGTCTAATTGAATTCCATGCGGGCAAATTCGCGGGCAGAAGTTGTTCAGTAAATACCATCTCTTTAAATAGGGTGCAAGTGTATCGTTATTTTCCCTATGTATCGTCAGTATCGTCACGCATAATACGCCAGTTGTTTAACGTACTTCTGGGGCTCTGTTTGCAGTTTTAAATAGGGACCCCTAACGCTGCACTCACGCGTCGAGGCGTTGCAAACGAACTTTAAGCAGCTGGATTTAAAGTTCAACCCCCTTTGTTCGTTTACCCAGACACCTATTAACAACCTAACAAATTCTTGTGCCGTTTATGTATATTGTGTTTGTCTCTTTCTTTTCAGAAATTAACCGTTCACAAATTATCCCCCTTCTGGCCTGTTTTTTAAAAAATCCGTGTTAAGCTCGAAACTCGAAACTGGCAGAATTGCACTAGTTGTGCAGTAGCCATAAACAAAGAGAAGAAGAAGAAGAAGTTCAACTTAAGCGGCGTGACGCGTGAGGCAATAAAAAAGCTCTCTGTCCCTGACTTCGAATAGAGTCCCTGTAAATAAAACTTGACCAGGAATTCAACAGACCTGTCAATGAGGGCCAGGGCGCTAGTTCTGCGTTTCGTATAGCGACACGTTTGTATTTTAGTTCACCATTTCAGCCAAAACATGGTGAGGTCTACTGTATTTCTGGTCTAAGTTTACCTATTGACTATAGGTACCTTTTTTTTGCGCTGGGGAAATGCGTTTACGCATACCACCGGCCCGGGGGGAGGGCAGGGTGGTTATGTGGGACTCGCCGTCTATAGCGGACGAAATACCCACTAAAACCCCAGTGATTGACTATACGTACCTTACTTGATCCATCTATTTCTAATGTGAAAGGCAGCAACCCCTTCATCTGCAAAAGAACCAGGCCTTTAATAATACACGACGGTTGCTCGTGCTCAAATAGGTACCTAATACTAATAAAGCAGTATTTCGTCCAGATCGCCACTAAGCTATCATTTTATTCGGGATTTCCGCGGGTTTCCAAATCGTTGACTTTTGGTTTTCCCCTAGAATTGGTGTGCAAAGTTCAAACCCGCTAACATGCACACAAAGCAATATCTGGATAGATGGAAATAGTGTACGCTCCCGTGTCCAAAAATAGGAGGGCTAAGTGAGAACGGTAATTCTCGCCGCCACTTGCCGCGAATTCAGTCTACCTACTCCGTTACGATTGAATAATTCGATTTTTGAAAGAAATTAAAAAACCTCGGCGTGACCCCGGCGTAACCCTTTCGCTGTTAAATGTAAAAAAAAGTTTTATTTTAATATTTAGAACAGTTATTCTTAGATACTGTCAATAATATTCTCATTAATCTTTGTACCTAATACTGAACGATATATCGGATTCTCGTGTAAAATTTTATAAATGACGTGTAAAAGTGCTCAGATGAGGCCTATCCTATTTGCTGAATAAATAAATAAATGATTCATTTGTCCTCTTGTGCTCTTTTCACTTTAAGCGGAGATACCTATTTAAAGTCCAACTTGAGCGCCGTGACGCGTGAGCGATGCTAATCTCCCTCAATCTCCCTGACTTTGAATATAGCTCCTGGGGTTTTTGATGCTTAGCACTACTTATTTATTTATTCATTAAAGCCATAAATAGTTTTGTGTAGTCAGGACAACATAGCAGGTACACAAACTAATAAAAGTAAACTTTTAGAAAATTATTGAAGCGCCCGATTATTGGATTGCTGGCAATGAAAATGTTAATCGAGATATTTTCTGTAATCGCTGACGTCAAATTAAAAGTACATTACCATGTACTTATGCAAAGTTTTGCACACATTCTGTTCCCGTATGAATCGGCGAACCCTTTCCTTCTATTCTGATATATTTCTGTGGGCGCTCAAATACGTAAATTAACCGTTTCCACGATTGATAGTTGCAAAAAGGCGTCGTTTATGAGAAGGCCCGACCCCGCTATCTGGATAGCCCCGGGTCGGGTCAAGAATGGGATCGCCCATAAGTCACAATTAGGCGGAATTTGTCTTGTCCAAAAAAGTTGGAATGTTGAATGAGCATGTCGCCCAACTACCTGCTACAGCTACCTTTGTGAACAAATATAGCCTCCTCTTATCTTGAACGGATCGTCAATTTCGTTCAAATATGAAATCTAATGGCATGTATCAGGGCAGTTACAAAGTTTTTTTTTAATACAGTTGCTCAAAAAGTGCTACTTTACGTAGCTGTTTAGCGTGCGCAAAGTTGGTTTTTGCGAACTAGTGCTTTTCTCTTTTCCCAGTGACTCAATCTTCAGAGACATGTGAGATTAATAATTCAGTCAGCCAAACACTTAATTTACCAGCAAAACCTTTCAATATCACACTCAATAATTGTACAAATTGTGCCATTAACTATTATGTAAATAAAAAATAAATAAATAAAGATAGAAGATTTTTTTATTAGGAGATTTTTTTTAATTTTTTGTAGAACTTTATTATTTTTCAGTTCTATTGCAATTACAAAATTAATAATATAAACGTTTCTAATTCCTTACTCGTTGTTTTTCTTATTTTTTCGCAACTGTATTAAAAAACGTCGTTCGATACACGTGCGGAAGTGTCATTCTTCACTCGTCCCGAGTCTTGCCAGTCGCCTGCGGCTCGTGGCAAGATATCTCGTTACTCGTGAAGTAATGACACACTATCCGCACTAGTATCGAAATGTACTATTTTTTAATACAGTTAAACAAAAAGTTAGCATTACGATACCTGTTTAACGTGCCAAAAGTTCGTCATTTCCGAACGATCGCTTTTTGTTTTTTAACAGCTAGTGGGCCTAAAGTTCCTCATGCTGAGGGTCGGGGTTCGATTCCGGCTCGCACCTCTAAGTTTACTTTTGTGCGAAATTCAATTTGAATTTACCACTGAGCTTTTCGGTGAAGGAAAACATCGTGAGGAAACCTGCACGCACCTGCGAAGTAATTCAAAGATGTGTGTGAAGTCCCCAATCCGCACTGGGCCCGCGTGGGGACTATAGCCCATACCCTCTCGTGATGAGAGGAGGCCTGTGCCCAGCAGTGGGACGTAAATAGGCTGTTGTAGTAGTAGTAGTAGAGCCTAAAGTTGATTTTTACGAACTAGTGCGTAAAGTTTTTTGACCTTCATCCTGTTCATCTACATTTATTTATTCTTTTTCGCAAGTATATTAAAAAAAGACGTTTGATACACATGCGATATAGTCTTTTTCACTTGTCCCTTGTCCGCGCCAACATAACTAGAGACTCGTGATATAATGACAAACTATTCGCACTTGCATCAAAATGTACTTACTATATTTTTTTAACTATCTATATCTACCCATTTCGTCTTGCGTCTGACATATATATAAACCTTGCTTTGACACCACAAGCGATCTCAGAAACGGCTCAAACGATTTGGACGAAGCCAAGTTTTAGTTAGTTATACCTAGGTGTTTACGGGGGCGACAAATCGATCTAGCTAGGTCTCATATCTGAGAAAACTCGGTTTTAGCTATTTCACCCGAGCAAAGGTCGGTCGCCCAGGTCATAAGTATGTATATGACACGCCTCTTAGAATAATCGTAAAAAAGCGCAAGGTAACTGATGTATAGGTACCTATACATGTAAAAGAATAATTAATTATAAATATTATAATTATAATATAGCCGTGGCCTAGTGGTTCGATTTACCGCCTCTCATGCAGAGGGTCGGCGGTTCGATTCCGGCTCGCACCTCTAAGTTTACTTACATGCGAAATTCAATTTGAATTTACCACTGAGCTTTTCGGTGAAGGAAAACATCGTGAGGAAACCTGCAGTATCTGCGAAGTAATTCAAAGATGTGTGTGAAGTCCCCAATCCGCACTGGGCCCACGTGGGGACTATTGCCCAAACCCTCTTGTCATGAGAGGAGGCCTGTGCCCAGCAGTGGGAAGCAAATAGGCTGTAGAAGTAGTAGTAGTAGTATAATTATAATGTTTGTTGCTATAAAGGACATGGGCACATGTGCCAGGCACGGCCTATAAAATCACGATCTTGAACACAATTCGAATGAAGTGTCAATGTTTGCGTACTAGGACGTCTGCTTGCGTGCGAAGACGTCTGTACACTTGTAAATGTGTGTGTACCACTACGCGGGCCAATGATTCACTCACCATCTCAGGATGACGGTAAGTGATTCCGTGGCCATTCTGTACGTAGTACTATTAAATATTCTGTGACATGGGCCTAGGAGGATTGGACTATTGCGGGCTTATATTTAAAACCAGCTGTTTGTTGCGGACTTCCTCCTGCGTAGACTTAGAATCTGCGTAGGTATGCGATGATGCTATACACATAGATGGTTATAGTTATAAGTATTATAAAAAAAACCGTTTTGACCCGTAGAAATCCCGTTCCTGTAGAAATACCGGGATAAAAAGTATCCTATGTTATTGCCTGGTTCTCAAACTATCTCCATACCAAATTGCATCTTAATCGGTCCACTCGTTGCGACGTGAGGGAAGGACAAACAAACAAACACACTTTCACATCTATTTATTACTATAATAAAAGAGTAATTTTCCGTCTCTTTCTTTCTGTCTGTCTGTCTGTTTGTTAGAGTTAATCTCCGGAACTACTGTACCGATTTGAATGCAGTTTTCAAGGGTAGATGGAGTATCATTTGGAGCAACACATGTTTGATTAAAATCGGACGTCGGAAAGAAAAGTTATCTGCAATTTTATATTCCACACAGACGAAGTCGCGGGGCACAACTAGTTTATAATATTAGTATGGATTTAATATCAATCGTAGGTACATCATCCAATTAGTGTTCTCAGTGTTCACAACGGATGCCATGACATGACATTGCAAGCTCGTAAACATTTTCTGTGCCTACACAGTCGGCGAATTACCTATTTAGTCGACATTTATCTCTAAGTAGGTACTAACGATATCCTACACCCACGCAATAAATAATTACATAATAATTCCACTTCAATATACAGTAATTGGCTCTGAGCAAGAGGTAGGTAAGTGATGTCATTATTAGAAAAAAAATCGGTTGTCTATAAAGTCGGTTTTTGGACGATAATTTTATGTGATAACGTCTTAAAAAACATTAATGAATATGTCCCGTTACGAAGGACATATGTCGCCATGAGGACATACATTGCGTCATGTTATTTCGTGGGCGCAGCCGTCGTTTATCAATTTATAAGACGTTATCATTATCACGTCAAAAAACCGGCCAAGTGCGTGTCGGGCCACGCGCAAATTATAGGGTTCCGAAGTTGAGGATGCCCACAGTACCTTTCTAAGACTTATTAGCATCTAGCTAGCCTGTGGTATGACGTGCCCGCCCGACGCCCCTGCCGCTCGAGAAAAATCATCATTATAAGTTGGTCGACTATTACTCGTAAGTTTGTACAGCCTACTTAGCTCTGATAGTTTTTCTTTCAACTACGTTATATATGCCACAACCGTGATTTTTTTCAGCCATCCAAATACCACCATTTAGCTGGCAGGGGGGGGGGACACGTGACTCTAACAAAAAATAGCACTTTAAAGCTTAATATTTCACAAACGCATCACTTAATCAAAAAATGGTTTTAACAAACCCACAATATTTTTTTAAGACCTATTCAACGATATGCCGCACCATGGGGTACGCAAGAAAAAAAAATTACATCCCCACTTTACGAGTAGGGGAGGTACCCTATAAAAAAATATATTTCAAAATTTTATTGTACCACTTTGTCAGCGTAACTAATATGCATATTCATGCCAAATTACAGCTCTCTAGACCTAAGCATCTCCGAGCAATAGTGCGGACAGACGGACGGACGGACGGACGGACGGACATGGCGAAACTATAAGGGTTCCTTGTGGACTTCGGAACCCTAAAAAGGTAGGATAGGATCATGCCCTGTGCTGGCACACTTACTCCGAATTACTAGTAGGTACGAAAGTTTTTTGTTCAAAAATAATAAGTCAGTAGGTACAGTATCAAGGGCATAAATATATATAGGTACGTCCCCAAGACCTCAAAAATATCTATACACCTATATACCATTGGCAATAAGGTTACCAATACATATTAATGCCCTTGACTGTATAGATATTTTTGGCTTGGGTTTTGTTCTTATGTATGTGAGAGTTGCGTGTATAGATATTTATGGCCTCCTATTTGCCTACATATATTTGACTGATATTGTACATTTATTTATGGCCACGTAAATGTCTAGATCTTTTTTGACTCTTTAAATGATCACATATTTCTGACCGATTTATCGTACAGATATTTCTGGCTAATCAACTGTACCTACAGATATTTTTGGCGCCTTGGGAACGTATATATATTTATGCCCTTGACTGCACCTACAAGCAAGTGCAACTTTGTTCTAGAATTCATTCGACTACTTATACCCCGCGACTTCATCGACTGGAACCTAGAAGAAACAAGCGCCTTCAATAGTAATGAAAGAAAACAGAGCGTGCCGATTTCTGTGACATAGGTGTCACAGAAATCGGCACGCTCTTCTAGTAAGTAGGCTTACTAGACGTCAAGAGACAATTTGTGATGAGAAATACTAGTTACCGTCGAGTTAGACCAGTGGTACCCAACCTTTTTTTGATCAGGGACCATTTATAATTGCGTTACCATTAGCAAGGACCACAAGATAAAAAAAAAACTTCAGATATGAGAAAGTGTTTTTAATAACAACTGTTAATTGACCAACTGCTCAAAAACACAAGTATATTTATACTTCTACTAGGGTTTGAGTTTTGCGCACTAGTGCTTTTTCCTTTTTCTACTTAACCCTATTAGTTTTTTAATTATTATATTTTTTTCGCAAATTTAAAACAATAACATTTGACACAGAACAGATTTTTTTCATTTTCACTTGTCCAAAACCACGTGGGCAAAAGTTAATGTTTAACATAAACGTAAAAAGTAAGATTAATTAGCAGTGAAAACCTGTAACTGTTTAGTACATAGTATACAGTGTGGAAAGATAAGTCGGGCCCTGGAGGGAAACTACCTTAAATCCTTAAACTAGCTCATTATACTTAAAGAACACATTCCGTTATTTTTAAAAAGAAACAAAACTGCATTCAAAGATTTTCCAAAACTCGCTTGCCTCGCCCGGGACTCGAACCAACTAAAATAAAAAAACAAACGCTCCCTATTTTATTATGCTAATCGATAGTATTATTATTCAGGATAAAATTTCTCTAACAAACATTTGGTTACTGTTTATTTTCAACAAGTAAAAGTTCTCTTATCTCCAACATTCAAAGACTTCGTGTGAAGTACACGCTTGCTAATTTATCGCTAAATAAAGTTAATGTTAGATTTAACAATCATTTTTATTTTTAAGACAAAATGTTTGTTAGAGAAATTCTAATTTAGAATCTTGAGCTTAGCGAAGGACTCAAAGGCACGAGAAGTAAAAGGAATTGCCCTCGAGTAGCACATACAATTTTTCACCTCAGTAGCGAGAACACATAAAAGTTACTTGCAAAGAATACTTACATCACGAAAAATATTAAATAACATTTCTTCTTCACTCCTTTCACTCAAATTATTACTTAAATTTCATGTTTAAAAGAATTACTTTAAAGTTAGTTGTCGAAAATTAAGAAGAAAGACATGAAGCATACCTTTTATGTGTTCTCGCTACTGAGGTGAAAAATTGTATGTGCTACTCGAGAGCACAATTCCTTTTACTTCTCGTGCCTTTGAGTCCTTCGCTAAGCTCAAGATTCTAAATTAGAATCACTTGCTAGACGCTCGTGATTCAACTATAGAATCTTTCGCTAGCTCAGGACTCAAACATGGCACTCGAAGCAAAAACCAGTTTTGCTCTCTTGTTGCACAAATAACTATTGTTTCACTCAGTGAAACAAACACGATTTTGCTCACTGATTTCTGACAGAAAAGTCTACTTGTTCGAGCGGCTGAGGTGAAAAATATATAATTATTAGCTTAAAGCGGATTTTGACCTTAGATCAAACTTTATTATGAGTCTTTACGGCACGGGAAGTACGAGAATTTGTTGTGTCTACTAAACTTTAATACATGGTTTGTGACTGGAAGTTTCCAGAACAGACTTGATACCTATCTGGCTGAAAATTTCATATTTAGGCCAACAACGGTGTCTTTTAATTTCAGTCCGTCACGAGGATTGATCGATGAGCCAATGGAGTCGATTAATTTACCTTCTTTATACCTGTAGGCCGGCCACATACAGTCAGAATTAATTTGGAGCATTTTTTTTTCACATTACCTTTTTTCTTGGGAGAGGGCTATGCTCGGGGTTTCTCTGCGTGATAGACTCAGAAATGAGGATATCCGCAGTAGAACTAGGGTCACCGACATAGCCCGAAGAATTGCGAACATTAAGTGGCAGTGAGAGGGGCACATTGCTCGCAGGACTGATGGCCGATAGGGCCAGAAAGTTCTGGAGTGGCGTCCGCGAACCGGTAGACGAGCTGTCGGTAGACCTCCAAGAAGATGGAGTGACGAACTTGTAAAGCTCGCGGGAACGCGGTGGATGCAAGTGGCACAGGACCGGTCTGAGTGGCGCGCCTTGGGGGAGGCCTATGTCCAGCAGTGGACGTCTATCGACTGAAATGATGGTGATGAGCTTTTTTCTTTATTATTATTTGATCTTCAAAATACAATAGGTCCCCACTAGAGTATAAGTACCTACCTACATTTAACTACACACATTAGCATCCGCGGGTCCCTAACTATTATGTAGATAATAAATTCGTCCCTAGTTACTTTTTAGGGTTCCGTTGCCAGATGGCGAAAAACAGAACCCTTATAATTTCGTCATGTCCGCCTGTCTGTCGGTCCGTCAGTTTACTCGGAGACTATGTGTAGGTACTGTATGATTGAAATTTGGGAGGTATTGTAGGGCCTGTGTTCTATATGAACCGCTACAAAATGATGTAGTATGATTTTGAGAAACGAGTAAAACGATTTTGGCTGGTTTACTTTAAACTTGGCTTGGTCAGGCTTCCAGGTGTCCGCCCGCGTGGAATTCGGTTATCGCTTTCCCGCTAACTATGCGTTTTTCCGGGATGAAAAGTAGCCTTTTTCCTTTCTCGAGACTCCTGTCATCTTTATACCAAATTTCATCAAAATCGGTCCAGTAGTTTTCACGTCAATTTGAATTTACCACTGAGCTTTTCGGTGAAGGAAAACATCGTGAGGAAACCTGCACGCATCTGCGAAGTAATTCAAAGATGTGTGTGAAGTCCCCAATCCGCACTGGGCCCGCGTGGGGACTATAGCCCAAACCCTCTCGTGATGAGAGGAGGCCTGTGCCCAGCAGTGGGACGCAAATAGGCTGTAGTAGTAGTAGTTTTCACGTAATGCGCGGTCAAATAAACAGACTAACGATAAACAGCCAAACAGACAAAAAAACCTAAAAACTGTTGAAATGTGTTCTGTTATCGATTCCAAGCATCCCCAGCCAACTTTTTTCGAATATCTTCCATGTACAGCCTAGACTTTCGACCATCTTTAGCTTTATTATATGTATAGATGTATTGATTGATAATCTAACTCTAACGAAACATTCAGGCTCCTTGTCTCATCTTAGATGATATTATCTGGACTGGTGCAATGCAGTATAAACTGGGAAACTATGTCACGCCTCATTACCATATTCACGAGAAACCACTTTTCTAAAAACCAGCACATATCGGAAGCTCTAAGTGATACAGATGGAGAAATGAAGCTTTCAATCTTGCACCTCGAAGATTCTAGGTTAAGCTTTAGGTACAAGTATCTACTTATACTGCTAGTTAATCTGCCAGCGTTATCCCATATCGCTGTATTTTTTACGAATTGGTACCCTAAAATCACATTATGACGTTACAAATATTTTATACAATTTGTTTCAATAAATTTTGTGCACTCATTTTTCGTGAGGAGGCCGCAGAAAGTTCTTGAATACTTTGAATATTCATACTAATATTATAAATGCGAAAGTAATTCTGTCTGTCTGTCTGTCTGTTACCTCTTTACGCTTCAACCGCTTTAAAGATGTGGATGAAATTTGGTATGGATATAGTTGGAGTCCCGGGAAAGGACAAAGGCTACTTTTTGTTCCGGGAAAAACGCATAGTTCCCGCGGGAGCGCGATAACTGAATTCTAAGCGGGCGAAGTCGCGGGCAGAAGTTAGTAATACATGTATAGAATATAGTACGAATATAAACGTAGTACTATTAAATATTTTGTGATATAGTTTAATTATATTTACTGATCACCGGAAGACCCCACCTGCTAGCGATAAGCCCTAACAAAATACTTCGAACAACGACAAAGTAGGTAGATGGATGTGGGGGCGCAGGATATCAGGGACATTTAAAGGAGGCCTATGTTTAGCAGTGGATTACTTTCGACTGAAAACAATGATTTTTATACTTAGGGATAGGCCCATCCGAACACTCAGTCGCCATTTTCTTCATACAACGAAATACAGCGCCGCACCAGCTGGTGGTCAACTGCATGAACTACGAGAATGTTTTGCGCGCTATAACCTCGCAGTGACGTAACGAGAGATGTTGCTGGTTTTTTTTTATTCAGTACAAGTGACGTGAATGTTGTAATATCCTTTTTTCTAATAAAACATGATTCAAAAATCAACTTTTGTTTATTTATTGACATAATAATTATTTATTTATATTTTCTTACAAGCCCAAATTAAACATCTCACGTGAAATTCTTCATGTGTAAAAAAGACGTCCTTACAAAGTTACTTTAACAAGCAGTCTCCGTAACTATGGCAACTCCGTAACATGGCGTCAATATGGCGACTTCGTGTCATTTTATTGTTTACAAAAATATTTCGATTGATGGAATAAACACAAGGTAATGTTAATCACCGATGAAACGATACTTATTTCATGACACTTTTTCACTTTGCCTACATGATTTCTGCAGCCTTTTATCACGCAAGTCGGCATTTGTTGGGATTTGGGTTGCGTATATGTTGTTTGACATCCGCACTCGCCGGTGTCTCGCTGAGCACTGTCACGATTGGTGACCAAACTAGGATTGGACACCAACAAAGTGAGGTTATATGTCATGTGCGTAGACCCGGTCTATACGAAGTACTATATATGTCTATGACTGAAACGATTACGTTCGGCGGTCATACATAATTGCTATTGAAAAATAAAGTGTCAACCATAACATTAACAATCTGATAGCAATAATAACACAAACAAATATATGTGACATATAAAATGAAGACAAATTCAATGTACAAACCTGTATTAAAAAAAAAAGAAAAAAAAAGAGAAAGTAATAAGAAAGACTGACTGCGAGTTTGTTACTGGGCGGTTCTTCTCGCAGGTAGCCTGGTCATAGTTAAATATCCAAAGTTTCTAGATTTGCCGAATCCGTCCCTTAAGTTTGCAATCTACCTAATTATTTAGAATGCATTTCGGATCGTGCCATTGACAACTGTCAAAGAAATGTCATATAAAGGATGACAGATATCTATCTGTCATCCTTTCTTTTTCGTTCTGACAATCTTGTCAGAGACATTCAGAGAACTTCGTCGAGATCGCGCCAAAAAGTGTTATTGCTAAAGTTTAATTACAAAATCTTATGAAAAATGACAATATAAACAGTTTGCAAGCGTTACAGTGGTTTTATTTGGAGCCTCACATCAAAAACCCGCTGCCCCGCGACATATGCATATCTGTGGCCCAATTAATGCAAGCTCAACTTAAACTAGGAGTAAAATTAAAGTAATAAATCTTGGTCGCTTTCAACTCCTAGACGATTTAACTAAGTTGAGATAACATGCAAGTTTACCTACTAATGTGTACGGCGCCGAGGTCCGCTGGAGCCGACTTACCGTGAACTGAGAATTACTTATAGTTCGTCCTAAGATAACAATGTACTCAGATTGGGAATGACATTCACTTGTACCGCGTTTGTTGGCTCCCTTTGTAGTCAGCTCGTGTTAAGCTGGCAAACGCATGAATAGGGTATGACAGGGGGAAGCTGTCACTAATAGGTACATAATGTTGCTAGATGGAATCTCGCTCGATTATGATAGTAGCAATGACCTTTACAATGTTACCCTGTTATTGACGTAGGTTAGGGTTTCAGTAGGGTACTGTGATTGAAATCTGCTAAACTAGTTTGTTTGTTTGTTAAATATCAATGCGGTTGAAGTAGATAGCTTTTTTGATCGGTAGATCAAAGTTGTCGCGTAAGTGTCTAACCACTTTTTCGGTAATATTGCCGACTCAAGGAATCTTGTATTATGAAACATACGTTTTTACATTCTTCAAACGCCCAAACCGCAACAAACTTGCAGCCCATTAGCGCAGCTGCAGCGATCGTGGGACCCCAAAAAGGAATTTCCCGCGCGATGTTCACGGTAATGAAATATTTTATTGCACATCCCGCAGTAACAAAACCTCCGCGGAATTTCAACTGGGACCTTACACAACATTGTACTCAGATTTTTAGTAATCCGCAAGTGTTAGAGACTTTTTATGGAGTTTTATTTTCGCCTCGTACGTGACGGAAGTAAAGGCTCGAGGTTATGATCCCTCTTATTCTTTTTGAGTATGCAAGTGTTGGAGTTTGAGTGCAACAAAGAATTATACCTACATGTGAATTTATTGTCACTACAGGAATATCAAAATGAAGGAAAAATGGTTTTGAAAAATGGACCTGAAAAACACTCAACCGTAAAGAAATCGGGTCACTTTGTCCAGGATTTTCCATACATATCGAACCGATATCATTACGGTTGAGTGTATAACAAACAAATTTCAAATTCACAAAAAATATTGCCATTCCAGGGTTCTACGAGTGCGTCTTATTTGTTCCACTGATTACTCAAAGGTTTCGTCCATGGCACGTTAATCCAGGGTATGAAGATTCAAGTCCCAAGCAGAATGCACTACCCCAGATCATGGAATGAAAGAGATGCAGCGATTAAAAGATGCCTCCAAAATACCCCCGAAAACTAATAGGAAACGAATCAATATTCGTGGTCCCTCGATATATCAAGCTTTCTAGGCTTTCTTAGGTACTTTACTTTTATCGATTCATTCGCATTTGTCGTCAGTTTTCCCACTCTGTAGAGAAAATAATACGCGAACCGTGCGCAAGACTGCTTGTGACAATGAAAGTATTAAATTATAGGTAAATATTATAAGTGTGTGGTGTGATGGATGCGAGTGGCACAAGACTGGTCGGAGTGGCGCGCCTTGGGGGAGGCCGATTTCTTTATACAATAGCGATCTCAGAAACAGCTCTAATGATTTGGACGAAATTTGGAATATAGGTGTTCACGGGGGCGACAAATCGATCTATCTAGGTCTCGTATCTGTGAAAACTCGGTTTTAGCCATTTTCACCTGAGAAAAGCTCAATTATCGATCCGGTAAGTAGGTATATAACTACTAGCTGTATGTTATGTATTTATGCTTTTTTATATACTCAACTAGCTACTGCCTGCGACTTCGTCCGCGTGGAATTCGGTTATGGCGTTCCCGCGGGATTGAGTGTTAAACTATAATAAATTATATACTTAAACCTTTCTATTGAATCACTCTATCTATTAAAAAAAACCGCTTCAAAATCCGTTGCGTAGTCTTAAAGATCTAAGCATACATAGGGACAAACAGCAGGAATCGACTTTGTTTTATACTAGGTATGTAGTGATAGTTATAATGTAAAATAGATATACATAGATTTATGGAGTATTAACTTAATATTTGTATCTACAAGCAAAAAAAAACGATATTGATGCGTGAAAAAATATACCGCAATGAGATCGGGTCACTTTGTATTGAAAATATACAAAGTCAGCCGATTTTATTGCGGTTGAGTGTAGTTGAACTTACTATAAAATTATGAGGTACTTACATCTCAAGCTGCAACTATTAAACAATATTCAAAATTCAACTACAAACAGGATAAAAAATTCAACTCGATTTTATTTATTATTAATTACCGACTACGAGTATTACCTAACTAATACTGTTACTTTGCAATGAAAACAGGTAGATAGGTAAAAGCGATTGATACATAATGCGATGTACTTTACCTATATTTCTAAGCAATCTGCATTTCGCCTCCATGTATCGCATTTGTTAATTGAAATGAAATTTAGCATAATTTAGTGCCCGCCAATAATATACGTATTAAGCTACCGAAATCGCTATGTCATAAATAATTATGACATAGCGATTTCGGTAGCGTTATTTCATTTTATAGTCAAGGCTTGCCTGATTGAAATAATAGTGGCGACACTCCCTATTTTTATAATCAGAGTTACTACCAGATCCATTCAGGAATGTATTTCAACTCAATGCAATTACTTACTGCATACAGACAGACCTCTGGATTCATCGACTCCTTTAAGATAACCAGTGGAGCGTGAGTAACTAGCAAAAGGGTTGTTCACAGTGAAATAAATACGAGTAGATTCTGTTGTGTTTAGGAGCAAAGGGTCTTGTGAAATATGACATTTGAGTAACTAAATCTTTGAATGGTTGTTATAGTTACTCGAATAACAGTGGAATAAACGTGGAGCATTTCAAAACTTCAAAGATGAAAGAACGATTTTGACTTAATTACTAGCTATCGTTACGTTGATGATTTACTTACCTACCTTTATAAAAGGTAGCAACGGTTCCTATATCTCTACAAACCGCTTCGTTTTGGCTACTGATGGTAAAAAATAATAATTGCTCCATAGATACCAATCTGTCAAATTCGTAGCGAAAACCTAAATAGGAACCATGCCTAAATACCATTTTTTCACTCTTATCCACTGGCTTCCCGCGATTTTCACCACACGTTAGAATATACACATATATGTACAATTACTACAACTACAACAGCCTATTTACGGCCCACTGCTGGGCACAGGCCTCCTCTTGCTATAGTCCCCACGCGGGCCCAGTGCGGATTGGGGAGTTCACACACATCCTTGAATTACTTCGCAGATGCGTGCAGGTTCCCTCACGATGTTTTCCTTCACCGAAAAGCTCAGTGGTAAATTCAAATTGAATTTCGCACATAAATTAATTCAGAGGTGCGAGCCGGATTTGAACCCGCGACCCTCTGCATGAGAGGCGGTAGGTCAGACCACTAGGCCACCACTGCTTCCACAACACATATAATGTACAGTAAATGCCCAAGTACGTCTGTTACTCGCGGATATCTGCATACTGGTCGCGGTCTGCGGTGGGGCGCAGGTGTTTAATGCTTAATACCCATATTATTGGCGGGCACTAAATTATGCTAAATTTCATTTCAATTAACAAATGCGATACATGGAGGCGAAATGCAGATTGCTTAGAAATATAGGTAAGTACATCGCATTATGTATCAATCGCTTTTACCTATCTACCTGTTTTCAATGCAAAGTAACAGTATTAGTTAATAGTCGGTAATTAATAATAAATTAAATCGAGTTGAATTTTTTATCCTGTTTGTAGTTGAATTTTGAATATTGTTTATAGTTGCAGCTTGAAATGTAAGTACCTCATAATTTTATAGTAAGTTCAACTACACTCAACCGCAATAAAATCGGCTCACTTTGTATATTTTCCATACAAAGTGACCCGATCTCATTGCGGTTGAGTGTATATTTTTTCACGCATCAATATCGTTTTTTTTTGCTTGTAGATACAAATATTAAGTTAATACTCCATAAATCTATGTATATCTATTTTACATTATAACTATCACTACATACCTAGTATAAAACAAAGTCGATTCCTGCTGTTTGTCCCTATGTATGCTTAGATCTTTAAAACTACGCAACGGATTTTGAAGCGGTTTTTTTAATAGATAGAGTGATTCAATAGAAAGGTTTAAGTATATAATTTTATATAGTTTAACACTCAATCCCGTGGGAACGCCATAACCGAATTCCACGCGGACGAAGTCGCAGGCAGTAGCTAGTTGAGTATATAAAAAAGCATAAATACCTACATAACATACAGCTATACTTTAGTTTACTTTGCATACCAATCGATATTGTACATCATTCCGCTTTTCTACAATATTCACTAATATCTTCACCGCAGAGATTCAAAAGAGCGTATGTACCTATGAAATTCATATAGGTATATATACATTGTTTTCGGTTAGCTGGATAGATATGCTCGCGCGGGTGCACAGCAGGTATTGTTGTAGTGACGTAAGTCAAGTTAGATTGACGAATGATCATCCGAGCCATCCGTGGTCGTCAGAGATCCGTTTTATCGTGGCTTCGCAAATAGGGAGCGTTGGTGTACGCACCCTTGTGTGTCTGATAAAACCTGGGGCGCCTCTAATTTCAAACCATAAAATATATACTAAACTGGCTACTGCCCGCGAGCTTGTCCTCGTGGAATTCGGATATAGCCTCCCCGAGGAAAATATGCGTTTTTCCGGGGTTAAATGTAGCCAATATCGTTCTCAGGGACTCAAACTATCCTATCTCCACTCCAAATTTCATTTAAGTAGAACGACTTGCGGTTAGCGGTTGAAGCTTGAAGATATACCTTTATACATACATTGAAACATTGAAACATTTTTATTTCGACATCCACACATAAGTAATAGAAATATACAAAAAAAAAACAAATATACATAAAATGAAAAACATGCAAGTAATAATTAAATTAAAAAGCCAAAGTAAAACTAATGACGTTAAACAAACATACAATACATACAGATACATATATACAGAGTTGCTTTCGCGTTTATAATGTGTTCAATGAACGATAGATAAAATAACAAAAACAAAAACATGAAAAATCTTACGCACTACCTTCCTACTCTAAAAGGCCTGCTACATGGGATGGTACTTAAAATGCTGGCATCATTGCTACGTTGAATGGCAATGCTCAGTGAATGGCAGTGTGCGAGACAGAGGCCAGAATTTTGGTCACCAGGGGCCTCATTTTTTTATATTAGACTAAAAATACGGTGCGCCCCTGGCCCCCACGGCACCAGAATTTCTACCCCAAAAGGCTCAAATATGTAGCTGCTATCCAGTACCGCATATTTGCGCCTTTGGATTCGGCTAATTCTCTGGCTGGATAAGAATTTACTTTCTCTCCTTTTTAATAGTACCTATTAAAGTTTTGGATCTATCCGACCAACATTAATATTTTCTTTTTCTCTAGCCTGTTTGAATGTCCCACTGCTGGGCAAAGGCCTCTCCCATGTTTTTCCAATTCCCTCTTTCTTCGGCTATTGTTGGCCAGTCACTGGAGAACATGTCCAGGTCATCCCGCCATCTCCGCCTGGGCCTTCTCCGCCGCCGGTGGCCGTCACGTGGCACCCATCGAGTAGCAATAGAAGCCCATCTCTCTGGGTGCATTCGGATGACATGGCCAGCCCAGTCCCACTTAAGCCTGGCAGTTTTGTGTCCCACGTCAGCTATTTTTGTTTGGGAGCGTAGTGGTGTTCCGAACATTGATCCGTTCTTTTAACATTAATATACCTAACGCAATTTACGTAGGCAGTTTGTAAATGAAGTTAATCCCCCAGTCGATAGTGTATTAAGCTTGGACGCAACGACGCGCGCCTAACGAGCCTGCGACGAAATATTCAATCCGGGGTCCCCTGGCGAGTTTCGACTTTCGACGTTGCTTGGATGAATGGTTTCATCTCTTTACCTGTGTAAGAATATATTATATTACTACTTACAAATTCTTCATATACATACAAAAACTTCTGTAAAATAGACACACACCTTTTTGACGTGATGACGTCTTATAAATTGATGAACGCCGGCTGCGCCCCACGAAAAAACATGACGCGATATATGTCCCGTTTTAATTAATGTGTTTTCTTATGACGTTATCACATCACGTAAAATTATCATCCATAAACCGACTTTATGGACAACCGATTTTTTTCACATAGACCACTTCCTACGTTTTCTATGATTCTGATCGACCTCTCTCGATTCTTTAACCGGTAACATAATGTAGTATAAGTTTTTAATTACTTTACCATGTTATATTGTGGGTATATGTTCAGTGTTAACACTGTAGCATGCTTATTGACTCATTAACAAACAAAACCAAGTCGCATTAACAAAGTACCTACCTGCTAAACTTCAATCGGGACATTGATATATTTCATAAGGAAGCTGATTCCGTGGTACTTGTCACCACTGTCTAAGGCTGGAAAGAACCCCACTACTGCGGTCGAGCTATGCCACGTGGGTAGGTACACAACCGCATCAAAATGTAGGTGCGATAGTTACTTAGTTCTAATTACAGGCACAGCACTTGAGCATCGAAGGCCACCTTCGATGCTCAGAAGTCAAAAATAAGGTCTCATCGGCAGAGGGGCGCGGGACGCACCCTTTGTCGTGCGTGCACGCTTGTTGGCCCTTAAGTCGTAAACATGCGCAGGAATCCCCTCTACTTTTGCTCACCGCTCAAGTTACGTGCCGCGACCTGTATGAGAGCTCTATTTACGATTACGAATCCAGCGATCACGGCTGCGCAGGTGCAGTCGAACTGGTAAGTAAATACTCCCGCAATGAATCACCGTAACAGTTTTCCGATAAGAACGGGGCTCTCGCCGGCCGATACGTGTATAGTTACTGTTGGTCTAGTTTTATTGTGCCACTATTTTCACAGTATCGCAAGTGAACGCAGCTCGGGCGGAAACTGAGATAAAGTCGCGACCCCGCGTAATATACAGCCTGTAGTTGTTTACTCGGGTCCGGCTCTTTGATGGCTGAGGTGTGTTCGTGAAGGTTTTTTAATTAAATTTCCGATCGGGTTATGCGAGTTTTTGGTCAAAGGGAAGGTGGTTTAATGTTACGTCCGCGTTTGAAGCTGAAGGTATTGAATTATGGCCCGAATGTAACGTTTATGTTAACTTAGTCATGCCTTCATGAAAGTTTTAGACATTGGATACCTCTTCACATTAAATAAACCTTCTTGAGTTTAGATCGGTGGTTTCCAAAATCTTCTGAGTGGATAAAACTTATTAACAAAATTATCGAGAAACTCCTAATCTACTCGGAAAAATCTTACCCTTTCAAGAGGTTCTACTTATTAGGTGTCATCTAGGACTGCGCTTTGTCCAGGAGTTAATTTAATACTCGAAAATAATAGCATTTAAATTTAAAGACATCAACGGCCGCGCGCGGTTTCAAAGAGTTTAATAAATTAATTCTTAGCTTCTGCCCGCAACTTCGCCCGCGTAATTCGGTTATCGCGTTCCCGCGAGAATACTTATGAATAGGGAATATAGGCATAAATATTGATAAATATTTGTCGGCTGCGCGCGGCCACGCGCGGTCTGTCGCTGAGAACGGTACCTTTTTTTATTATTTTTATTATTAAAAAATTTAACGGTACCTTTAATAAAAGTAGGTCGCTACGTAACATGGGATTAAACAATAAAAATTCAAGCAACTTTCGCTCAAGCAAACCGATTTGGAAATTCCCTGGATACATTTCTGACGTAGTATGCTCGCGGTACTTACAAAAAATTCGTAAAGGAATTTGTGAATTTCATTTGCATCTCCTTTGTGAGATCACGCCAGTGAACGTGAAGAGGGTCTGTTGTGACGGTTACACGGGTTAATGCACGGAACGGCTTACTAGCACAAAGTCGGTTATGACTGGTCGGATAGCTGAAATCAAATCCTAAATTCACCTTTTAGGGAACGATCGGGAGGCTGACGTTTTGATGACCACGCAAAGGTTATGACGAACTATTTATCTATTTACAAAGGTAAGTCACAGGCGCGGGATCCCCTTGTTTCCCATAAAATTGTAGGGCCTAATTTCGTTAGTTAGAAAATGTTAGTCATAAAATTTATGGAAATAAGTACCATTAGTCATAATAATCATAAACATAACTTGAGATACTCCTAACGTTCAGGAGTCAGGAGGTCCTCAGGAGATAATATCAAGTGTAATACACATCGTTAGTCATAATATTGATATCCATAATATCTGAAGACATACTTGTTTATTATCAGAAACTTAATAAATCATAAGCTTTTAAGTCATAACTGTTTTAGATCATATTGTTTTATAGCCTTATGGGCTTTTTATTGGTAGTCATAACGACTTTATTAGATTAAAAAAAAAATTCATTAGAATGAAATACTGCGACAGACGAAACATTTAGGTTGGGTTAGGTTAGAGTATGAATATTTACAGAAACGAAATGCTGCGAGAGACGAAACATTTAGGTTAGGTTAGGTTAGAGTATGAATATTTACAGAAACGAAATGCTGCGAGAGACGAAATATTTAGGTTAGGTTAGGTTAGAGTATGAATATTTACAGAAACGAAATGCTGCGACAGACGAAACATTTAGGTTCGGTAAGGTTAGAGTATGTTTTTCTTCGTCCGATTGACTAATTATTTTTGTTCAAATGACTATTATGGTAATATATTTCTACGCTATGAATAATTATCGCTAATAAGTTTTATGACTAATGTCAAAATTCACATCAAACGTTATGTCAGAAAATTTTAGGATCAATTACATTATGACCAATGATAGTTCTGGGTACTGATTGGTATGACTAATGATAGTTCTGACCCACGACTATTATGCCTTACGAAATTTGGTAATTCGTTTTTATGGCTTTTTATATTATTACTAACGGCATTATGACTTACAATAATTATTACCCAAAACATAATGACTTGTGAAAATCGGAACTTCGATGTTATGTCAGTCAATATAGACCCCACAGGCGCTGCGCTACGCATGACTATGCTGTGCACGGAGTAGGTACGATCGTATTCATTTTAGAATAGATCGCAGTTTAGAAATATCAATATACACAAATTGATAAAGTCTCATGTGAAAATTGGATTTTTATGAAATTTGGTACTTACGAGTAAGCAAGAAGAGAGTTTGAGACATTGGAAATAACATAGGATTATTTTTATCAGGATCATATAAAGAACATAGGCTACTTTTTATCCCGGAAAAACGCATAGTTCCCGCGGGAAAGCGATAACCGAATTCCATGCGGACGAAGTCTAAACCGCGACTAAACCGCAGTAAAATCTTAATTCAAAATTGTGGTAAAGATAAATTATTATTTAGAACTAAGTACACCTCGAAGTAGCAAACTTTACGTCACGTATTTTATCGAACTAAAGTCGCTCTCGAGTCACGGGAACAATAAAATGCACCTTCGTTCAGTTTTATAGACTTTCTTATTGTAAAGGAGATGAGTGAGGCTTGGGAACAAGTCAAGAATAGTCACTTCTAAAAGTTCTCTTTATCTGGAGATATTCTTGGGAGTTAGTTGGGTTCCAATGTCAGCTGGAAAGCAAAAGGCAGTTAGTTGCCTTGTCGCTGTGTGCCATAACGCCACCGATGCATTCACCTTTTTATAATGTGTCATTACCACAGACCAACCAACCGCTACACATCTTTTCAGCTCATAAAATGTCTTCAAGATTTTATAAGTGGTTGAGGAAATATGATAGACATAAAACTCTTAGTGACTCCTTAGATTAGGTACCTATCTACTACATCGCGCTCTCATTCAAACATACAATACAATAGTACATTACAGACCTAGGGTGGTGAATTCGTAAATGTCCCAGATCGCAGGTTTCTGTGGCCCGAACCGAAGGTGAGGGCCATAAATATGCGATCTGGGGCTTTACGAATTACCACCCGTGGTTTGTCAAAAGTTTTACGTCTTGCCTTGGCCAAGAAGTGAGATTTTCTCTCCGCGTAGCGGGCAGGAAATCCCACTTTATGGCCAAGGGTGATGTAAAATACTTTATTGAACACCACACATTCAAGGAACAGTACAGACATAATGTGATTGCACAAAAGGTATGGCATACCTACAGCAGGTGGTCTTATCGCCTAATAGTGATCTCTCCCAATTAACCTTCGGATAAAGGAGATGAAGAAAAACAAACTAGGTGCATATAAACATAGCTAAGAACGCTCAGAATTTTTACAAAATTATATAACTAAAATACTTTTGAAATGAATATTGGGAAATACATTCGGTTCATCCATCGCTGCAATGAGCTACGAGGCCACACACAGACATAGGCACACATGTCGAACTTTATAAAACACCTCCTTTTTTGCATCGGTGGTTAAAAAGAGATATTAATACATAGTTCACCGTCAACTTTTCACACTGCCGGCTCCACTATTTCTCGCTGTAATGCATCTAAATAGGTATCTTTTATTTGGAATTTGTTGGTTTGAGACGCCTGCCATTTGTTGTAAAAATTCGCAATAATAGTTACTTGTTAAACAGCTGAGTAAGCACCCTCGGCTAGTATTGGACCACGAGCCAAGCAAGTGGCTCAAGGATTAAAAAAAAAACCGGCCAAGAGCGTGTCGGGCCACGCGCAAAGTATAGGGTTCCGAAGTTGACGATGCCCACAGTACCTTTCTAAGACTTATTAGCATCTAGCTAGCCTGTGGTACGTATGACGTGCCCGCCCGACGCCCCTGCCGCTCGAGAAAAATCATTGGTTTTTTAATCATTTCATAAGTTGTTCGACTATGACTCGTAAGTTTGTACAGCCTACTTAGCTGTGATAGTTTTCCTTTCAACTACGTTATATATGCCACAACCGTGATTTTTTTCAGCTATCCAAATACCACCATGTAGCTGGCAGGGGTGGGGGTGGGGGTGGGGGGGTTTAAGACCTATTTAACGATATGCCGCACCATGGGGTTCGCAAGAAAAAAAAATTACATCCCCATTTTACGAGTAGGGGAGGCGTTGCCAAACTTACAATAAGCAGACATGTTAAGAAAATACTGCTGAGCGAGACACAAATATTTTCACCTCCACGCTCCATTTTTAGGGTTCCGAAGTCCATAAGGAACCCTTATAGTTTCGCCATGTCCGTCCGTCCGTCCGTCTGTCCGCACTATTGCTCGGAGATGCTTAGTTCTAGAAAGCTGTAATTTGGCATGAATATACATATTAGTTACGCTGACAAAGTGGTACAATAATTTTTTTAAATATATTTTTTTATGGGGTACCTCCCCTACTCGTAAAGTGGGGATGTAATTTTTTTATTTCGTGCCCCATGGTGTGGCATATCGTTGAATAGGTCTAAAAAAATGTAGGTTTTTAAAAACCATTTTTAGATTAAGTGATGCCTTTGTGAAATATTAAGCTTTAAAGTGCTATTTTTTGTTAGAGTCGAGTGTCCCCCCGCCAGCTAAATGGTGGTATTTGGATGGCTGAAAAAAAATCACGGTTGTGGCATATATAACGTAGTTAAAAGGAAAACTATCACAGCTAAGTAGGCTGTACAAATTTACGAGTCATAGTCGACCAACGGCTTCTCTCTTTCTCGACTGGCAGGGGCGTCGGGCGGGCACGTCATACCACAGGCTAGCTAAGAACTAAGATGCTAACTAAATAAGCCTTAGAAAAGTACTGTGGGCATCGTCAACTTCGGAACCCTATACTTTGCGCGTGGCTCGACACCCACATGGCCGGTTTTTTCAATTTAAAGGCAATAAGTCAGCTTCTGCCTTTATTGTAAAAGTGTGTAGTCACCGTTTGAAATCCAAAAACAGTTTCCACGCTGGAGGATAAAAGTCTAGCGCCAGAGTGAGCCTTTTGGATCTAGTGATGTGTGCTGCAAAAAAATCCTTTCATCACTTGACAGAAGTCTGGTTATACGCTATCCGCATGCAATACGGTAAACTGAGCTTGTCAAGCCCCTACCGCGAATACCTTTTATATATATCCTCCTTTCTCTCGTAATCCCAAATAGATTCACGTGCAAGCCGTGGCCTAGAAATGCATATTGCCGCATACGTACGT
Organism: Aethes cnicana; assembly: GCA_963971205.1. Lineage (NCBI taxonomy): Eukaryota > Metazoa > Arthropoda > Insecta > Lepidoptera > Tortricidae > Aethes > Aethes cnicana. Next base: position 6,238,166 of record OZ020288.1, read on the forward strand.
AGTTTAAAACCTTGCTGCGCTAGGAATAAAGATCATGCGTAAAATCCTCTATGGTCTTTGTAGAGGGTTTTACGTTTACGGAATAAAACAAGAACTTTTAAATTGTTATCAGATTTAAAATGCATATGCTTGTGTGTGTTGTGTGCGTGTGAAGATCCTTTAAATCTGAACTGGACCCGCCTAGACCCAGAGTGATGAGAAGGCTTGGTTGAAATACCAAAGATGTACCTTAATAAGGTAAATATAATAAAGTTTATATCGAAATAAGCTTTCGAAACAGGCCGTAAAGAAAATGTGAGAAGTCTTGCGTTCCAAATATCAGGGGCGCGCAACCTGCTTTATTTTACGGCAATTTATTTCTACCGGGGCTGCAGCTCACAGGAATTGCATTAGGCAAATACGTCCGACTATAGCTGCGTTCTGTACCATCTCTCGGATACGTTTAAAATCCTTCGGTAAAGGTTTACGATCAATGGAAGAGAATTGTGATTGGTTGGTTTATTTAACGTCCCCTGATCTTATAGTGCGGATAAGGTTGAGGAACTTCAAAGTTATCAAAGTAGGTAACTTAACATATTTTTATTTATATTTTTATGTCAAATTTAATAATTTCAAGTGGTGGTTCGAGGAGATTAGCCGGGATTAAACGGAGGGCCAACGCCTGTACCAAAGCACGTAGGTATAAGCTATGCGGCTATGCCTACAGTGTTTAAATTGTAAAAAAATGCATTTTAAAGCCTTCGATGGTTTTATCCGCCATCCTTTCGCATCTCACAACTGTCCAAGACGCCAATAAAGTCGAAAAATTAGCTCTGACCCTTTCTAACTACGGTACGGCACGAAATAGAGGGGTCTTGTAAGTTTTTCGTGTGTGTGCGTGTATCTGTGTGTATGTCTGTGGCTTCATAACAGATGAACTGATTTAGATCTTCTGTGTTTGATAAGTTAGTTAATCAAGAGTGTTCAGTAGGCTCATCGCGAATGCCACTTGGTTTACGATCGCAAAGAAAACCGATGCTATACGAAAATTAATCTTATATGTGCGCCACTTGTCATCAAAGTGGTTATGATAGGACTGTCACTGAAAATGTCCATGACAAATGGCGTACATGAGGTTAATATTTGTACAGAAAAAACTGCCGGTTGTCTTGTGGATCTCAAACCAATGGCCAAACGCAATACCACTGCAGTTCTTTGAAGGAAATCGTTTTAAAACAACAGATCATATCGTATGTCGTCAATGTATGACAGAGGTTTTTACAATTTCAAAACAGTTTAATTAACCAAGATCAGGACCGGTCTGAGTGGCGAGCCTTGGGGGAGGCCTATGTCCAGTGGTGGACGTCTTTCGGCTGAAATGATGATGATGAAGAACGAACATAATCTCAACAGTCAACTCAATAGTTAGAGGTAGGTACAAGATCAAGCAAATTTAATTTAAAGAAGTTAACAATGTCTATCTCGCCAAAGAAGGCTATGCAATTGCAAGCATACCTGAGCTTTTGCAATAACGAGCTCGAATGAGGACAGACAACGCTTTTTTTGCACCTTACTCGAAAATGTTCGCTTTAGAGCTGGATTTCTTCGCGAAAAAGTAGTTTTTATTTTTTCTTTGTATCTCGAAAATAAGTCCTGGAACTCGGTCCCACATAACAGTTTACGCGCTCGTTGTAAGGTGAAAAAATGTTTCTTACACGCGGTAGGTAGCACAATTATTTCGAGTTTTGTGCATCGATTGTAAGCTCCGAAGTTTATATTGAACCACAAAGTTATGATTACGGAAAAGTAGCGACTATTTGAATTTGTATTTACCACTGAGCTTTTCGGTGAAGGAAAACATCGTGAGGAAACTTGCATGCATTTGCGAAGTACCTACGGTTCAAAGATGTTTGTGAAGTCCCTAATCCGCACTGGGCCCGCGTGGGGACTATAGCCCAAACCCTCTCGTTCAAAAAATTCAAAATTCAAAATTCAATCATTTATTCAGCAAATTGGCCACAAAGGGGCACTTTTACACGTCAGAAAAGAATTTACTAGCGCTTCCTAGACCCATTGCTTGAGAAGAAGCGCCGCAACAAACTCAAGCAGAAGGCCTTTTTTTCAAAATTTACACATAGTTATAACATTTACATTACATGTATAAAATATACATATAGGTACGTACTACAATTACATTGAAGGGATGTATAGTCCCTAACTTAAACTTAAATCTAAGATCTTAGAGATGTATAGTCTCCAAGGGTCCAGATGTCGTGATGAGAGGAGGCCTGTGCCCAGCAGTGGGACGCAAAATAGGCTGTAGTAGTAGTAGTAGTAGTGTAGCGCCTATTTAAAAGGTGCGTGATCTAAAGTCTTAGGGCGAAGAATATAGGCTTTTGTTGCTCCGACTGTGACGGCGAAAAAGGCGGGTTTACGGCAAAAGCTTTCGTAGCGTTTCCCAGCGAGTACGTACGGTTTTTATTGTAGATTTGAGATGTTATCTTGGAAACTGGCTGCAGATGGAGCGTCAGAGACGATGCGCCATTTTATCTTTACGTTCTTATTCATTTAGAAAACTAATTTATACGGAATTTTATATCGATATATGTAGGTAATGTCTTAACACGAATACAAATATAAGATAGTTTGTAAGTAGGACCACAAGAATTATTCTTATATCATGTAGGTACATTTAGGTCAACTAAATGTACCTACATGACAAGTTCCGGGCAAAAGCGAGTGTCTCATATTTAGATAATCCTATTTACGCCCTAAAAGTTAATGTAGGTAAAACGTATCAAAGTATACAAAAAATCTGCCTGCGTTTGTGCTGAATTTGAAATTCAAACGGGGAATTGTCGTATGAATATTGTCATTGAATTTCACCGCCGAAACGTGGTCCCGACGAGATTAGTGTCATCGCGGTTATTTGCAACACAAATTGTTTTAGGGAAGACATTAAAATGTAAATCCTTTACTTATGCAACGAACAAGCGGTATGCAAATAAGGATAATCATATAAGTATGTCTTGAGCATATAATGGAGCACTTTGGGATACGACTTACTTTTTCTAATGCGATACAGTAAATGGTAAACGAACAGGCCGTCTTGATATAAAAGATCGCCGTTGCTTTTGAATAAGAAATTCATAGACAATTTCCGAAGAAACCTTTTCCCTCTCTTATGAAAAACCCTATCTTGTATCTATTACGTACTTTTCATTCCTTCTACTCTCCGCTATCTTAAGGAACGTTTTGGTTACGTCTCGTCTCTGAGATGTTCCCAGAACTTCCTTCTGACTGTGCCTCCTTCCTCCTCTAATTTTTTTTTGGTAAATCTTATACATTCCAAGCTATACTGCTTTGGAACTCTCTACCTGTTGACCTTAGACTAGCTAAATCTCTTTCGGTGTTTAAGAAGAAGGTTAAGGAGCATTATTTGTCACTGGTCTGATACATACTTCTTTTCTTTTCTTGGATAATGGATTACATATTTTAATTTATTTGGCTGTTATCTATGTATATGTAAGTTTATGTATGTTTATACATAAATGTATTTAAGTATGTTTATTACTTTTTGTGTTTGTTTCTTCTGCACATCTTAGTACGGAGCACCGCCTACCAACCTAGTTTGTTTTTATTCATCTCCACTATCCAAAGGTTGTCTGGTAGAGATCGCTATCAAGCGATAAGACCGCCTGCTGTATGCCATACCTTTTGTGTAATTACATTATGTCTGTACTGTTCCTTGAAAGTGTGGTGTTCAATAAAGTAAGTATATTGTATTGTATTATCATGATATGACATATTCGGGGAAATGGATCTCTTATTTCAATTTTAAGGACTCTATTGGGATAATATTCCCATAGAATCTGCGCTTTTTATGTAGGTCATAAGTTGACATCATCATCATCATTTCTGCCAAAAACGTCCACTACTAGACATAGGTCTCCTCCTACCCTCCATTATAATTTAGGTACATTGAAAATCCCACGTCCCATTTATTAACTTGAATAGTATATCTTAAAAGCATCCCCATAAACTACTTTTAATATTCATATGAATTAAATAGGAGATTGAAAAAGTGGCTTACGTATTCCACAGTTGTATTTAGAGCGAGCAAATGGCTCCACAAACATAGCTCGTATTCTTCGCAGATTTTCCATTTTGAGCGCGGGCGGGCATGAGTGGCTGCTTTGTAGCAAACCGGCAAATCCAAGGCATTACCAGCATGCGAGGCTCAGGTGTCGCGTTTTAAATGTATAAAGTATCATTTTAGAGTGCCTTTTTACCTAATTTGCAAGTGTTTGCATCTATTTTCTTGTTTTTAAGAGCTAAACGAATGCATATTTTATTAAAAGTAGAAGATGGAATCGTTTTAAGTTGTTTTGTGAAATTAAGTAAGTGTTCCGATTAAAATACGTGATCACGTATTGATAAGAACATTATTAACCCGCAACCCCACTGCTGCGCTTTATACGCATTCACACGCTGAACATGGAGTATGGAGTGACGATCTACTGTACCACAATTATATATGAGGACAGTGCAGGGGACTGCCCGTGTGTGTAGCTAAACCTTGGGAGAGGCCCAAGTCCAGCTGGGGACGTCTTTATAATGATCTCTTACAGCTTAGTAAAAGCAATAGACATTAAACTATACGAACGGTATTTTCCATTTTCATAACGTTTCGATTTTCTTGTTCCATTTTTTTTCGGAAAAAGTTGCATTAAAATACGAGTAAACGTCACGTGCATTTTTAAGTGAAACGACTGGGTTGCCCCCAAATTAGATAATTCGATCAGCTGTGGCCCCAATCCGGGTAAAGGGGAGCTTGAAATTAAATGGTAACTAGCTAGCAACAAATTAACTGACGCAAGGGGACGCCATGCTTAATGCAATTCTAGCCACTCGTAATAGGGCTGCCGACGAATTCATGGCGGCCACATGGTGGCATCTCGAAGTTAATGTTTTACCTGCGGATAAAAATATAATAACGGAGTCGAACACATTAAGTTTATATGTAGCATTATTTTTCATCATCATCATCATTTCAGCCGATAGACGTCCACTGCTGGACATAGGCCTCCCCCAAGGCGCGCCACTCAGACCGGTCCTGTGCCACTCGCATCCACCGCGTTCCCGCGACCTTTACAAGGTCGTCACTCCATCTTGTTGGAGGCCTACCGACAGCTCGTCTACCGGTTCGCGGACGCCACTCCAGGACTTTCTTGCCCCATCGGCCATCAGTCCTGCGAGCAATGTGCCCCGCCCACTGCCACTTAAGGTTCACAATTCTTCGGGCTATGTCGGTGAACCCAATTCTACTGCGGATATCCTCATTTCTGATTCTATCACGCAGAGAAACCCCGAGCATAGCCCTCTCCATTGCCCTCTGGGTGACCTTGAGCCTTCTTATGAGGCCCATCGTAAGCGCCCACGTCTCGGAACCATAAGTCATCACTGGCAACACACACTGGTCGAAGACTTTCGACTTAAGACACTGCGGTAATTTGGACGAAAAGACACTGCGAAGCTTCCCGAACGCTGCCCTGCCGAGTCGGATTCGACGATTGATCTCTTTCTCGAAGTTGGACCTACCTAACTGGACTGTTTGTCCCAGGTATACATAATGGTCAACAACTTCTGCCCCATCGGCCATCAGTCCTGCGAGCAATGTGCCCCGCCCACTGCCACTTAAGGTTCACAATTCTTCGGGCTATGTCGGTGAACCCAATTCTACTGCGGATATCCTCATTTCTGATTCTATCACGCAGAGAAACCCCGAGCATAGCCCTCTCCATTGCCCTCTGGGTGACCTTGAGCCTTCTTATGAGGCCCATCGTAAGCGCCCACGTCTCGGAACCATAAGTCATCACTGGCAACACACACTGGTCGAAGACTTTCGACTTAAGACACTGCGGTAATTTGGACGAAAAGACACTGCGAAGCTTCCCGAACGCTGCCCTGCCGAGTCGGATTCGACGATTGATCTTTCTCGAAGTTGGACCTACCTAACTGGACTGTTTGTCCCAGGTATACATAATGGTCAACAACTTCGAGCGCAGAGCCTCCGATTATTACCGGAGTTGGCACAACATGGACGTTGGACATGATCTTCGTCTTGTCCATGTTCATTTTCAGACCAACTCAATCGGAAACTCTGCTGAGGTCAACGAGCATAGCACTGAGGTCTTCCATGGTCTCAGCCATAACTACTATATCGTCGGCAAATCGAAGGTGAGTGATGTACTCGCCATTTACATTGATGCCCCGTCCTTTCCAGTCCAGCACCTTGAAGGCATCCTCCAATGCAGCGGTGAACAGCTTCGGAGAGATTACATCTCCTTGTCTGACTCCCCGCTGCAGTGGAATAGGCATCGTGGTCTGGTCCTGTAGTCGGACGGACATGGTGGCATTTTCGTACAAACACTTCAACACTTCGATGTACCGGTAGTCAGCTTGGCACCTCTGGAGAGACTGCAGCACAGCCCAAGTCTCGATCGAATCGAAGGCTTTCTCGTAGTCCACAAATGCAAGGCAAAGGGGAAGGTTATACTCTTCGATCTGTATAACCTGCCGCAACGCATGTATGTGGTCTACGGTATAGCCCTTTCGGAAACCGGCTTGTTCGGGAGGCTGGAATTCGTCAAAACTGCGCGCGAGACGGTTCGTAATGACTCTCGAAAACAGCTTGTAGACATGACTCAGAAGTGAGATGGGTCTATAATTCTTCAGCAAGGTGTTATCACCTTTTTTGAAGAAGAGCACCACCACACTTCTGTTCCATGCTCGCGGCGTTCTCCCTTCATGGATGACGGAATTAAACAGCGTCTGAAGGGCCTTAAGGACTGGTTTACCACCCGCCTTCAGGAGTTCAGCTGTAATTCCGTCATCACCGGGGGCTTTGCCGTTCTTAAGCTGTTTGAGAGCCATACTAATCTCGAACAGGCTGACGTCCGGGATATCTTCAGTATAGTGTCGGGTTAATCTAGCTCTAGGGTCTTTAGCTGGATCAGCGACGGGTGTTCGGATTGTCGTGTCGTCGCATTATATTTTAGGAAAAACATTTTCAGAAGCATGAAATGCAAAAAATGTCTTTGTGCACATTTTATTTACCAGTAGCCGGAACGTCTGGGTAAATTGCAGCTACTGGTAAATGAAATGTACCTAGAGAGTTTGAGGTGTATACTGTATACTGTCGTAATGGAAGCAGTCTTTAAATGATAAAAATGTCTGTGTAGATTAATTAAATGGTGCTTTAACATAACCTTATACCTCGTTCTGTAAAAACAATTCCGCTCATTGAATTAGATTTAAAAAAATATTAAATAGTACTTTACGAACAGCTTTAAATATCTCAATTAGCTAATCTATATTTTGCCTTTTTCATCACCTTATCAACAAAAATTTCTGTAAATACCGTGCAAGACTCTTCTTATTTTCTTTCTCGTTTGTAGCAGCCCTAGCGCCGCCGCAGTCCATCTCGCTGCGACGTCCCATCGCAGTTCTCTTTATGGATAACGTTGAATATTTTTCGGATTAGAATTATATTTAGGTTGCGTTTGACGGATTTACTCCTATATTTTATTAATATTAAATTCCTCCTTAATTTACTTACGCGGACGTGTGACGAATGGAAGAATAATGTTTCCATTGGACTTAAATTGTAATGAAAGATCTGATGCTTTCTGAGAAGGATATACCTTCTCAGAAAGCATCAGTTTAATATTCGTAATCCATTCACAAAGAGTTTCCAAACAACGCTGTCGAAACGAAAATAGCTGAGATTAATGGTGTCCAGTTTTATTTATTTTCAACGATTGCATCATTATTTACATAGTAGGTACCTAATAGAAGTTCTTATGTGGAATGCGAGACAAGTCCGGGTTACTGCAAATGGCTAAAGTTGGTTTATTAATTTTAAATGTCATATACTTCTCTTCCAAACTGGCAACGCATAAATGATGCCTGTGCCGGTTGTATAAATGTTTATGGCCAGTCTGGCAACATAACATAAAATTTATTCATCTCATAATACATTTTTTTCCTGTATCCGGAGTACCTATTTAATCACAGAGTAAACAAGGTCTCTCCAACAAGATGGAGCGACGACCTCGTGAAAGTCGCGGGAAACCGGTGGAAGCGTCAGCACAGGACCGGTCTGAATGGCGAGCCTTGGGGGAGGCCAATGTCCAGCAGTGGATGTCTTGGATGATGATGATGAAGCAAGGTCTTGTTTGCTATTTATGAACTTAACTAACATCGAGTAAGTATAATTTGACCGAGATAAACATAAAATAGCTTTCTATGTGCGATAGAAATTTAAACATGTATGCCTCCAAACACCGGCCACCTCAAAATGTCTGAAGCAGTTTGCACTCTGGTTGATCTTCGAAATGCGAATTTCACAACGGAAGCTTATTGTAAAGTAACAAGTACAAACAAATACAAAACAATACAAAAGAGAAAATTCGTTTAAGAGAACAGAATCAATCTTTTTTTACTACTTTTTGGGAGCACTTAGTTTGAAGTTCATCAGGATCAAGCATGTGCGTGGCGTGCAAATGAATTGATTTCACAAAATTTTGATCTTAAAACTATTTAGCTTTAAGATGAAAAGTTTAGTGGCTGATTGTAAGCAGGAACGTCTCAAGCGACGGTTTTACAAACTTAAGTAGAATGTGTATACCTAATCATTAAGACCAAAGCGGTAAAATGTAAATACTTGTAAAGACAGGAAAATAATGTCATTATGGATTTGGATTGATTTTTATAATAAATTTTTTCACTTAAAAAAATAACACAGTCTTCTAGTCTTACTTATATGAAAATCAAAGTAAAGTCTTGTTTCAGCTTCAGAAGTGAGCATTTTACAGTCCGTTCCACCCGATTCGCCAAGTATCGCTGCACCCACGTATTGTGCACATAAAACCCCGCTAAAATTTCTTATTTACGGGCTCAAGAAACACGGAAGAGAAAACTATATGATAATCGTGCCTGGACTGCTCAAATACCTACTAAAGTGACGATATCCATATTTCACACTATATCGGCTCCGAGCACAATGCATGGCTTAGATGTTCAAACTTTTGCAGTTACGAAAGAGAGTTGTGTGCTTAAAGGAATGGGAAAAAGATTGTTTTTCGCGTTTTTTTCGCGTCTACGTGCGTTTTATTTGATCGGGGAGTAGAATACGTATATGCAATAAAGCCGTCAATCGTGACGACGGATGCAGCTATTATCTAGTGGATGCACTGAGTGCTTTACGGTGTAAACTAGACAAGAATAGATAAAAATAAAATCTCTACCCACTAACCCAGGTAGGTACAGTTTTTGTGCCTTAGGATAACTGTATTAAGTAAACTGTGAGTTTACATTCCGGTGGTTTCGGCTCGTTCGGTGAAGGAAAACATCTTGAAGAAACCTTCATGCGTTTGCGAAGTAACTCAAGGATGCGTGTGAAATCCCCAATCCGCATTGCGCCAGCGTGGGGACTATGGCCCAGGCCCTCTCGTGATCAGAGGAGGCCTGTGCCCAGCTGCAGTGGGCCGTAAAAAACTACTTATACTCATACTCATAGTTTATTGCTGTACAATGGTGTTATAAGGTTTTACAGACTTATTAAATTACAAGCTGGAAGCCCGAACGTAGGAAATATCGGCTTATTGGTAACAGATTTAGAAAACATGCATTTCGCTTTGACAGAAAATGAAAATGTTAGTTCAATATTCATCCCATCGAAAGAAATTAATCAGTAAACATAAGGATCCAGATTCCTTAGGCTTTATTGTTGTTCTGTCTTCTTCATTTATCACCTTTATATCATTTCAATCAATCAATCAATCAATTCATTTATTTGTCCAGAATACAGGTAATATTACAGGTGTTACATAGTTTTTAGGTACACTGTTTCTCGCCACAAGGCACACAAATATATTTAGTTACAGAACATGCAGCTGCTATCTTTACTTAAAATACTAAAACCGGTCATTTAAATATTCTTGAATTGTATAGTACGCCTTTTGATTTAGAAACGATAACAATTTGTTTCTGAATTGGGTTATGTCGTCTGTGTTTAAGATGGACTTGGGCAAGTGATTATATAGTTTGGACGCCATTCCAAATATGCTTTTCCTAACAAGGCAGTTTTTATAGGTACAGTATTTATTTTACAACGCTGACGAATGCTGTTAAAACTAGGAAATTGGGTTTTGTTACATTTGATATATATATAACTATCTCATAAATATATAGACACGGCATGGTTAATATCTTTAAAGTAATAAAATATTGTTTTCACCTCAGCAGCTCGAACAAGTAGACTATTTGCTGTCAGAAATTAGTGAGCAAAATCGTGTTTGTTTCACTCAGTGAGATAAAGTATTTTTTTAATTTGATTTTTTTAAATCCTTTTATCCCATCAGACAATCCCATCAGGCAAAGGCAAAGGCCTAAGCCTTGCAGCCACAGTTAAATCGTTCCCGCGCTTCTTTTTTTTTATTTGATTATGTGAATGGTCATTTCATACTGCGGCATCTAACTAATAACTACTTCTTATACCAATAATTCAAACTATCTTGATTTTATCAGCTCTCTTCTTTTCATTTCTTTAAAGAAGAAAAGAGGTAGAATTATACTAGGCAAGTCTTAGTGCGAATCTATGTTCATAGAAAAAAAAACTGAATTAGAAACGTTCGGATACGCGCAACGCATCAGTACCGCCGTATTTTTAGACATTAAAACTTCATATATTTCATATAATTATGTTACTTGTAAACGTTTTAAACTACAGTTTTAATTTAAAGTAAACTAAAAGTTTTCATTTATTACCTATTAAATTAGAAATTTATCATTGTACTAGTTTCCGAACATACGTTTAGAAAATTGCCGCCATTCACTCATGTCATGTCAAATCATGTCAAATCATGTCTTTTTTCTTAATTTTCGATAGCTAACTTTAAAGTAATTCTTTTAAAACATGAAATTCAAGTAATAATTTGAGTGAAAGGAGTGAAGAAGAAATGTTATTTCATATTTTTCGTGATTTAAGTATTCTTTGCAAGTATACTTTTATGTGTTCTCACTACTGAGGTGAAAAATTGTATGTGCTACTCGAGAGCAATTTCTTTTTCTTCTCGTGCTCTTCGCTAGCTCAAGATTCTAAACTAGAATCACTCGCTGAACGCTCGTGATTCAACTATAGAATCTTTCGCTAGCTCAGGACTCAAACATGGCACTCGAAGCAAAAAATAATTTTGCTCTCTTGTTGCACAAATAACTATTACATGATTCTGTCGAATGAATGCCGCATACCGCTCTTAAACACCTTTTTTGACTTTTAAAAGCCATTTCTCGATCAGTTGCATTCCCCCAAAAAATTATGCCATATCTCAAAGTTGACGTAACGTAGGCGTGATATGCGGTGAGTACCACAGATTTGCTTGCGACCTTACTCAATTTATACAGAGCATACGAATATTTGCTGAGCTTATTACATACATTTTCAATTTGATATTTCCATGTCAGCTTATGATCTAATAGTAATCCTAAAAATTTCGTCATGTCAGTTTGTTCAATTTGTTGCGACTTATACGTAATATTCAAGTTAGGTGCCCTATCAATCCTCTGTTTAAAAGTCATTAATTTTGTTTTTTGCATGTTGATTTTGAGGATATTATTGTTTAGCCAATTTATCAGTAACTCAAGTGTAGCATTTATATCATTTTTGAATGTATCAAGTTGATCTGATGTAAGTATTACTGTGCTGTCATCTGCAAACAAGACCATGGGAAATTTAATCGCTTGGGGCATGTCATTTATATAGATTAAAAATAGCAAGGGACCGAGAACGCTTCCTTGGCTTGAACGCTTCATTTATCATCATCGTCATCATCTATACTACTAATAATAAGTCTGTAGAAGAAGTCACGTCTGTAACTTGAAAAATATGTGCCATGCAAGTCTCGCAATTCTTCGGGCTGTTTACTTACCTATGCTGCAGATGTCGTCGTTAAAGTGGCAATTTGAGCATCGTGACGTTCTGACGTTCCCTATAGAATCCCTATTAAAATCCCTTTGCTTCCCTAATGAGGCCCTTGATTCTATCACGCAAAGATAGATAGATACCTGGAGCATGATCCTCTCTATTGATTTACTTATTAAACATTAGGTACCAATGTAAAAGAATACGTCGGAGGTCCTACACCTCGATACTTCTAAAACCTTTTTACCGGCCATTTCCCCTTGATTTTATCAATACCTACTTATAACGAAAACAAACGCGTCTCCCCTGCCATAAACGTAACGTTCTGCCGTGAGATTATGATCTATAATTTCTTCAGCTTACCTTTTTATTGGCTGTCTTTACGATGTGCTCAGCGCTAAGGGGGAGTGAGAACATTTATTTAAGGCTTTTTGTATAGTTGTGGATTGTACAAGATGTTTCGATTATATTTAGCCCAAGAACTGGTTGCATAATGCTTTTAGGTTCTAGCCCCCCCTTCACTATTTGCGTCCTACTTCACAATAGTACATTATTGCAGAGGCCGCCAAGTAGCGCATTTCCGGACGAGTCAGTTAGAAGGCTGAGCGAAGCGAAGCCTTCAATTACTACGAGTCCGGCAATCGCGATTGCGGCCGAGGTATATATAATGCTTTTCTCAAACAGCGAGGAAATACGTAAGGTCAGTCGGGGCAAGTGCGCCAGGATGGGGTAAGTGCGCCTAACATAAATATATCGAAACCTATAAATATTACTCAACTAGTAGTTGGCGGTTTACAAGGCATAGGGGCGAAATAAATTTAGGCGCACTTACCCCACATCAGTATTTACTACTTCCATGATTGTGGATGATTTGGCCATGGAGGTTGTACTTATTACCTCCATGGATTTGTCAGTTTCGGGGCAAGTGCGCCAGGATGGGGTAAGTGCGCCTAACATAAATATATCGAAACCTATAAATATTACTCAACTAGTAGTTGGCTGTCTACAAGGCATAGGGGCGAAATCAATTTAGGCGCACTTACCCCTCATCAGTATTTACTACTTCCAGGATCGTGGATGATTTGGCCATGGAAGTTGTACTTATTACCTCCATGGATTTGTCAGTTTTGGGGCAAGTGCGCCAGGATGGGGTAAGTGCGCCTAACATAAATATATCGAAACCTATAAATATTACTCCACTAGTAGTTGGCTGTTAACAAGGCATAGGGGCGAAATAAATTTAGGCGCACTTACCCCACATCAGTATTTACTACTTCCATGATCGTGGATAATTTGGCCATGGAAGTTGTACTTATTACCTCCATGGATTTGTCAGTTTCTCTACAGACGTGTCTCAAATGGCAAGCGAATTAAAAAAAAACACACACACGACAATAATGTTTTTGCTGGCCAAGGCCGGCAATGGACAGCCTCGCGTCTTCTTTTTTTGAAAGTAACACGAAGACGTGAGTATAAAAGCTTAACAATAACTTGAGCCGCTATCGGCAATTATTATTACCGTATGTATCCAATTTATCGAATAGTTAATGAGAAATTACTCAATACTCATGGCAAAATATAACCCGACGTCATTAAGTAAAGTATTGAATTTCGGTGTTATTGTTTTACATATTGGAACAAGTTGCACCATCCCTTATGGTAACCTAATAACTAATCTTTAGTTTGATACTCTTGTGAAAATCGGATCACGTCAGAAGTTCAGTTCTATTACTACTACTTACTACTACTACAGCCTATTTGCGTCCCACTGCTGGGCACAGGCCTCCTCTCATCACGAGAGGGTTTGGGCTATAGTCCCCACGCGGGCCCAGTGCGGATTGAGGAATTCACACACATCTTTGAATTACTTCGCAGAGGCGTGCAGGTTTCGTCACGATGTTTTCCTTCACCGAAAAGCTCTGTGGTAAATTCAAATTGAATTTCGCACGTACCTATTAAGTAAACTTAGAGGTGCGAGCCGGAATAGAACCCCCGATCCTCTGCATGAGAGGCGGTAGATCGAACCACTAGGCCACCACGGCTTCAGTTCTATTGTGTTAATCAAATACCAGTAAAAATCGTCCAGCACTTGTAAAATGTGATAAAAATGCTCTCGGAATAATTTAGTCGGATTCAGTAATACTTAACTTAACAGGATGATGATTACCTGGACTCGGTCAACGCCTCTGCTTTCAGTAAAATTAGAAATTGATTACCTAGTAGGTAATTATGTATTGTTGGCCGATCGAATTTTGATGAACGCCTGGTCTACTTTACGATGTTATAATGTGCTTAGATAATAGATACAAATCAACTAAAACGAGCTTTTTCACTTTAGTTTATTTTCGAAATGGTCAAACAAACAGGTAGATGGCCTATTTGTGTGTGCCTGTCTGTTTACACTATACGCTTAAAACGCTGGACCGATTGGAGTCCCGGGGAAGGACATAGAATACTGTTTATCCCGGAAAACGGATAGTTTTTATGTCATTGGTAGGCGAACGAGCATACAGGCCACCTGATGGTAAGCGGTCACTCCGGCCCATTGACACTGAAATCGTATGATGTCTTATTAAGAAACCACAAGATCTTAAATGCGTTGCCCACCAGGTGGCAACACCAAAACGAGGCCGGCCTTGAAGAGGAAATAATCCTGTATCTAATTTGGATGGATATCTCATTTGGATTGATTATGAAAACCACAAATTACTCGCAGGTTCTACTCCTCAACACATCCAACTTCGTATCACGAGGGAGGCGATTTCCATAAAAAGTTATTTTTCTTTTTTTAGCAAGATTTTGACCGGTTTTTTTTCTAAACCTTCTCTGAATAACAGGGAATAAAACAAAAAAATAATTAGCTAAATCGGTCCAGCAGCCAGCAGACTAACACTCGGCGATTCATTTTGAGACATAATTATATACGTAGATTAATTCGATTGGCTCAGAAAAGTTTGGAAACTTTACGTACTTATAAAAGGTATAATTTGCAAAAACGAGCCTTATTAGCCTAGTTGTTTGACCAATACAGTCATTATTATAAAAAAAGAATAATTCATTCACAGTGAAATATTAATGAACACGGATTCCATTAGCTAATTAGAGTAATTATTCAAAATTAGCTTCTCGCTAATTGGGTTTGCAAGTTCGAATTTTTATTTTAAAATCACCGAGCCGTGTTATTGATTCCATCAATCAACCTCGGAAAGTTGATCCAAATTGGGTCGGGCTTAATCTGCTGGCTTAAAGGGATGCTACCAGCGTCAACAAGTTATTATTAATAAGAAGCCAGTTCATTACTCCGCCGTGCCTTCCCTGTCGTCGGCTACTATGATTTATGGGGCATTTAACTTTTATGGTAGTGCTAAGTGGCCCGGCGACTTTCATAAGAACCGAGGAAACTCATCTTGGCTAATGTAAGCTGAAAAGTTAAACAAATTGTCTTTCGAGTTTCCCTTGCAAAACCTTATTTCGTGACGTTGTCTTTAAAGGTCGTTATATTACATAGGCCATAGTATTCCGAATATGATGACGTACATTTAAGATTCTACCCAAAAACGTAAATTCATTCGGCTTATATAATAGTAATATTTATGCCGTAAAAGTACTTTTGGACTACATGTGCAATGTTTGAGATTTCCCAGTAAATATCATTAATACCTGTGACAGGAAATCCCGCTCATCCATAATAACATAAGCCTGTTATTTAAAGTACTTACTTAATTTTTACATCATTTTAATTTTAATTTATTGAATGAGCGAACTTATTTTAAATCATTAATCATTTATAAGAAGGCCTAGAAGCAAATGGTTCTTCTTAATTGTTGTTCTCGACAAATTACAATTGGAAGGAAATAATATAACAAAGCAAAAACTCACCTAATTACATAATTAAGACATCTCGCTCAGAGTTGGTAGTGCTAATTTAATAAAAATCAACACTACAGAGTGAAATTCTCGGAAGTCAGACTGCGCATACAAAAGTTGGTCCTTAGATGCAGCTCTAAAATATCATAAGCGAATAAGTTCTTTAAAGCTTCGGTTCAGACTCCGAAAGCATCTTACCTAATACTACTACTGCTACAGCCTATTTGCGTCCCACTGCGGGCACAGGCCTCCTTCATCACGAAATCTAATACACTCAACCGCAATGAAATTGTATAACTTTGTATGGAAAATCATGTATATCGTTAGATTTTCTGTCAACTAACATTTTGGTATTTGGCCTCTTTAGTTTTTAGAATTATACTTTACCTACATAATCATGTCAAGATTCATAATATGTATAATTGTATTTAAAAATTGTACGTCATATTTGTATTTAAAAATTCTCTGTATTTAAACATTGCGACACCCACCAAAAAGTCATTATTCTCCAGCGTAATAACCTGAGATTGCCTTAATTATAAAAAGAACCTTTTCACATGTAGCAGGAAGGAAAATATTCTTTTACTATACTTTTATTAAGCCGTCGAGTATCCGCATTTTAACTTGAATATAATTCATAAAAATCAATTCCAAAATTCCGCTTTTTTTATTTTTAATGGAAACTAATTCGGCTTTATTCCTACTATGTTTACACTCGTAATGAAGCATAACCTAATTTGACACAAACACACATAGTTATGAATATAAATTATTAATATAATAGAATAGAATAGAAAAACGTCACACATATTAAAACAAAAACACAAAACAACACAATTAGGCAGGTACATTTTAAGGAGAAAAAAAAATGTGTGTCCATGTTTGCGCACCTTACCCGGGTAAACAGGCATTCGTAGGCTATTTAAGTGACTGTCAGCGCGTTACATTTCAAAGGTGAAAATAGGGTGTACTCCTTGACGCTCTGCCGCGTCGAAAGAAACGTTTGCTCGCTGGGGTGTTATCTCAATCTGGAAGCGCAGTCAGCCGCCTTCGCCTCCATTGTGAACCTCTCTCGCTCACTGACATTTGCAGAGTCGTAGCAGAAGGTAATATTTCTGCCCCTTTGATTCCCCTTGACTTCTAAGTGACGGCCCACGTTGAAGCTTGTGCCTCGTTACGCTCCGCTGCGCCCACTATGCTGCTGAGTGATTGCCGGATACCAATTTGTTCAAGTATGAAAAGAACAAATACCTCTACATTCACTTACCTGCCATTTATTAGTAGATATTTATTATGTAACATAATGATTAATTAAGCTACTTTTTTAAAGAAAGACAAAAAATATGGATGTGCTGAGTTCGTGTGTATTGTATATTTATCTATTTTGTGTGTGACTTCGTAGGTCCGCAAAGGATGAATCAATTTTTGATTTGTCTTTGTTTTTTCGACCAAGCTAGATAATCTAGAGTATTCTTAGGTATACGTGGAAAAATCGTTCAGCGGTTTGAAAAATATGGACACTTCTGATTGCGTATGTCGTCGATGTACGTTGGAGGTTAATTTAAAGTTTATACTTATTTATTTGTTATGTAAATGTAGATAAAAGTATGTTATTTTCATGATCGTTTTTATACCTTTAGTAGATTGTACTTTTTATAATTGTTAGCATCATCATCATCATCATTTCAGCCGATAGACGTCCACTGTTGGACATATGCCTCCCCCAAGGCGCGCCACTCAAACCGGTCCTGAGCCATTCGCATCCACCGCGTTCCCGCGACCTTTACAAGGTCGTCACTCCATATTGTTGGAGGCCTAGCGACAGCTCGGAACTTTCTGGCCCCATCGGCCATCAGTCCAGCGAGCAATATAATTGTTGTATATTAATTGAATGTGTTTCAAATCCAATGAAGTGTTGCTCCATAATGTCTAAATACCTACTATTCAGTATCAATAGCGATTTCATGAAGCCTGGAATGCTAATGATCTTAATAAGATTAAACCGGCTCGTAAATAGAGATGTTGATGATCTCACTACCCTCAAAACTTTGTCAAAGGTGGCGTGATGTGACCTTGAAGGTCACTATGTATGTACTTACATAGATAGAGAGAGAGACTTATGTATGTTATAAATAAATAAAGGATCGATTTCGCTGTATGCAAGAAGGTATGGTAGTTCGTCAGTTCTGAGCGGTTCCACTTATTTGTGTAGCTAATTACTTTTTTGGTATGCTTGTGTTAGTTAGGTCATGGTGATTTCAAAGAAAATGTTTGAATAACTTAATTATTGAATAATATAAGACTATGGTTAAATACTTTAAAAGAAACTTGATACATATATGTATGTAAATAAGTGAACCATCTGTACCCTGTCATTTTCAAAATAAAGACGAACTTTTCAACCAATAGGTATCCATCACGTACAAAGTAGGTAATATAAATATAGATACATGCAAATACATACCGTTAGATATTACTTAGTCTTTATCTTCTTTACTAATAATAAATCTGTACAAGAAGTCGCGTCTGAAACTTGAAAATTATAAGAAACTATCAAGTCGAGGGGACTATATAAACGATACTGAACACAAAATTACGATTTTTAGAAAAAAATGTCTGTATGTATGTATTTATGTTTGTATGATGTATGTATGTGTGTATGTATCTATGTACGTATGTCCATATTAACTCGAAAACTACTGGACGGATTGCAAAAAAAAATGGTATGGGGGTAGTTTATAACACTGGTCATAAAGGCTACTTTTTATCCCGTAATAATGCATAGTTCCACGCGGACGAAGTTGCGGGCAGAAGCTAGTAAATAATATTTTTAACTCAACCGAAGCTAAGCAAAGCTAGTTCGAAATCCATATTATTTCCATATTAATATTATAAATGCGAAAGTAACTCTGTCTGTCTGTCTGTCTGTCTGTCTGTTACCTCTTCACGCTTCAACCGCTGGACCGATTGAGATGAAATTTGGAATGGAGATAGTTGGGGTCCCGGGAAAGGACATAAGCTACTTTTCATCCCGGAAAAACGTGTAGTTCCCGCGGGAACGCGATAACCGAATTCCACGCGGGCGAAGTCGCGGGCAGAAGCTAGTGAAAGATAATCAACAAATGAATTCTCTATAGGTACGAAATGGAATTTTCCCACGACAAGAAAGCTTTTAAAGTTTCAGTCTAGTAATTTTTAATACAAAAAATCCTCTTTACTAAGTATTACACTTTTAATATTGAAATAACATTTTACAGATTAATTTTCCAAGGTCCGCCCTCATTCCAGATCGTCACAGACTAAATATTTATTCTTAATTAGAAGCTCCGGTTTCGAACGTGCATGGTAATTTAATTACTTATTAGAAACTGAGCAATTTAAAAACTAAATAAGTATTGTTAAAATATTTAATAATGATTAAAGCTTTTATTTAGCTTGCCGTGCTATATTCGCCGTAAATCGAAGTGACAGCCGCCACCATATGAGCAGAACTTGTCTACTCGTATAGCTGGGCGTCCTTTTTTTTGTTGCGACTATAGTATGTTTGTAGGATTGGGTTAAGTCTTGGAAGCTAAATTGCAAAATTGCAAAATTAGGTAACTCTGTCCGTTTCTTTTAATTCCACGTATTATACCTTTTTTGTCAAAAAGGGCATAAATGCACGAGTTTGTCCACATCCTGGCACCTCATCTGTTGAACAATTGTGGCTTAATCTAGCTGCAAATGGTAAGAGGATCGCTGTCGGTACCGCTTACCGTCCGCCTTGGTTAGACGTAGATATTTTTATTGATGCCCTCACTGAGTCAGTGAGCTCCTTTTCAAAATTTGATTTGGTTTTTTTAATGGGGGATTTTAATATTAACATGTTGCGCCGAGACGAATCTAACACTAAAAAGGTACTAAACTTTCTTCATTATTTCAATTTATCCCAACATGTCACTGAGCCCACCCATTTTACTGAGCACAGTAGCACACTGATCGATCTTATTTGCACTGACGCGCCAGTCTGCTGTACAAAAGTAAATTATATACCAGATCTCAGCTCTCACGCATTTGTCACTTGTGAAATTAATATAACTCTTGTGAAACCTTTTCCAAAATTAATCAATTACAGACCGTTGAAGGATATTAATTTTGAAGAATTTAATGCAGATTTAAATAACTTACAGTGGGAGACTATTTTGGCACTCTCAGACGTTAGCGAGATGGTGTACCTTTTTAATGAATACCTCCTCAATTTATTTGAAAGGCATTCGCCGATTAAAACAATTAAAATTCGAACCCGTGACAGCCCCTGGACGTATACGGTAAAAGAGATGATGCGTCTCCGAAATGAGGCCCATGCTAGGTATCGCTGTACTAAATTACCGATCCACAGGAACTATTACAAGGAACTGAAGCGTATAGTAATTTCGGCCTTGTATACTGAGAAAAGTGCATACTTTACTCAGCGCATTAATTCGAATTTGAAGAACCCTAAGGTACTTTGGATTTTTTTTTTAAAAGATGTTATCCCTGACTGTGGAAAGGAATGATTTACCTGCGCATTTTAACAATCCCGACACGATTAATAGTCATTTCTTAAACTTACCAGGAATCAACAATGTATCAATAAGTCAATTAACGTATTACGAACACAACCGCTACGGACCTTCCACGTTTAATTTGGAACCCGTTTGCGAGGACAAAGTTAATAAGATCATAAAATCTTTTAAATCAAATGCTCAGGGTATTGATGGGATTTCGTTGGATATGATACCCTACCCCCTAACCCTAAGGGTACCCTATACCCTAAGGGTCATTACAGCAATTATCAATAGTTCCATACTCTCGAACGCCTTTCCTGATTTATGGAAGACTGCAGTGATACGCCCCATTCCCAAGGTGTCTACCCCAGTTCATGTCAAAGATCTCCGGCCAATCAGTATTCTTCCCTATCTGTCGAAAATTTTAGAAAAGGTAGTCTGCGAACAAGTTACTAATTATTTGGAGCATAATAAAATATTACCGGAAAGACAATCAGGATTTCGGAAAAGCCGGAGTACCACCACGGCCCTGCTTGATGTGACTGATTCCATGATAAGCGCGCGAGACATAGGGCAGGGTACTATTTTAACCCTACTCGATTTTTCTAGGGCTTTTGACACGATAAACATCCCTTTATTGCTGTCTAAGCTAGCCTACTACGGCTTCAATAGTAACGCAGTGAAATGGTTTGCAAGTTACCTTGACAACCGAACCCAACTGGTAGAATTATGCAATTCTGATGGTCATAGGCTGACATCTAATACCTCGTTGGTGACCAGGGGCGTCCCACAGGGTTCGATTTTGGGCCCTATATTGTTTATTATTTATAGCACTGACATTATTAACGTTATTCAGCATTGCAAGGTCCACATTTACGCAGATGACGTTCAGCTTTACTACTCCTTTCACCCTAAAGATATAAAGCTGGGCGTGGATAAATTAAATGACGACCTGCAACGCTTGTCCAACTGGTCACATGACAACTCACTTGTCCTAAACCCAACCAAGTCGAAATACTTATTTGTAGGGTCGAAACAGCAAATCGATAAGATGATAACCAGTGATATTACGGTACATATTGAAAATGATCCTCTGCAAAGAGTATCTGAGGCACGTAATCTAGGTTTGTTGATGGATGGTGAATTACGATTTGAGAATCATGTACAGAACTTAGTTAGAAATTGTTTTTATAAGCTAAAATTACTTTACAAAATTCGAGATTTTCTTAGTGTTGAACTCAGACTTCAGCTTTGCGATACACTAGTGTTATCCAGGTTAAACTATGGTGACATTGTTTATGGGCCATGCCTACTAGCACGCACACAGCGTTTGCTGCAGAGAGTGCAAAACGCCTGTGCGCGCTTTTGTTTTAATATCCCTCCGCGTACGCACGTCTCTCCGTACCTGAATCATAACCGGGTATTGAATATGGCAACTCGGCGGCAATTGCATCTAGCCACCCTCATGTTCGATGTTGTACATAACCAGGCACCCGCGTATCTATATAACAGACTTATCTGGGCGCGCAATGCAAGGTCTTCGTCGACGAGGCCCGCGCGGTTCCTCCAGCTGCTGTGTCCACAAAACCACACTGCAGCGTTCCGTGGCAGCTTCCGATACGCAGCCTCGAGATGCTGGAATAACATTCCACCGCCCATCCGTAACTTTAAAAATAAACAAAGTTTTAAAATTAAATGTAAAAATTTACTTTTTCAACTACAAAATATTTAATTATTTTACAATTTAATTATTTTAATATCTTTCATTGTTTTCTGTGAAATGGTCCCATATTCCCCGCTACCCACCTACCTGGAAATAATTTCCGTATATATCATTGCGTTGTGCCAAGAGCTAGGAAATCAAATAGTTATTTTTTTATATACTTACATTTATTTATTACAGTTTCTTGCATTGCACCTTCTTTCTTGAATTCTATTTTATATGGCACTAGTGTCTTTTTGTTTTGTTATTATGATTTGATAGGTTTTGTAAATTGTGTATTTTTATTTTTATTTTATTTTTGGTTTGTCTTTATTTTATTTTTCCCTTTTATGTCTTAGTTGTAATGTTTATTTTTTGTGAATGTTTCTGTTTGACTGTCGTTCGTGTGGTCACCTAGGGGGCCACTGAAAATCAGCGCCGACGCTTTCGAGCGCCACGGCATAATGCTGAGTGGCTCCCTATTTGGCACTCCGACACAGATTTCCATGTTGCTTTCTTTTTAGTTTTTAATTGTGTATATCTGTGCCGATTGTATGTCAAATAAATTTATTTCTATTCTATTCTATTCTATAAAATTAGATGATTTCTGAAAATAATTATAATTAAGTACAAAGGCTTATAATTATTTTAAAATCAATACGTTAAACAAGTTTCTACGAACAATCTAGCATGACAGACTAGTCTCCCCGTAGGTCTGGAATTAGTTCGAGCTCATGACATGAAGTGTTGACGCTGCTCTTCAAATATTTGCCGCCCGTACAAGCAGTCCGAAACACTAGTTCGAAAGCGGGTGTGGACCAGCTTTGGGCGTTCGAGAATTGGCTATGGGTGAAAAATGACAATGTGCTCGATTTGATTGATTTGAAATCGAATTGATTTTGTGTTATGACGATTGAAATAAAGGTGTTTCCTTGGTCCAAGTATGCAGCACTACTTCTTGAAAAAAAGTGTTGACACTATTGACATTATTGATTTTTCTCTTGATACAGAAGGTTATTCCTATCCTTAAAAAAAAATCGAGCACATTGTCATTTTTCACCCATAGCCAATTACGTCATCTAACATTTTTTTGTCAAACCTTAACTCTATCTTTCCATTTGACCGCTGCCAAGAATGTAACGACGGAGAAAATGTCTGTAATTCTACTTTACTTAGGTACGAAGCCGCTTTCCGGTGAAGGAAAACATCGTGAGGTAACCTGCACGCATCTGCGAAGTAATTAAAGGATTCGGGGTTCAAGAACGTGTGTGAAGTCCCCAATCCACACTGGACCCGCGCGTGGGGACTATAGCCCAAACCCTTTCGTGATGAGAAGGCCTGTGCCCAGCAGTAGGCCGTAAAAAGGCTGTTGTGGTGGTGGTAGGTACGAAAGTCTACAATAACCAACTCGCATTGTGACATCCCTGCGCAACGATGCTAACTAAAGATAACTGTGAAACATTACACTGTACCATAGGGAGCTATAAAAATGTGCTAAGTAACTGATTTTAATTTCAGCTATAAATTACGTTAATTGATTGTAACTCACACCCGCCGGCAAAGCGGCCACGCCCGAACTGCGAGAGTTGAAAAGGTAAATGAGATGCACCAGGCGTTCGTGTGACGGAACATTGTTTTTAGTCAAACCTGTGTTCTGTTGTTTGTGAACGTTTCAGTTCTCTTTTAATTTCGGAGTGCCAGGGCGTGTACGGGGCGAGTGGCTTTTGCTTTTTTTGCGAAGCTATAGGAAGTGAAGCCGTGGTGGCCTAGTGGTTCGACCTACCGCCTCTCATGCAGAGGGTCGGGGGTTCGATTCCGGCTCGCACCTCTAAGTTTACTTATGTGCGAAATTCAATTTGAATTTACCACTGAGCTTTTCAGTGAAGGAAAACATCGTGAGGAAACCTGCATGCATCTGCGAAGTAATTCAAAGATGTATGTGAAGTCCCCAATCCGCACTGGGCCCGCGTGGGGATTATAGCCCAAACCCTCTCGTGATGTAGTAGTAGTAGTAGTAGTAGTATAGGAAAGTGCCGCTGTGTTGCTCGCAAAAATTCCTGCTGAAACGTTCGAGTTAAAACGTGGGCTAGAGTAGATAGCATATGAACTTGAGGCAAACTTTTCGGCGGATTTTAATTGAGGATCTTAATTGCTTTGTCAAATTTGACGAGGCCAGTTTTTGGTACCAAAACACGCTACTTCACACCACCCGCGGCGAACGGCCAGATGGAAAGTAGCACCATACTATTTTAGTGTGCAATTTACTTTCCGTTTGTATGGAGTATTGCGAGTGTGGTAAGATGAAGCATATATATTTAGGTACATACGCGGTGCTTTTTCCTTAATTTCGTAAATATAATAAATTATGTATTTCGTTACTAAGCAACCTCGTTAAAATTAATTGCTTTATTCAGTTAATTATATTAACGACAACTAATCTGGTGCAATCAAACAGGAGCGGGCGTGTGCGTCGATGGCCCTTGTCTTGATAGTTGATTAATTATACTATATCGATAGTGCAATCATGGATGATCATGATCTCAGACCATAAAAGTTGGGACACATATTATGCCACCAATACCACTTAAGAAACCACAGCATGTCATAGAACTTCTCACATCACGAGAGGCTTTGAAATCATTTGAAATTACTTCGCAAAAATTTTGTCAATTTGTTTTTCTTCATAAAGACGACCATGGTAAATTGAAATTGAATCTTACATGTACATGTACATAGAAAAACTCATGCCTGTTTTCGTTTGGGGTAGGCAGAGACCGCAGAACGCCACCTGCTTCCATTCAAAGCATACCTCCAGGGCGCTCCTTCACATTCAGCCCTCTCTTCATACCAGCTCCTCGGATTCGAGTAATTTTTAATTCGGCCTCTCCTCAGTATGAATCTGCTTACTCTTAAGTATAAAAATACAGTCACCCAATCGTCGTCCCAATCCTTTGCACGAGCAGTTCCCAAGCAGTAGATCAAACCACATGACTACCATGGTTTCCTTGCCTGCCTACCACCCACTGCCTTAACACATCTTTTTAGTAGCATGATCTGAGATCAGGAGAGTGATATTCCCTCAAACGTTTGTTGATAGCATACATAATATTGTTTGTTGTGTGGAACAGTGTGAGAACAGGAACGCTTAGGACTGTATTTGGCTAAGAACTGGCAAATTACAGTAAGTGGTTATACAATATTTAAAAACCTAGTGCCAAGTTTAAAAATAAATTACACACCATTAAACTACCTTTTAGTTACTGAAGTATCAAAACAATCGGATAATTTATAAAGCCAGTGAAGAGTGGATGATTAATAGATTAAAGTGTACCTTTTAAATGATTAGTTGCGGTTCACGGTAAATGTTTTGGTGAATTTAATATTCATCATCCACCCAACTGGTCGAGATTTAAATTTCAATTTTGGGTTGAATTTTTTTGGTAGCTATATATTAAGTAACATACGGTAGTTTGGCTCATCAAGTATTGATAGTAAAAACGCTGTCTCTTTATTCTCGTATCTAGGCGTTATTTTAAATAAATAAATGAATAAATGGTTTGGGACATTTTGGATGGACATATTGTGCAAACAGTTACGAATAAATGTTACCTACCAGTTATTAATCATTATTGTCATGAAAGCATTATTAAATTACTTTTCAACAAGTGAATTCATAAAACATAAACATAAAGAAATATTTATTTGCAAAAATGTCACACACAAAACTGAGAAAAAAGATAGGAAAACATGAGAAACAGAAAGAAAAGGGTACAGTTGAGAAACGGTCTTAACTTAGCATATGATTCCAGACATATAAATATATAACGAGGGGACTATTGCCCAACCCTTTTGTATAGAAGGGAAGGCCTGTGCCCAGCAGTGGGACGCAAATAGGCTGAAGTAGTAGTAAGTAGTAAAAAATAAATAACCCATCATAACCAGTATTCTTAAGCTATGCTTTTACCACAAATTAAAAGCGGTTTAATATGTCAAGGCAATTCTTTGGGCGTCATAAAATTTTGCAGTGAACCCGGGTCACTAACAAAAGAATGAATAATGACTTCGTAAAACAAAGTTGAATTTTGGAGGAACTTCCGAGGGGCCCTGTTATCTTGTGATTTGTCATTGTTGTCCGACGCCAGGTTCTCGGATAATCTTGGCAATATAACAGTGTTGCCAGCTTAACAGTCATTCCCGGGAAACGGCAGGTTTTCCGGATTATAATACCTCTAAGCAAGTAGCTAGTTGGAGAAAAATAGCGTCTCTACTAAAGGGTTCTGACATAATACCAGCGCTGCGGCTTGCCGTAGCTTATGCTGAGTCAACGCCTTTTCTTCAAAAATCGCATAGCTCTGTAACCGGGATAATTTTCTTCTGCCTTCTTGTGTTATATCTGTTACTCTTTTTCCTGTATGTTAGTTTTAGTTTATATTTAAGAAATTGAGCCATGTATCTAATACTCTTTTTTGAAGAATAAAGATTTAATCTATCTAGAAGTAGAATAACTGTTGTCTTGAAAAAGAAAAACGAATCGCCTAAAATGTTCATACGGGCATGACTTCAGAACGGTTGCTTCATTTGAGATGAGTAAGTATTCTTCTTTTTGGTCGTGTTTGATCAACAGGTAAGTAAGTAATCAGTTAGTTCGTCAAGACAAGGGTTGTATGAACAATATTTTTTGTAAAACACTCCCCAGCTTCCTCAGCAACAACTCGTCATCGCTCGAGAAGTAATGCACATCCGGTCTAAAAATATACAATTGCCTATTACGATGATCTCCGGTCACTGTCGACTGTCCATCATATTTTTTACTAGCTTCTGCCCGCGACTTCGTGCGCGTGGAATTCGTTAGTAGCATTCCCGCGGGAACTATGCTTTTTTCCGGGATAAAAGTAGCCTATATGTTGACCAGTGTTATAAACTACCTCCATACCAAATTTTGTTGCAATCCGTCCAGTACTTTTTGAGTTAAATCCGGACATACAAACATACATAGGTACATACAGCCAATTTTTCTAAAAATCGTTATTTTGTGTTCAGTATCGTTTATATAGTCCACTCGACTTGATAGTTCCTCTCATTTTTCAACTTTCAGACGCGACTTCTTCAACAGACCAGCAGTGGACGTCTTTCGGCTGAAATGATGATGATGATGATGATGATGATGATGATGATGATGATCCTCATTTTGGCCTACTATGCTCTTGAGGTCGCGGGAAACCGGTGGAAACGAGTAGCACAGGACCAGCAGTGGACGTCTTTCGGCTGAAATGATGATGATGATGATGATCCTCATTTTGGCCCGCTATCCTCTTGAAGCCGCGGGATACCGGTGGAACCAAGTTGCACAGGACCAGCAGTTAAAATAAAGTCTTTCCATTGAAATTATTAGATTTTTCCTCGTAGGAGTAGTATAAAATACTATGCATCCCTCTAGGGTAAGTATAGATTACTCAACTCGTGTTGTTTAAGGCCCTCCGCTATGCGTCGGGCCTCAAAGGACCACTCGTTGAGTAATCAATGCCTTACTCCTCTCGGTGAATAAATATCTATTTTGTTGACTCGCAAGGAGATTATTAAAGCGCTGCTTTCTTGGAGATGAAAGTAATAAATAGGTGTTAAACTTTTTTTTTTAAATCAGTATTTCTGAGTGGGCATTAAGGTAATTAGAATTTTATTTATTAAATGTGTTTATTACTACTTTCTCAGAAGAAAATATCGTGCAATATGAATAATTTAATGAAACATTTTTCACTTGTCTGGAATATATTTAGGATCACATTAAATCAAAAAGATCTATTTTGACAAAATTTCAATACATATTAGCTATATTTAACTGAGTTGGGCAGTTACTTATTATATAGTTATGTACTTAGTCCGAAATAAAATTATTATTATTATTCCCTTTATTAAACAATTTTCTTGAGTTAGGTTTTTACGATATGAATATAAAAAGTAAAATACAAATAATAATACAAAATATAAACACATTATAAAAACCTAACCTAATTTTTATTATTATTATTGCGATTGGACCCATTCCCATTTTGCTCGTGTAATCTATAATTTAATATATACCCATATCCATATTCCATATCCATACTAATATTATAAATGCGAAAGTAACTCTGTCTGTCTGTCTGTCTGTTACCTCTTCACGCTTTGACCGCTGGACCGATTGAGATGAAATTTGGCACGTAGATAGTTGGGGACCCGAGCAAGGAAATAGGCTACTTTTTATCCCCAAAAATTTTTTCCAATAAAAAAAAAACGGCTTTAAACTCCGACAGACTGTGATGTCAATGTCAAGTTCACTATATGATTATCATTTCTTTGGGTCGGTTCACTATTGACACCGACTTCGCAGTCTGTCGGAGTTTGAAGGCGGTTTTTATTTTTTATTAATTTCTTTTTCGGCTACAGTTTCCAAACATTACTATAGAAGTACATAAGTAACTCTGAAGTCTTCAAAATTGACACCAAAATGCTAATACGTGCAATGCTAATATGCAAAATACGTGCTAGCAAATTTCAAGGAGTTCCCTCATTCATCAGAACAGAACTAAATTACTATGGGACCATCTTGAAAGTACCACCTTTCGAACAAAAAAAGAATCATCGAAATGTTTACCATTTATTTTTGGTGAACATACATAAAAAAATATATAAAAAAAAGATTCCGACGAATTGAGAACCTCCTCCTTTATTGAAGTCTGTTAAAAAACGGTTCCTGCGGGAGCGCGATAACCGAATTCTACGCGCGCGAAGTCGCGGGGAGAAGCTAGTATAAGATATAACAAATGACATAGACGTAATACTGAAGTGAATATCTCTATTTACTGTACAGTATATAACGCTAGCCGCCCACGGCAGCCCGCAGCCGCCCACGAGCTGACTTTTGAATGGGGTTGCCAACTTGCCGCCGAAATTCAGGGCTGTGTTTTGAATAAATCATGACGGACCCGGCGATTCGGGGCATTATAAAATAACACAACAACACTTAGTTCACTTGACTTATTACGTTTGTTTAGGTGGAGTCGCGTGCTAGCACTATTGAATGAAATCTTACGTTGAAGAAAACAACATTATAATAGTGGAACACAAATCATTCCGGTGGTAGGTCCGTAACGGATGTTTACCACCATCTTAACCGCTAACCCGCCGTCAAACAGCAGTGCTCGGACTGTTTATTTATTTATTTAAACTCGTTATTGCACAAACAAACAAAAAAATGCAGTGTGCAAAGGCTACAAGCATTTTCTACCAGTCAGCCTTGGGGTGAAGCTGAGGCAATAATTAATTAAGAGCAAAGAAGTACGTACATAATTTCAAGTAAACAGAGAAAGAGTTAAATATTAAATAATGAAAAAAAGTAATAATATTTAATTACACATAAAAACTAATCCAAGAATGTATGTACACAAATATACATACACCTACATAGTTATATAAATACCATACAGTCAGAAAGGTGGAAAACAATCCGCCAAAATAAAAAGAGATCAGCAATCAGAGAGATAATGCTCACGAAGCTTCTCTTTGAAACCGAATCGATTGGGAGCCTGTTGAATAGCAAGGGCCAAGGTCTGTTCTGTTACGGTGAGACGGTAAATAGAGCGGCTGAAATTACTGGCATCATCATCACCATTCCAGCCGAAAGCTCCCACGTCCATTGCTGGACAAATAAGACCAATTGTCCATTGCAATAAAGATTGAATTGAATTGACATACCTGCCTGTCCTCACCTCAGACACACGGCGGACTCGGCCTATAAAAGCACGATTTCGAACACAATTCGAATGAAGTGTCAATGTTTGCGTGCGAGGACGTCTGTACACTTCTAAACGCGGGCCATGATCCATTCTCCATCTCCGGATGAAACAAATGACGGTAAGGACGAGTTGTGCGCGCATTGCGCGCCAGCTAGATTCAGGCGGGTGATTCTGTGGCCATTCTGTATGTAGTACTATTAAATATTCTGTACCTCAGACCTGTCTTGTGCCACTAGCATCCACCGTATTCCCGCCACATTCGCCAGGTTGTCGTTACGTCTTCTTGGTGGCCTTCTGACAACTTTATTAAGCGCTTAGCGCAACGTAGGTATAGTCCTTCGCGCTTAGAAAAAAAAACCTTTATTGATTGATCAATTGTACTTTTTCGGTACCTTAGCGCGGTAACAGTAAACCACCCGTTTTCTTTTAAATGACTACAATTTTTCTCCAAAACAATGACCTTTAGATATTAAAGCATGACTAATGAAGGAGTATTAGCAGTGAGGGACTGCGCTGCGCCGGTCTTTATCATACTGTCCGAATAACAGCGAATCCCGGCACTTCATTCATCAAAGGATTTTACTAAATTATTAAATTGAGAAGTGGAATTAAATGAAGCAAGGAGTTTTTTCAGTGTTGTTGTGGTTCGTTCTGACACAAAGTATGCAGGCAAATTCTAAGGAAGATAAAAATTCAATACATTCTGTCCACAAAGTCATCTTGACAGAGTACCTAACATAATCTTGCGGGGATGAGGTATGGGACGGGAAAAGAGCGGTCCCGAGCTACTAAGTGCGGCGTCTCATTATACTGCGGTATAATTTTATAGGTAAGTGTCGTGGAAGCTGGCCAGCTTTAGCAGTTCTGTTGGTTCGACGGAACATTTTAAATTAGGAAGTAGAAATGTGTACTTTTGTTTTATACCCCCACAAAATGTCTGTCATATTCTGATGAGAATTAATTTACTTTCTTTACGCAAAAAACTAAAAGATAAAAAAAATATTCTGTTATCTAAACTTCTTTTTTATAAATCATTCATCTGGTGGTAAGTGGTCACCGCCGCCTATACACATTTGTAACACCAGAGGCGTTACCAATGCGTTGCCGACCTCAAAAGGGGAGGAAGATAGGGCGTATGGGATAAGGGAGGATAGGGTACATGGGATTAGGGAAGATTGGATAGAAGGATAGGGAAGAGGACAGGCCCCTGATCTTCTCACTCACCGTACGAAACGCAATACTGCCGTCCTAAGGAAAAAGGCGACCTTTCGACAAAACACACTTTGGAGATAATCGCAAAAAACTGATCAAAATCTTCTTTTTGCAATTTCTACGAAGTTTGCAAAGATATTTCAAAAATTTGTTTTGCATTAAAAGTATTGTTTTTTTTTACTTATTTTAAATAATAACATAACAATTTATAAAGCATCCGTTTATTTTTTAAACGGGTTTTTTCATTTTTGCTTAGTATAAAAATAATATTTTGTACTTAAAAACAAGGAAGAAGACCGTATATGCTCATTATACCCCCTTTTTAGCTAGTATAGACCACATACATCTGCAATGGAAACTATTCCTTGGCCTCATGCTTAATAAGAAAGACGTATATTTGATTTATACGTACTTTTTGCCTAGCACGTCATTCAAAAAATTATAAGGATTACTGCGAACGTTAAAATTACACCTGTGTACTAGACAATAAGTACGTATACCTTCAAAAGTCAAAGAATATACGTTCTTTTTACCTAGCATGTCACGGTGGAAAGGTTTGGGTACGTGCACGGTAAAACACGTATAATGTATTGGGGGAAAATTTACAAGTTAAATTATAAATTTAATAAATCGATC
Source organism: Aethes cnicana (assembly GCA_963971205.1). Lineage (NCBI taxonomy): Eukaryota > Metazoa > Arthropoda > Insecta > Lepidoptera > Tortricidae > Aethes > Aethes cnicana. The sequence continues at coordinate 6,269,846 of OZ020288.1, forward strand.
AAATAGCATTATAATATAACTACGTTTGAACAATCACACATTCCTAAAAAATAGTTGGTATTTTCATAATAGGGGACCATTTTACATTATAATATGATGATGAAGTTCTTTAAAACCGCCTTCAAACTTCTACAGACTGCGAAGTCGGTCCAAGTGAATCCACCCAAGCAATATGATGTTCTAAGGAATGGTTAACTTAACTTAACAATGTCTTCGCAGTCCGTCGAAAATCATTTATTTAAAAAAATTTAGCATTTTTTTATGTTTTCCCTCTTGATTCGTAATAAGTGTTTTATAATCCTGATCTTTTTGATGACGACAAAGAGAGATAAAATACAAATATAAAGATAAGATAGGGCAAATTGCGTATACGTACCAAGTTCTCTGGATCCAAAAGAAGGGTGATCACTAGTGATCAGCACTGGTGCACAATTAGGTGGATACACCAAATCGGCAACAGACAGTGCAATGGAAGGTACCATCACTACATAGTATAAAACAAAGTCACTTCCTGCTGTCTGTCTCTATGTATGCTTAGATCTTTAAAACTGCGCAACGGATTTTGATGCGGTTTTTTTAATAGATAGAGTGATTCAAGATGAAGGTTTTAGTATATAATTTGTTATAGTTTAACGTTCAATTCTCGCGGGAATGCTGTAACCAAATTCCACGCGGACGAAGTCGCGGGCAGAAGCTAGTTTATAATAAACCTTTGTTCTGAACAAATATGTTTTCATCATGATCCCGCTGCCAGCGTAGAGCTAGACAGTTTTCTACGACTCTTGCGCATGTTGATCTTCACATGCCTGTAGGACATGTTTTTTGTTGTGAGCAGCCGACACCTTAACCGAGGACCTGTTAACGTAGCTTTACTTTGGCGACATTTATTTATTTAATTAATTTTAGACAGGCAGCGATTCGCTGATGCGTCTAAATCATATGTTCATGTTAGTAAGAGAGTTTATCTAGTCTGTTTTTGAACTGGTTAACACTTGCACACATGCACAGTTTCAGTGTCAGTTTGTGCACATTGCACAATCAATTCTTGTTTACCGGATAAAGCCTTTGGTGGGAAGTCACCGGTTTTCTTGACACTGTCTTCGTGTACTTATTCTCTTTCGAGACATTTGAGAAAATTTCATTTTATACTTAAATGTTTATTTTTCGGCTATACCCAAGTTTTAAAACGCGTGTAAAATTGACCCTTTAAACGTATTCCATTTATACCTATATATAAAATCTATTTTAGGCAGTTGTTTGCATTCTAGGTAGGCTATTTGCTTGGAAGCCGAAACAATTATCATGTGTAAATGTAAAAATCTCACACTAAAAAAAAAATACAAACCTACCTACGTGTTGAAGTCGTTACAAATTCACAATCAAGCGTCGCTTAGTGAGTGACGAATGAATCCTTTAATGTTCTGAATCCCCATATGGCTTCACTCATTTAAAAATTAAATTAATTTTATAGATGCGAAGGTACATAAAAAAGAGTATATTTTTTGATATATTTATCTTGTATCACTTTATTCAAAGTTTACTTGACTATCATCTTGTTTAAAATCCATTGACGAAGATAAAGTCCCCTTAAGACGAAGTACCCTCTTTGAAGTACAATAATAAATTAATTGATATAAAACAAATGATTAAGTTGTATGTAACACTTGATTTCATATCATACTTAATTATCAGAACATATAGACTTATCGTCTAATCGCAGGTTTTTCGCGTGTTAATGAGCTCCAAGGCACGTAAACGTCCGTCTCCTGTTACGAGAGCGCACTGAAGGCAGCCAGACACTCACGCAGACCGAGCGCGAGCGCAACCCGCTTGCGGGGGGTATCGTCATGAATGAAAATTATACGTCCTTCTTAGCTAGTATAGGCAAAAATGGATAGTTGGATAGTATTTCGTTGTTGAAAACCAGGCTTGTCCTTACTTAGAATGCCGTATAACAGTACATACGTTTTTTTAGACTAGTATTCATAGTAATAGTAACATTATGCAATGCTAGACTTAAACGCCGTATATAGTCACTTACGTTCTTTTACCTTAGCATTTTGTTCAAAATTGAAACGAAAAGCTTAGCTTAAAGGCGGTAAAGTAGCATATACGTTCTTTTAACCAAGTAATGAGCAGATACGGTTTTATTAAGTAGTATAGATCAGTATTTTATATTACTCAATCCAAAAAGTACAACGTATATTCTTAATATACGTGTTTCTTATCTAGTATAGTCATTATACTGCCTTCTTAACTAGCATTCTCCAGAAATTTGAAGAACATACGGTCTTTTGCCTTATCGTAACTTTGCAACGGAGCCTCTTATCGTAACCTGGATTAGATAGGCCGATGCGGCTTGTTCTCCACATCACGAAGCTTATAATAACTCAATTTGGCCAAAATGTCGAAAAGTCGCCTTTTTCCTTAGGGCGGCAGAATAGCGAACTATTATTTCACGCCGATATTTTGTGAGAGTGTGGTAATGTTTGCCAATTACATCAAGTAAATCATTTTTTTTTACCTTGATAAAGTCTGGTCTCCTGTCACTGGGCGCATAAGATCAAAGCGCGACTTGACGCAGGTATTATGAATTGTTAACGTTGTTTCGGATTTCTTTCAAAGTTAGTCGGATTAAAATAATACGGAGCAGGTAACCTTCCTCGCCCCAGAAACTCGTCCCGACCGTTTTATTACACGAGATTACAACAACGGTTAATTTATTCTCGAAATTTGTCTCATCGCGAAAAATTTGCCGTCGCAATCGCTAACAAAAGGATGACTAATGGTTTTGTAAAACAAAGTTACACAGAAAGTAAAGAAACTTTAAAAACAAATTTCAAGGGTGTGAATTATTATCTTTGAATTTTCTTCTATTCTTCTTCATAATTTTGAGTTATTTTATGGTAATTTTTGTGTGTGACTTCTTTAATTTATGATTCGACTGAAACCTGGATACCTTTTTCATTCGATGGATTTAGATTCTCTTTTAAATCTTACCTTTCGTAATGAGGCCATGTAGTCGGCTTACGATGTATCAGGTTACTTTGTTAAGCAACAATGGATATACATAAGTAAGTAAATGAAAAACAAACCTAATGGCTGATCCTTACACATAACATACTCACGCCCTCTCTCTACCTCGTGTCTCTTGTCCTACCAGCCCTTCGTGCAGCATCTCATTATCATCAACAATGACCAACTAATCACTAGTTGAATTGAGAGCTATTTAGAGATATGTGAATTCTGGCACCAACCTCGGGGATAAGCCTGTGTCAATTACGAATTGAGAAGGGTCTTGGTTGGGCACGACAAATTGAATGGTCTGAGGCGCTCCCATCCGACTGACTGGCAATTTTTACCAGTAAGGGCAGGGACTATGAGCTTATGGGATCTATATGGTGGATAACGAAACGTACCGAAGGCGATTTTATGATAGTCCAGCGACACATCTTTGTTCCACATAAATTGGATTTATGGCTATCGGCGTGCGGAGCCGAAGCGCGCGCTCTATACCAAGCAAACCTATTCCTTCTAATAAATGAAGAGTTCAAGTTTCTAAATAGTTGTAAATAATGTAGGTTGCCTTGTATAAATCAGTTACTTCTTTGGTTCGTAGTCTCCCATTTTTGAAATTTGCGTAGTAAAGGTTGGCAAATATGATACGGAGTAAGAAAGTTAAAAACAATTTACTTCGTTAATTACCTTCCGTCTGAAAAAACATTTTAAATTCGTATTACGTACCTATTTAAAATGTTTGTTTTCTCATACAAAATGTGTTCAGCGATGACAAATGATGTCAAAATGTCGAAAGTTCAAGCTGAAAAGTTGAAAGTTTCATACGTTCGCTCCTATTCAATCAAAGTAGATTAAAGACAACTCGTCAGTGGCTCGTGACAATAAACAAATTTCTCTCCGTTCGAGTCGCGTAATGAATAAAGTTTTATTAGACAATACGGCTCAGGCGTATGACGAGTCTCTGTTTTATAGAATACGAGAAATATCAACTATAATGAGGTTGTTCGGATACATTTTATGATTGTTGAGAAAGTAATTATCGTCGGCTTCATATTTGCATGTAAATATTAAGATTTATTAAATAAATAGGTACAGAAATTATACAAGGTTAATTTGATATCTTGTCAAAAATACACTGTGACAAACACCCAACCAAGATGCATCTTTTAAAAAAACTTTTTTCAAGTACCTATGTGATATTTTGGGGTGATTTTATGAAATAAATTTTACTACTACTAGAGCCTATTTGTGTCCCGCTGCTGGGCACAGGCTTCCCCTCATCATGAGAGGGTTTGGACTATAGTCCCCACGTGGGCCCAGTGCGGATTGGGGACTTCACACACATTTCGAATTACTTCGCAGATGCGTGCAGGTTTCCTCAGGATGTTTTCCTTCACCGAAAAGCTCATGGTAGGTAAATTCAAATTGAATTTCGCACGTAAGTAAACTTAGAGGTGCGAGCCGGAATCGAACCCCCGACCCTGGGTATGAGAGGCGGTAGGTCGAACCATTAGGCCACCACGGCTTTTTAATAAAAAAATAATAGTAATATTGTAAATTCGTTACTCATGGAAATTTCAATACTGGTTAATCACTAATATACCTAATATTGATAAAGCTGAATTTATCGCCAAACGTCTTAGGTCTCGCGAATCATGCGATTCAAGACGTCATTACATTTCCGTTAGTCGCTTCGTTGTGTATCGGCACGTTCGTCGTTTAATCATGTCATGTGCGAGTGACGGATATCTTATGGTGGCACTCACTTTTGTTTATTTTAGACGGACACACAGACAGCCTGTCTGCTGATGGAAAGTGGTTACACACAGAGACATTTGTAGCGCGTGTCTCGCCGTCATACGTGACAGTTTGGCGGGTAAATATTTATTGTAAAAAAATTTAAATAAAAAAATAGAACCGACTTCAAACTCCGATAGCCTGTGAAGTTGGTGCCAAGTTCACTATAATCTTATAGTGAACTGAAGCTATGACTATCTAGTCATAGCTTTGGGGCGGTTCACTTGACACCGACTTCACAGGCTGTCGGAGTTTGAAGTAGGTTCAATAATATAACTACTACTACTACTACTGCAGCCTATTTGCGTCCCACTGCTGGGCACAGGCCTCCTCTCATCACGAGAGGGTTTGGGCTATAGTCCCCACGCGGGCCCGGTGCAGATTGGGGACTTCACACACATCTTTGAATTACTTCGCGGATGCATACAGGTTTCCTCACGATGCTTTCCTTCACCGAAAAGCTCAGTGGTAAATTCAAATTGAATTTCGCACATAAGTAAACTTAGAGGTGCGAGCCGGAATCGAACCCCCGACCCTCTGCATGAGAGGCGGTAGGTCGAACCACTAGGCCACCACGGCTGACTTAATAATATAAATTTGAGAGTAATTCTGTCTGTCAGTCCTTCTGTTACCTATTCAAGCTGAAACGGCTGGACCAAGCTTGATGAAATTTAATGTAGAGATAGTTCGCGTCGGGGAAGGCTACATTTAATGTAGAGATAGTTCGCGTCGGGGAAGGCTACATTTAATGTAGAGATAGTTCGCGTCGGGGAAGGCTACATTTAATGTAGAGATAGTTCGCGTCGAGGAAGGCTACATTTAATGTAGAGATAGTTCGCGTCGGGGAAGGCTACATTTAATGTAGAGATAGTTCGCGTCGGGGAAGGCTACATTTAATGTAGAGATAGTTCGCGTCGGGGAAGGCTACATTTAATGTAGAGATAGTTCGCGTCAAGGAAGGCTACATTTAATGTAGAGATAGTTCGCGTCGGGGAAGGCTACATTTAATGTAGAGATAGTTCGCGTCGGGGAAGGCTACATTTAATGTAGAGATAGTTCGCGTCGGGGAAGGCTACATTTAATGTAGAGATAGTTCGCGTCGGGGAAGGCTACATTTAATGTAGAGATAGTTCGCGTCGGGGAAGGCTACATTTAATGTAGAGATAGTTCGCGTCGGGGAAGGCTACATTTTATCAATAAAGCAGTTTTGTGGAGCAATGTTTTGCTTTTATAATTGTATCTCATGTATTAGTAATAAATAAATAAAATAATAAAAAAAAAATATCCAAGAAAAACGGGTAGTTCCTGTGGGAACGTGATCACGAAATTCCATGCAGGTGAAGACTCAGGCAGAAGTTAGACGTATCATATTTTTGACATTCATGAATGTAATAATAATAAGCCACCGATTGGCTACCTTCGGGACGGACATCGTTACAGAGGCAGACCTAGATGGAGATGGCGCGACGACCTAGACCGGCTTAGATCGGATGGGCCAGAACTGGCGAAGAACAGAGAAGAGTGGAAGAGAGGAGGGGGGCCTTTGCCCAGCAGTGGGATCTAATAACAGTAATAACCTAGATAAGAAGAATGAAAATAATAAATTTCTATTTCTTATTTTTACGCAGCATGTTTCGTCCCGCCCCGAGTGCTTTAAACGCGTGGTAGAAAACCAAATTATAGAATAAAATCTCCTCATGAACTTGTTTCTATTACTGAAAACCGCATGAACAGTCGTTCAGTAGTTTTTGAGTTTATCGCGAACAGACAGACGCGCCTGAGGACTTAACTTTATAACATGTACTTAGTGATAACATTACTACTACATTACTACATTGTCAGTAGAGCTCGCTTCTCGAGTCATTTAATACTAATTGGTAAAATAATCCCACGTATAAGTACTTCTTGCCAATAAATACAATAACATCATTGTGGTTGGCCCGTTCGGGAGGAAAACGCTCATTTGGCTTACTTATATTACTCCGCGATGGATTCACGCTCGGGCGGTGATCGCTAATACCGGCAAATGACATAGACGGTGCCTCACAATGGAGGTAAAGACACGCCTTACTTTAGGCGGTAGCGTGTTTTACCCCTAACCCTGAGAGCTGTAAGTAACTGAAACTCCGTCTACACGGGACGAACTCACATGCAACGGCTAGCCCATACTAATATTATATCCATACTAATTAAGCCGTGGTGGCCTAGTGGTTCGACCTACCGTCTCTCATGCAGAGGGTCGGGGGTTCGATTCCGGCTTGCACGCCTAAGTTTACTTATGTGCGAAAATCAATATGAATTTACCACTGAGCTTTTCGGTGAAGGAAAACATTGTGAGGAAACCTGCACGCATCTGTGAAGTAATTCAAAGATGTGTGAGAAGTTCCCAATCCGCGCTGGGCCCGCGTGGGGACTATGTGATGAGAGGAGCCCTGTGCCCAGCAGTGGGACGCAAATAGGCTGTAGTAGTAGTAGTAGTAGTAGTAGTAGTAGTAGTACTAATATTATGAATGCGAAAGCAACTCTGTCTGTCTGGGTGAAATGGTTAGAAGGATGCAGTTTGTAATTAATTCTACATAACTATAAGTAGTACTCTTCAAGTCTTCGAATGTCGCGAAATAAAGATAAGATAAGATAAGATAAGATAATATTTATTTGCTGAAAAAGGGTTAATTTACAGGTCTTAAATTAAATGTTAGTTCGCCTTAATCAGCTGTTTCAAACAGCATGCAAATATTTCGGTAAAGGTTGAATTATTTTAATTTTTATACATTAATAGCAATAATCATTATATAAAGTATTATTTGACGTGATAACGTCTTATAAATTGATGAACGTCGGCTGTGCCCACTAAAAAACATGACGCAATAGTAGCGTTGTAGCGTAACGTAGTGTTGTAGCGTTACGTGACGTTATCACGTATAAAATTGTCGTCCGTAAATTGACTTTACACAAGGTCAATTTTTTTTTATATCACACATGGCCTAGCGTTTGACCTTAGTCACACCTGATGGAAAGTGATTATAGGGTATAAGAATGCATAAACAGAAGATGCGTATTCACTGTAGACTTGAATGCATCGAGATTATAGGAACAGGGAACATAAGCGCAGGGAGGGATTTTCAATGTTTAGCAGTGCGAACAAGAAAAGGTTTACAGCATCACTTTGTTAGAGTTATGGGAAACTCAACTATATGAGGATGGAAACCTCCCGTCGTCTGGTGCCCCGATCATAGAAAGTGGATGGTGGGATAAGGTCGCGAAGTTCCCAAACGCACTCTTAGAATTCCTAAAATAAACATGTTTGTAATATTATAGCACGCTCAGTAAATTATAATACTCCATCCTTATCGTATTCGTCGTTACAATTCCACAGAAAGCTATGAAAAACCTTATATTCTTATCTCCGACGAGAATAAAGACTATTTCGGTAATTCTAACGGAAATTAATCTTACTTTTTCCTCATAGGCTCAATCTATTATTGAAATCTGTACTTCATTTTTTATTATAAGCGAGCCCTAAAATAGGTTTATCAAAATAAAATAGGTACCTAAACGAATTTTAAGTTGCTAAGCGAATACACGAGTTGTTACTGTTGTTGTTAAAATTTCGCAGATTGTTTCAATAACATACACACGTACCTAGTACCCAAGGGGTACAAAGTTAGATTTCATACATTTCATACAACAGTAAAAGCTTAAAAAGTTTTATTAAGTTTAGTATCTGGGCGAGGGAGCTTTGATAGAGTGGTAATAGCTGTGTAAATGAGTTTTCCCAGATCCCTATTTTCAATATTCGTCCAAATCGTTAAAGCCATTTCTGAGTTCTCTACACGGTAGGTCTATGTACGATTAGCTCATTTAAATTTTAAGATAGTTTATAATATACATGTATATGTAACGACATCTTTCTTCTAATATATAAAATTCTCGCGTCACAGTGTTTGTAACCAAACTCCTCCGAAACGGCTCGACCGATTCTTCTGAAATTTGAAGTGTATGTTCAGTAGGTCTGAGAATAGGACGTAAGCTATTTTTCATACACAAAAAAAACCAAGGCGGTACGAAGTCCGCGGGGTCAGCTAGTATATTATATAGTGTCTGTCGTAGCTGCGCGTTGGCAGAGCAATAATAAGGGTTTTTTCACACCGTACCACAACCACACGCCGACCACAACCACACCACAACTACAACACGTGGTCGGGCGCATATTTTGTATTGAAAATTTAATAGTACCATTCACACGTACCACATTTGGCCGTCGTGTGGTACGTGTGAATTATAGAGATCTTCTACTATCTAAAGTCCCGCGCCTTCATATTTCAAAACGCTTCAATGTATTTAAAAAGCACCACCAACACTTTCAACACATGTGTGCGTGCTGATACAGCCTTCAACTATGCGTTGAGAGTGTTGGTGGTGCTTTTTAAATAATAATAAAACAATTGAAGCGTTTTGAAACGTAAAGGCCCGGGAGTTTAGATAGTAGAATATCCTTTATATTAATAAATGTTATTATTATGTCATATAAATCTTCTTCTCTTTTTCTTCTTTTTATGTTCTTCTTCTTCTCATTGGTATAGGTAAACGATGGCCACCTAATGGTAGGCGGTCACAGTTGTTACAATGGTTTACAATTACAACTATTGTCCCACCGGATTCCATAATTTGACACTTTCAAAGAATTCAATCTGAGACATTTAGCTATACTATAAGCGATTTACATTACGACGCTAGTTTCGTGCAACGAGCATTCCATTGCGGCGCTCGGTCGATCACTTTGAACTCGTTAGCTCAATGGCCCCGCAATGTATCCTAGTGGCACGAAACTAGTGTCGCACTGTAAACCCGGCTAAAGTTAGCGTATTAATCGCACTTGCTAGTGGTAGGCCCTGGTGCTAGGTCCGTCCGGGGTAGAGATCTTCTACTATCTAAAGTCCCGCGCCTTCACGTTTCAAAACGATTTTTTTTTTATTATTATTTAAAAAGCACCACCAACACTCTCAACGCATAGTTGATGGCTGTCTCAGCACGCACACATGTGTTGAGAGTGTTGGTGGTGCTTTTTAAATACATTGAAGCGTTTTGAAATGTGAAGGCGCGGGACTTTAGATAGTAGAAGATCTCTACCACCGTCTTCCCCCGCTAACCTGCCGCCAAATAGCAGTGCTCGCACTGTTGTGTTCTTTTAGAGTTTTAGGGGGTTAAGGCAGCCGGTGAAATTACTGGCACAGAGGCATTCCATCTTAGGCTTCAGGGTAGGCAACGGATTCGAGATCTTATGGTTTCTTAATGGTAGTGGGTCGCAGTGACCACTTAACATCAGGTGGCCTATACCAATGACATAAAATAATTAAGCGTTTGATTGAATTATTTATTCATCGATAGGAAAAGGGCCCAACATTTTGAATGGACAATCAGGGGTTACCATATGATTGTGCCAAAATACATTTATTCTTGAGCAAGGAAATAGGCGAAATATTTAGCTTCTTGCTCATCATGGTGTGACCAGTACCTAAAAAGGGTTAGTAAAAGTTTCGGTGGATCCCAATGTTGCTACAAAATCGCTATATAGTAGGTACCGCTTATCGCTCATTCTGCCTCACTGAAGAGTGTCCTCTTGGAGATCGGGCCATGGCAGCACACGATTTCACATTGGGTAACCTCTAACGGCAAGATGTTATAATTGTGAGTAGATTCGATATTTGTATAGTAGTAAAAGTATGTTAGTTTAGCATGTAGATAATCATGAAATTAAATTTGGCCACATTTTGTCCTTTTTAGGGTTCCGAAGTCCACAAGGAACCCTTATAGTTTCGCCACGTATGTCCGTCCGTCCGTCCGTCCATCCGTCCGTCTGTCCGCACTATTGCTCGGAGATGCTTAGTTCTAAAAAGCTGTGATTTGGCATGAATATACGTATTAGTTACGCTGACAAAGTGGTACAATATTTTTTTCTTGCGTGGCATATCGTTGAATAGGTATTATAAAAATATTTGTAGGTTTGTTAAAACCATTTTTCGATAAAGTGATGCGTTTGTGAAATATTAAGCTTTAAAGTGCTATTTTTTGTTAGAGTCGAGTGTCCCCCCCCCCCCTGCCCGCTTAATGGTGGTATTTAGATGGCTTAAAAAAATCACGGTTGTGGCAAATACAGGGTGGAAAGATCGAATGCCACATGGATGGCAACTACCTTAAATATTGTAAATAGCACATTTTGTGTAAGGGAGACTTTCCTTTGTTTTTAAAAACAATAAATACTGCATTGAAGGATTTATGAAAAATCGCTTGCCTCAGTCACTTTAATTTTTCGTTTACAATTTTCATGGCCTTCCGTTATTCTGATTGTATTTGTTATTTAGAGAAAAATGAACCTTATCAGTAACCCTTTCAATCTGCATCATAAAATACAGAACATTATTTTTTGTCACATTTGACCGGTTCGAGTCCCGACTGAGGCAAGCGATTTTTCATAAATCCTTAAATGCAGTATTTATTGTTTTTAAAAACAAAGGAAAGTCGCCCTTACACAAAATGTGCTATTTACAATATTTAAGGTAGTTGCCATCCATGTAGCATTCGATCTTTCCAGCCTGTATAACGTAGTTGAAAAGAAAACTATCACAGCTAAGTAGGCAGTACAAATTTACGAGTCATAGTCGACTTATGAAATGATTAAAAAACCAATGATTTTTCTCGAGCGGCAGGGGTGTCGATGCTAAATAAGTCTTAGAAAGGTACTGTGGGGCATCGTCAACTTCGGAACCCTATACTTTACGCGTGGCCCGACACGCACTTGCTTGGTTTTTCTATTATCATTATGTCCCATGAGTGGCAAATTTTCAGATCGGCCAGTTCAGTATTATGTTAAAGCTGAAACAATTTTAGTTTGGAGTTCTCTGAATGCAACTAAAAATATGGTGTTAAGGAATAGCATCGAAAATGTGTAAAATTAAAGATCAGACAAGGTGCAAATTCAATTGAATTTTATTTTTATTTTACTGTGAGAAGAGACCTGTGCTCATCAGTGGGAAGTAATGATGTGAATTCTATGTTTGATTGTGTATTTTCAGGCTAAAATATTCTTAGACCGATCATTAGAGATATATACAATTTGAGCTCCCTAAACAAAGGGAATATACCTATTAGATATTTATGTATTTCACAAGGTTCAATAGTTATCTTAATAAGTCGTAATAACAATTTACATCACCCTTGGCCGTAAAGTGGGATTTTCTGCCCGCTACGCGGAGAGAAAATCGCACTTCTTGGCCAAGGCAAGACGTAAAACTTTTGACAAACCACGGGCGGTAATTCGTAAAGCCCCAGATCGCATATTTATGGCCCTCACCTTCGGTTCGGGCCACAGAAACCTGCGATCTGGGACATTTACGAATTCACGACCCTAGGTTTGTAATGTACTATTACATCACCCTTGGCCATAAAGTGGGATTTTCTGCCCGCTACGCGAGGAGAAAATCTCACTTCTTGGCCAAGGCAAGACGTAAAACTTTTGACAAACCTCGGGCGGTAATTCGTAAAGCCCCAGATCGCATATTTATGGCCCTGACCTTCGGTTCGGGCCACAGAAACCTGCGATCTGGGACATTTACGAATTCACCACCCTAGGTTTGTAATGTACTATTACGTATCTATCCCTACGTTAGTCGCTCAGTTCTAAATTAAGCTGGTGGTTTATCTCGTTTCCAGGCGAGGGGCCGCGATAGCTTCGATTAGCCAAGCCGTGAACACCTTTTGTACGGCGCACGAATCAATTTGATTTCTAGGCCAATGCGGGTGCTAAATGGTTACATTTGAAATTTATGGAATTGGAAATATTTTTGTGCGTGTACATGTATAAACAATTTTCATGTGTTTGAGTAAATATATCAAAGTTTCAATTCGTATCTAACAGATTATATAGAAAACATGTGCTGTGCACCAATTCTACAATATAAATTTCAGAAGCAATCAAAATAAAAGGCGACTTCTCACATTTAAACTGCAGTTAGACGACGCAAAAATTTCTTGCGGCGGCCGCGTGCTAGCTGTTCAGTTATAGCAAATTTATGTTTTAGTAGCTAGGACACAACGTTGAATTTCCCAGCAAGCAACCAACCACGCGGCGGCTGCGCGGCCACTGCGCGGTGACTACGCGGCCGCCGCGTGGTTACTTCCTTGTAAAGAATTTCAACTTTGTGTCCTAGATAATAAAACATAAATTTGCTATAACTGAACAACAAGCATGCGGCCGTACCGCCTTTCGAGCTGTGCAGCTGCTGCGCGGTACAAATTGACGTTGAGGTGCTGCAGACGCATTCGGTGTGACCTGAGCTTTATCTTCATGAGAATGCAGAGATGATAATGAAGGTAGTTGATTTTTTATTTACACTAACCCCTTGTAAAGTGCCTGCATGAAGGCAGAAAGACAGAAGAGTCATTGCAGCCACCCACCACGTCCTTCTGAAGTATCCTGGATCGGTAACCTACCGGGCAATACTCCTCCGGAACCCGAGGTCGCCTCAGGTAGCCGTAGGCATCACCAAGGCTCTACTCTACTAGGCTTTATTTAGGAGTTGGGTTGGCAGGAATAACGCCGTCGGCCCAAAAAAAAATTTGCGCAATTAGACATCGAGTGTCGGAAAACCAGCCCGCGCAAACCTATAAACTTATATTCAATAAATACATACTTATCGGATGTACCTAACCCCGTACTGCTCATATCTAATTACAAAGGGCTATTTTCTAACAGCCTGTCAAGTGGGCACGTAATGTCGGACGTCGAGAGTTTGTCGAAAGCCTGTTCAGTAGCCTTGACCCTTCATGAGGAGGCTCGATTTCAAGATCCTTCGATCGATGTGAAGCTTTTCAAAATATATTTTTTGAGGCGTACACGAGTATCAGTATTCTATCCAACTTCAACCGCTGGACCAATTTAGATGAAATTTGATATGGAGATAGTTGGAGTCCCGTGGGAAAGGACCTACTTTTATCCCGAAAAAAGCATTGTTCCCGCGGGAACGCAATTAGCGAATTTCACGCGGGCGAAATCGCGGTCAGAAGCTAGTATGGTATAAGCCCTCAATCCCGGACTATTTTTTAATTTTTCATTTCAGTATTAGAACTAATTCTTAGCGTTTTTAAAGCAAACTAAATTTAAGTAATTTTCTTTCCACAAAGTTTACAAGCATTTTGTACATAATTTTAAAATGAAAGTTTAAAATTATCAAACATTTTCTTTTCATAACTCAACGAGTGCTTTTAGCAAAACCATAAAATGAACGTTTCACTATGAAAAAATATAATTTCGGTACTTAATAAATTTTTCAAAGACAAAATAAAGTAAATCCATCACTAATTAATCTGAACTTGATGAAAAAGAACCCAAAACCTGGCATAAAACTTTTTATATAGACAGTGTCAATCTCACAATCAAGACTAATCTAACGAGACCTCACAAGCTAAAATCCATCAATCCGTTTAGACTACAGAGCGTGCCAAGGAAATAAACATATGTACAGATATACAACCGAAAAAAGTTACCCTCCTTCTGGCGCAGTCGGGTAATGAAAGAAATCGAAAATAGAAACCGCAGCAATTGAAAATATCACTCCCATGCCTGCTGCCACTGTAAGATCAAGCCGTCTTGACGGCTCAACAGGGAACTTTCTGTACGGACAGGTCAATACGCTAATTTGGCTGAGTACTTAATTAATACGTACCTGCCGAAGTTGACGGGTTACCTGCGAGTGCCGCGGGCGGGTCGAGCCTTAGTGACGCGCGGGCTTCGCGACGGAGCACACGCGCTGTGGTTCTAAACGCATGTCCCACGTAACTGTGACTTACGTTACGTCAAACTTAAAAAAAATAATATATATATACAATTTAAAAAACGCGCGAGTTTCATGGAACTATCGAGGTTGTTGTGTAAACTTTTGTGAAAACACTCGTAGAACACGTGGATCCGAGAAAACAGTAGGTATGATATGACAGAATGATGAGTTAAGATTAGCAAAGTCTGAGCTGGATTTGAAATTACAGTGCGGCGTATATGTAGGTAATATCAGTCGATTACTTTTATTAAGTTGTAATTTGTACACTGTATTTTTTACATTTTAGATTGGATTGTCCGTGGGTACATTAAATAAAATAAAATAAATTGTTTTTTTATGGGTTCTTGCAAAAAATAAGAAACAGGTTGGCTTTAGATTATGGGTATTTTTCATGGGTACCGCTAAACATATTATAAGTATGATACCGTAAACAGTATATCATGAATTGAAAAAAAATCGGATTTGAATGAATACAGAGTCACTAAACCACATTGTTTTAAACTTTCGCTGTATTCGTTGTGTGCAAAGACAGTGGTGGGGGAGACGAAAATAATCGCAGCGCGTGACATAGACAAATGAAAACTCTGACGGACACCAGTGAAGTAAACTGTCACTTTTGCGTATTTATTTGCAATGCATTAAGTACATCTGGAACGAGTAATGTCATCCGAGGCTTCTTTTGTCTTTATCTCTCGTTATGAGGCTAGATACTAGCCTTTTCGCTACAATTTTTCGTCACAGTGGTAATTCACTTATTCGATGATCCAATAGTCCGTCGACTAAAGAGTATAGTTACATATTGCGCCGCCGACTTCGCATCCGGTAGTTGGCGCTGTCGTCGTGCACACTGCCAATAACCTCATATCAAAATCAAGGATTCACAATCAGCCGGAGAAAAATGGGCCCGTCAAAACGGGTGCCCGAACAGCTCGGGCACCCGTTTGGCCTTCGTTATAAAGAGGCGTTATTAGCATATTGGAACGAATTATCTAATGTCAGTTTGCTCCATATATTTTGATATATTCTGTTAGGCATTGTTCGTCCATATGTTATTACTTAATATAGGTCAATGCTTATGCCATACTAAATTCAGTAAAAACAGCATTTTATATTTTCGCCAAAATCACTAAATTTTATGAAAAGGTCATCCGAAAAACTAAATTACTTTGAATGTAATTAGTCTTTAAATAGGAACACATTTTCTTCGTAATATTTAGGTAACAGTTATTACAGCTAAGATTTTTCTGGCCGTTTTTGGACGTTACGATTTATTTCTTTAGTTCTGAAAATAAAATGAAAATGAAAATGAAAATATTTATTCAGCAAATAGGCCACATCTGGGCACTTTTACACGTCACTTTTAAATGAATTGAACAGAAATGAATTTACCAGCGCTTCCTAGACCCATTGCTTGAGAAGAAGCGCCGCAACAAACTCAGCAGAAGGCCTTTTTTCAAAATTTAAACATATAGATTTACATTAAATTTACGTTAATATGTATAAAAATACATATATAGGTACATACTAAAATCACATTTAAGGGATGTATAGTCCCTAACTTAAACTTAAATCTAAGATCTTAGAGATGGTCTTATATTAGGTACAAATTCATGAATTTTCGTACCCCTCTAAAAAACTTTGAAAAGGTAATAACAGTAACCAAGTCCACTTGGATTATTTTTTTAGGCTCAAGCTGTGTTTTAATGATGGTTATAATAATATAGCTTCCAAGGATCATTATAATTCTAGTAAAGTTTTTCTTAGTGTTACTATGTGTTTATGTATGGCCGGTAAAGGAAATTATATTCTAGGGTAAGGTTGCGGTAAAGCTGCTTGTTTTCCTTATAGGATACTAGCTTCTGCCCGCGACAGCGCCCGCGTGGAATCCGGTTATCGCGTTCCCGCGGGGACTATGCGTTTTTCCAGGATAAAAAGAGCCTATGTCCTTTCCCGAGACCCCAACTATCTCCATGCCAAATTTCATCTCAATCGGTCCAGCGGTTGAAGCGTGAAGAGGTAACAGACAGACAGAGTTACTTTCGCATTTATAATATTAATATGGATGTTGAAAAAAAAGCTAGATAAGAGCCACTTTAACCTTTAAGGGTAAAACGACAGAATATTTATTCATTTTATTATTATACTACCATGTTGTGCCCTTCCACACAAGTTTACCTAGTCCTAAACAGTTACTATATTATAGGACAAAAAACATAATCATGTTTGTCATGTATCAAGTATAAAATTTATGTCATCAAGTAGGTACCCAGTCATCACACAAAGTTAGCCACTAGCGTAATTCGAACTTGCACCAAAAATAAAACTATTTAAACCTAAACTTGAAATGTTCATGCATTGAACATTTATCGATTTTTCGATCAGCAATCGATATTAGTCGATTATCCACCTACGCTGATTGCCAAGGGAAATAATAAATCTCGTAGAGAACTCGTAGCGCCCACGCGCTACGGCGTAGCGCTTACGTAGCACTCCTAGTTCACGACTAATTGGGTAAGCGCTCTGTAACAATTTGTAAGTCGATAGTTACGTATATTTTCACCTATTCATAAAAAAGATTTTTAGTTGTTTTTCTAGATCTATAGGTATAATACCTAAAATGATAATATACTGACTATGTACATATGTAGTTTAATGAATAATTAATATTTAAATTAAGCTATATGCAATTTCTTATACTTCATTACTACCTACTATTAATACTTCAGCCTATTTGCGTCCCACTGCTGGGTACAGGGTTCCTCTCATCACGAGAGAGTTTGGGCTACAATCCCCACGCGGGCCCAGAGCGGATTGGGGAATTTACACACATCTTTGGATTACTTCGCAGATGCGTGCAGGCTTCCTCACGATTTTTCCTTCACCGAAAAGCTCAGTTGTAAATTCAAATTTAATAAGTAGATTTAGAGGCGCGAGCCGAAATCGAATTACCGGAACGAATACTTCATTACACAATTTAAATTCAATATTACAATACAATTCAGAATCACAAAAAAGTGTAGGTATAAGTAAATAAAAGCGAATTAAAATAATTTTTGATAACCAACTGCGCCTCTGTGCAATCTCCTTAGATATCAAACAATTTCCTTTTGCCGATTGAAATATCTCAGGGAAGAAAAAAAATGGAACAGGAAAAAGGAAACCGAAGAAATACTCAACCTTCGGTTTTAATTATATCGCGATGCATTAATCAACTATTGAATGGGGAAAATATCATTTTAAATATATAATTATGGAATAATAAAATCCATACTAATATTAGAAATGCGAAAGTAACTCTGTCTGTCTGTTACCTCTTCACGCTTCAACCGCTGGACCGATTGAGATGAAATTTGAAATGGAGATAGTTGGGGTCCTGGAAAAGGACATAGGCTACTTTTTATCTCGGAAAAACGCATACTTAGTTCCCGCGGGAACGCGATAACCGAATTCCACGCGGGCGGAATCGCGCTAGTGAATAATAAAAAATATCAGTTACGTTTCTGTGAGATAATGAATTTAGGAAGATTATCGAATCTCTTTTAAGGGGTTTTGTGTTTTGAATTAACGGTTTAAATGCTTTAATAGTACATTACAGACCTAGGGTGGTGAATTCGTAAATGTCCCAGATCGCAGGTTTCTGTGGCCCGAACCGAAGGTGAGGGCCATAAATATGCGATCTGGGGCTTTACGAATTACCGCCCGTGGTTTGTCAAAAGTTTTACATCTTGCCTTGGCCAAGAAGTGAGTTTTTCTCTCCGCGTAGCGGGCAGAAAATCCCACTTTGCGGCTAAGGGTGATGTAAAGGTTCATTTCACAACCGTCATTAGATAGTTTAATTTTGAGACTAATAGGACAGGTAAAGTAAGACTAAATATGATAGATGTGCGGAAATATGTGTATAATGTATGTACACTCGACGTCAAAGAGATATTTACACTTTTGGACCTTAATACAACGGAATAGGGTGAAAAAGTGTGAACATCTCTTTGACGTCGACCGGTACATCAATGAAACTTTGTTTAAATCTTTATCTTGGTACTAAAAATGGGGATCTGCCGAGTCCTACCAAAATGGGCATTTTAGAAACTAGGCAAGAAATGTGTCATTTTCTATGTAATAACTATTGACTATTAATTAACTATTAACTTTTTTTTCAAGTTTTAGAAAAACTATTTCGGAATGATGCGAGAGGAAAATGGTCAATTAACGACTATTTTCATACTAAGATTTAAAACCAAGTGTATTAAAATTCTAAAACAATATATTTCCGATACGATACGAGGAGGTATATAATTGTTTATGTATACTTATGTACACATACGCGTCGTTGTTGTGTCGTTTCTGCCAACAACGTTAGTTAGGATAGCATCTACTCAATAATATATGTAGTCTGTGCTATTTACTATCATGTACATAATATAATGGACCCTTTCTACAGCCAACTTCACCTTTGACAGGTGGCACAGTAATGTATTCACAGCAGTAGTACAATCAAATAGATTTTCGGGCACAAGTTGATTTTATTTTGCATTAATTTGTTTCAGAGACTTAGTCAACAAAAAACAGCAAGTTAAATCACTAAATCAAATAAATAAAGTATTACCACATATTTTGTCACAGTCTTTTACTTTCAGCTTGATGCAAATCCATTTTAATATGCAACCCTCATTCTTATGCTTCGCCGCTCTGCAAAAAGTATCTACGAGTATACATAAATATATGAAGCGCTCTTATTTAAGATCTACTCGTATGAATATCTTACTCAAAATTTATTTCAATGCATAACAATATGTTGACTTGTTTTACTGTTTTTTCGTATTTACTGTGCTGGAGGGGAGGCGATGTCTCGCAAACCATATTAACGCCTGCCGCCTTCGGCTCGTTGACTTGTCTTTGATGAAGAATTTACTTCTTGAAAGCTTCTGTTGCATGTTTCTGATAGAACTTTTAAAATAAATTCAAAGCAACCCGTTTGAGTGCATTGAAAAAATGCACCGTTATTATATTCTAAGAGTTACAAGAACTAAAAGCGTTTCCTTTTTAAATTTATCCCTTGACAACTATTTATTATTTGGCTTATAATTTATGGATGTAGGAAGAAATGTTTAGAAAAACATGAGCTCTTTTGTTTTATTTTTTATCGATTAGTGATTGAGTACATAAATTAAATGTGTTTGTATTATCTTCATATAATCAATAATACTGTTAGATTAGATAGCTTTCCTCGTGAAGGTCGCGGGAAACCGGTGGAAGCAAGTAGCACAGGACCGGTCTGAGTGGCGAGCCTTGGGGGAGGCCTATGTCCAGCAGTGGACGTCTTTCGGCTGAAATGATGATGATGATGATGATGATGAGATAGCTTTAAATTTGCTTTGATGGTAACGTATAAATATTTACTTTAAGTGATCGGTTGAGCGCGAGTTAATACATAGATTTTGATTACGATTTTTTTCGTACAATAGCAGACGGATAGTTTTGTTACTAAAAATATGTACCGAATAAGGGAAAAAGTACGATATACTTGGACGAAGTTTGTTATTTTTTTTTCGTATTATACATATTTTAATTTTTTTTTAATTAGCCTGTTGGAGTGTCCCACTGCTGGGAAAAGGCCTCCCCTTTTTTCCGCCAGGTGTCCCTGTTCAATGCCTGTGTTTGCCACTCTTTATCAAATTATACATATAGACATAGAAAATTTTCAATTCAATATCGAAAGTTTACAGGCTGTAAACAAATACAATGTTAATTTACTTACTTGTTTCTTCTTTCATTACGCCTTGTCAATGAAAGAATTACTCCTTTCTTTTATACTAGCTTCTGTCCGCGACTTCGTCCGCGTGAAATTCGTTAAATAAATAACCACACATTCCCACGAGAACTATGCATTTTTCTGGGATAAAAAGTAGCCCTATATGTTGACCTGTCTTATTAACTACCCCCATATCAAAATTTGCTGCAATCCATCCATTCGTTTTCGAGTTGAATCCGGACATACATACAGTATTTTTTTCTAAAATCATTATTTTCGTTTATATAGACCCTTCGACTTGATAGTTTCTTTTAATTTTCAAGTTTCAGACGTGACTTCTTCTACAGCCTTATTATTAGTATATATACACTCAACAGCAGTGACAACGGGTCAATTTGTATGGATAATCCTATACAAAGTGACTCATTTTCATTGCTGTTGAGTGTAGATTAACCAACGTTATTTATATAGCAACATATGTTGGTACGTCTGTATTCTAAAAGAAATAACCCTACGTACTCTGTTACAGGTGGCGCCGGCGGAGCGTTGCTAAAGCGCTTCTGAATAATTCAGAGCGATATTAACCGCCACCAAACGACCCGTGCGTGCAACAAAACTCTGCTTACGCCGCTACACTTAATGCTAAGAAGATTACGTCTCACACCAAGGCTAGAGAACATAATTACTACTGTTATAACTAGTTATAACGACCTGCGACGCAAACACGGACGGTATCTTATCACGAGGTGGTCAAAATAAGGACAAACTTCGATCCCAATCATAAGTTATAATAGTTTCAAATTTACCTACTTGTATGAAACAAATCTAAGTGATAAAATCAATAACTTTACATACCTAGTGTATTTTCCATTAAATTAATGAATATCTTCCTTCCTAAAGAAACCACACAATTACATTATAAATAATTACACACTGGGGAATTCCGGTAAACGTGGGAAGTGGGAAGCGATGTCGTAATAACTGTGTGGTACGTGTGTGAGATCGAAGATGAATGGAGTGGCTGGATCGTTGACGAGACACGTGGCGCTGGCCGTGGTGTCGGCTGCCCTCGTGCTGGGCACTGGCGAGTGGAGCGAAGACGCTGAGGATCTGGGTAAGTCGAGCATTAAGTTATAGGGGAAACACTTGGCTGAAAAAAGTAAGTAAGTAGTCAAAAAGATGAAATTATTGTGATCCATCCAGTTTTAAAACATTTTCGTGTTGAAAAAGCAATTATGATTAAGGCAAGGCTATCTGCAAAAAAGATCCAGTCAGGATGGATTATTTCCTTTGGAAATATTCACGCTAATAATTAAAAGTAAGTACAGGATTATAAAAGAAATACTCATATAACCCGACACTAAAAAGTTCAAAAACCGACTTTTTTATAGCCAACTCTTTCTGGTCAATAAATCTCGCATTTTCCATAAGATACCTAAATACAAACACGTTCAGTAATCAGTTTTTAGAACATAATGTTAACTCTCTATAAATAGGTATTAAACTAACGTGTTATTTAAAACGCTACCATTTCTAGGTTGCGTGCTCCACATTGTGAGTGCTACACAATTTCTGAACACTAATCCACAAAATTATGATTTCAAACATATAAATTGTAGGTATTAGAATTATTACTCGTAGAGAACCATTATTTTTTCCTTGAAGATTTTGTTAATATTTTGAAAGTATCAGGAAGGAAATAAAAAGGAAATATTTTTTTGCCATATAACTACGTTAAATAAGAAAAACTGCCCTCAAACTTTCATTGCCACGGGTCGGTTCACTTGACACCGAATTCGCAGTCTTTCGACTAATGAAGTTGTTTTTTTTTCGGTTCTATTTCCAAAAGTTATATCGTAAAAGGTTGATGCGAAAATCAGATATTAAAAAAAAAAAAACGTCGACTTAATGTATCTATTTTGAGGTGTTTCCTCAATTTCTCATGGATCATCAATATCTTAAAATTATTTTAAAAAAAAACAGTTGTTTGAGAACCCCCTCTTTTCAGTTTCCTCTGGGGTATTCCAAATTTGCATGAAGTATTTGTCATATTATTTTAATCTTCTTTATTGTAAACTGGGAGATAAATAACTGACCAACACTTAAGCCACTGACGCAGAGTTCAATTATTGCTAAATCCACGCGTCCTCAAAGTTGTTTAAACCTGTAAGCGGCCAACAGCGATCAACAAAATTCTCCATGAGACGATAGGAAAGTTGGAGAATTTAGCTTTTTACTTGTAAAGCTATCGTTTTGAAGATTGGGTCCCGGAATCTTTGATCGACCCCGTATTTCCATAGGCTGGCACAGCTTCGGTTGGCTCTCAGCCAGACTAGGTATTTCTTTGTCTTCCCAAGACCGGTATAGACAAGGCAAACGAAATTTGTCTACAACGAAATGAATTTAATGCAATTTATGTGATACGAATTCACTGAAATCGTTTTTAAAGTTTGTCTCTATCGATTTATTTGTAGCAACTTCTTTTTAATTTGTAGAAACTAGGCCACCAGATTGTACCTAAGTGGCTATTGTGGCCCATGGAAATAAGTAATCGTTAGATTATAAATGCTTTGCCAACCCCGAGAACCTGCATTGAACGCCTCTCTGCCAGTTACTTAACCTGCCGCCTGCCTTATCCCCTTACCGGAATACAATACTGGCTTTTTAGATTGAGAAATTTCTGAAGCTATTGCTAAGTAAGCGAGGAACGTGCTTCGCTTATTGAATGTGTCGATTCTTCACTGCATAATATTGTACGTATTATTATTATTTAGAGCCTGATTTGTCCCACTCCTGAACAAAGATCTCTCCATAATATTCATTCCTCTTGATTAAGAACAATCTTCCGCTGATTCGCTCGGTAAAAGGCGAATTCAACATTCAGAATAGGGTATTACACCTATTATTGAAATGTGGTTTAAAAAGATCCTTTTGTCGGATTGAATCATTATTTTTCATTTCGTTTTTCTGAATGGGATAAATACCTTAAAAAGTACTTTTAAATTTAATTTTCAGTTTTCGCGCTAAAAAACTAGCCGCCATTTAGCTTGGTCTGTGACGTCACTAGCATAGTAAATAAGCCAAGTCAAAACTTAAAGCAGTCGTTTTGTTTACAGTAGAAGTGACGTCACGGGAGCTGACAATTATATGGCGCCCTCCGTTTTGGGACACATTAAAAAACAACTTTTTATAAATTTATTTATGCATTTTTATGATTAAAAGTCGATGTTTTGGGTAGGATTTTTATATAATCTATTATAAATTAGTACCCTATTATCCCGTTATCGCCGGCGAGTTCCGTCACGTTTCCACTTGGAGTTGCCGGTCTTACTCTGTGGTGACTTTAGTCCACGACTTTATGTTTGATGTTGATTTGTTTTATTTATTTTTATGTATTCTTAGTTTCTAAACTCAAATTCACTGGACTATTAGGTAGGTACCGTTCTTGCAAAATTCCCTTTATTCGGGAAACTTATTGAATTTTCTCGAATTAACACGTGGCTCGCGCCGGGGAGAAGATATTTTATCAATTACGTTTGCTCGTCGCTAGAAAGTTTTCCCATTGCCTTGCTTAGCGAATATGCTCAGCTCAGAAGTGTAATTAGTATACTTAAATAGAATGTGCTTTTTTATAAAGTAAGCAGAAATATTTGAAGGTAAGCTCAGAGGTGTTTTAAAAATAGTAAAATTAATTATAGATGTACCTAGTGATCCACTTACATATATAATTAGAGGGAGAGAGAGCTAGCTAATATTATTATTCGTTTATTAACAACAACTGGCTTATGCCCACGACTTCGTAACCGCAAATTTCGATGTTGTTACCGAATTGTACGCGGACGATCCGAAGTATGCGTTTTTTTTCTCAAAATTAAAAGTACCATTTATTTTTTCCATGTTATGATATACTTTCAAGATCAATAACGCTTCGTGCCAATCCAAGAGCGCCCTCTATAATAGCTGTACACCAGTAGTGAATTAAACTAGAATGGGTTGCTTATGAAGTGTACTTTGAATAAAACCTTAAAATTACTTTTCTCAAACATGCTCGGAAATGTTCGTGTTACTTTAAAAAAAAGAAGACGCGAGGCTGTCCATTGCCGGCCTTGGCCAGCAAAAACATTATTGTCGTGTGTGTTTTTTTTTATTCGCTTGCTATTTGAGACACCTCTGTAGAGAAACTGACAAATCCATGGAGGTAATAAGTACAACTTCCATGGCCAAATGAGCTACGATCATGGAAGTAGTAAATACTGATGTGGGGTAAGTGCGCCTAAATTTATTTCGCCCCTATGCCTTGTAAACAGCCAACTACTAGTTGAGTAATATTTATAGGTTTCGATATATTTATGTTAGGCGCACTTACCCCACCCTGGCGCACTTGCCCCGAAACTGACAAATCCATGGAGGTAATAAGTACAACTTCCATGGCCAAATCATCCACGATCATGGAAGTAGTAGGTAAATACTGATGTGGGGTAAGTGCGCCTAAATTTATGTCGCCTCTATCTATGCCTTGTAAACAGCCAACTAATAGTTGAGTAATATTTATAGGTTTCGATATATTTATGTTAGGCGCACTTACCCCAACCTGGCGCACTTACCCCAACCTGGCACACTTGCCCCGACTGACCTTACGTATTTCCTCGCTGTTTGAGAAAAGCATTATATATACCTCGGCCGCAATTGCGATTGCCGGACTCGTACTAATAGAAGGCTTCGCTTCGCTCAGCCTTCTAACTGACTCGTCCGGCAATGCGCTACTTGGCGGCCTCTGCAATAATGTACTATAAGAATAGTTCGACAAACAGTTGATAGCGCGATTCAGGATACTGCCAGCGCCATCTATTGAGGCATTACGACAAACATTGACATGAACTTATATACTTGGCTATCTCTTAACTACGTTTTCTGGCAATCCGACCTGTATTTCTCATGTTATACCTGGGCATACATACATACGATCACGTGACTTTTACAGACAGGGAATATTCCAAAATTCTTAGGGGAACGGGAAAATAACTTATAACCTCCTCCTTTTTTAGGGTTCCGAAGTCCACAAGGAACCCTTATAGTTTCGCCATGTCCGTCCGTCTGTCCGCACTATTGCTCGGAGATGCTTAGGTCTAGAGAGCTGTAATTTGGCATGAATATGCATATTAGTTACGCTGACAAAGTGGTACAATAAAATTTTGAAATATATTTTTTTATAGGGTACCTCCCCTACTCGTAAAGTGGGGATGTAATTTTTTTTTCTTGCGTACCCCATGGTACGGCATATCGTTGAATAGGTCTTAAAAAAATATTGTGGGTTTGTTAAAACCATTTTTTGATTAAGTGATGCGTTTGTGAAATATTAAGCTTTAAAGTGCTATTTTTTGTTAGAGTCACGTGTCCCCCCCCCCTGCCAGCTAAATGGTGGTATTTGGATGGCTGAAAAAAATCACGGTTGTGGCATATATAACGTAGTTGAAAGGAAAACTATCAGAGCTAAGTAGGCTGTACAAACTTACGAGTAATAGTCGACCAACTTATAATGATGATTTTTCTCGAGCGGCAGGGGCGTCGGGCGGGCACGTCATACCACAGGCTAGTTAGATGCTAATAAGTCTTAGAAAGGTACTGTGGGCATCCTAAACTTCGGAACCCTATAATTTGCGCGTGGCCCGACACGCACTTGGCCGGTTTTTATTTTGAAGTAGGTTGAGAAGGGAATATATTTCATGTTGGTCGCACTTAGTCCGTTTTGAATTTGGGAGTAAACTTTAAATCTTAAAAAGGATTATTTTCTCCACACAACAGTTCATCAAAATCGATCCAGTTTTGAGTTATGACATTGTTGACGTTTATGAAGTGTGCCTCTTTATTTATAACCTTAAAAAGTGCGTTTAATTACAAAAAAATCGCTTTCGGATTTCGCTTGATAATTCGTTTTATTATCTATGTATTTATCTGTTCGTAGCCAAAAATGTATTCAGCTGCTATAAAATGTATTGGGCTATTAACATACACGTTTAGGTAAGTGATGTTAATAGTTAACAAAAATATAGCCATCAGCCAGAACTCTTTAAGAACACATATATTTTCCGAATTCCGTTTCTCTACCTAGGTTGCAATTTTGAATTTTAGACGTGTCCGCGAAGTAACGAGGAACTTTGCAACTTTAATATTTTAACACGGCTCCAGGGTCCATATTGTTGACGCTTAAAACATTTTAATTCCTCTTGTAGACAGTTGAAAAGTCGGCAACACCGGAAGCAACGATGCCAGGGTTGCCACTAAATATATAAAATCACTAGGAATAAAGAAAAATATTTTTTTCTCTTCGTACTAAATATCATAATAATAATTTGTCCATCATAATCTTTTATCTTACATATAAAAAAATAATCGCCGTGTGTCAGTCTGGCTCGAAAACTGCTGGACCGATTTGGCTGTTTTTTTTAAACGCTGTAATTCTGGGAAGCTGTACAACTTTGTATGGGAATCGCCTTCGGGTGATACGAAGTTCAGCGGGCCAATTAGTGAGTAAGAAAAAACATGTTTTTCGTTATTATTAAACGAAACAACGAAAAACATTTTTTTTACACTTTAGGCTATACTAATAAAAATAAGGCATAGGTAGTGCGACACAATAGGACAGTGCACATATTGAAAGTAAACAATGTCACGAAACATGCAATGCTATGTAGATTTCATGAAAACGCTAGTTTTAGGTATAACTAGCCGTTAGCCGTTGCCCGCGACTTCGTCTCGCGTAGACTTTTTATTGATGGGTCTGAAACTATCTCCGTATCAAATTTCATGAAAATCGGACAAACCGGTTTGACGTGAAAAAAGACAAACAAACACACTCACATTTATAATATTAGCATAGATCATTGATCTATTGTAAGTAAGGATTCACAATCAGCCAGAGAAAAATGACCCCGTCAAAACGGGTGCCCGAACAGTTCGGGCACCCGTTTGGCCTTCGTTATAAAGAGGCGTTATTAGCATATTGATTAGGAACGTATTTTTAGGATTCCGAAGTCCACAAGGAACCCTTATAGTTTCGCCATGTCCGTCCGTCCGTCCGTCTGTCCGCACTATTGCTCGGAGATGCTTAGTTCTAGAAAGCTGTAATTTGGCATGAATATACATATTAGTTACGCTGAAAAAGTGGTACAATAAAATTTTGAAATATATTTTTTTATAGGGTACCTCCCCTACTCGTAAAGTGGGGATGTATTTTTTTTTCTTGCGTACCCCATAGTGCGGCATATCGTTGAATAGGTCTTAAAAAATATTGTAGGTTAGTTTAAACCACTTTTTGATTAAGTGATGCGTTTGTGAAATATTAAGCTTTAAAGTGCTATTTTTTGTTTGAGTCACGTGTCCCCCCGCCCCCTGCCAGCTAAATGGTGGTATTTGGATGGCTGAAAAAAATCACGGTTATGGCATATATAACGTAGTTGAAAGGAAAACTATCAAAGCTAAGTAGGCTGTACAAAGTTACGAGTCATAGTCGACCAACTTATGAAATGATTAAAAAATCAATGATTTTTCTCGAGCGGCAGGGGCGTCGGGCGGGCACGTCATACCACAGGCTAGCTAGATGCTAAAAAGTCTTAGAAAGATACTGTGGGCATCGTCAACTTCGGAACCCTATACTTTGCGCGTGGCCCGACACGCACTTGGCCGGTTTTTTAATGTCAGTTTGCTCCATATATTTTGACATATTCTGTTAGGCGCTGTTTGTTCATATGTTATTACTTATGCTAAATGGCATAGATAGTATAGCTGGGTGTATAACACTCGTAATACCGTAGCAGCCTTTTCCCGATCCTAGATTAATATCGATATTCTCCATACACGTGCACTTTAATTAACAAAAAGCAGCAACAATGTGAGCCGCAATTTTCGTCAAAGTAAGCTTGTCCGTCATAAAATCCGGTTTAAACCGGATTTATCCGTCGACCTAGCAGCCCTGCCTGCCGCCACATATTTTGTTTGTCGAAACTGCGGGCTTAACCGGCAGAAATTAATTATTTGCCGGCTGTAATTACGTAGTTCACGTTTGGTACCGGCGATGCAGCTCAATATGACCCAGTTTTTCAATTATGTAATGTGTACTTTTGGTGTATTAAAAGTTTATTTATGTTACGACTGTAGAGCGGGATAATTCGTGTTAATTTGCAAATTGGGGCTCTCGTAAAATGTGCTCTTTGCTTTCGAAGTTTCGTATGGAAAAAAATTAATCATCTTAGTATACAGTTAAAGTAATTGGACGGCATAATTCTTCGATTCGAAAAGAAATCTTTTTAATTCTGCCTTTTAAATTCGATAAAGTTGTACCATGAATGAAAAATGTAATGTGTAATGTATATGTAATAATATTTGCGTTCGGTATTTTTTTTACTCTGCCTATTCTTTTCATACTCTGTAGAAAAATAGTACATACTAAATTGTATAGCACGACACAACTTAGAAGGCGCGCGGATTAAGCAATAACAGACTCTGCGTCAACGGCTTAAGTGCTTCGCCGCGCGCCTTCTAAGTTGTGTTCTGATTTACCTACCTGTACCTAACTAAAGATTTAACATAAGAAAAGTAAGTTTGTCCCGTTACGGTCTATGGTTATGGGCATATATTATTCACTAGCTTCTGCCCGCGACTTCGCCCGCGTAGAATTCGGTCATCGCGCTTCCGCAGGAACTATGCGCTTTTCCGGGATAAAAAGTAGCCTATGTCCTTTCCCGGGACCCCAACTATCTCCATGTCGAATTTCATCTCAATCGATCCAGCGGTTAAAGTGTGAAGAAGAACAGACAGACAGAGTAACTTTCTCATTTACAATATTAGTATGAATTTTCAAAGCTTGTACGTAAGGATATTAACACATACATAAAGAAGGGATAAATCCTCTCAACACTCGCTGCAATCCTGATCTGCTTGAGAGTTGCTTGAGTGTGCTTGGTATAGTGGCCCGAAGATCTATAATAAAATTCCGGATAATATTAAGGAAGGAAATCTGTCCGATAAAATATTTATATCAAGGTTGAAACAGTAAACTAAATAAGGCATAATTATTCAGTAGATGAATATTTAAATGAAAAATTGACATGTCTATATTAAATTAAGCTAAGTGTAGATATTTTTTCGTAAATAATAAAATTTTGTGATATTGTTTTAATAATAGCGTAAAACCTTGACTCATAACAATATTATCAATAAATATATGAATACTAGCTGACCCCGCAGACTTCGTACCACCTTAGATTTTTTTTGTATGAAAAACGGCTTAAGTGCTATTCTCGGAGCTACTGAACATACACTTCAAATTTTATAAGAATCGGTCGAGCCGTTTCAGAGGAGTTTGGTTACAAACACTGTGACACGAGAATTTTATATATTAGACTAGCTGACCCCGCGGACTTCGTACCGCCTTAGAATATATTTTTTGGGTATGAAAAATAGCTTACGTCCTATTCTCAAACCTACTGAACATACACTCCAAATTTCATAAGAATCGGTAGAGCCGTTTCGGAGGAGTTTGGTTACAAACACTGTGACACGAGAATTTTATATATTTAGATATGAATATGAATAATCTGATAAGTTAAACCTCCATAGTATGGACGAAAATGGCCCGTTCATCAGCTAACTGGCTGAAATAATGAATGAGGCCCGAGCGTGTTGGTGTCAACCTGAAATATGCATTAAACAGATGAGAAAAACTGTCTTTTATTGAAATACATAATAGCATCTGCCCGCGACTTCGTAAGCGTGGAATTCGGAAATAGCGTTCCAGCGGAAACTATGCGTTTTTCCGGGATAAAAAGTGGCCTATATGTTGACCAGTGATATAAACTACCCCAATACCCAATTTTGATGCAATCCGTCCAGTTGTTTTCTAGTTAAATCCGGAAATACATAAATACAGACAATGTCCTAAAATCGATATTTTGTGTTCAGTGTCGTTTATATAGGCCCCTCAACTTGATAGTGTCACTTTCACAGCCAAGACGAATCTAACCTCGCAAGTTAAAATCCATTAAGCCGTTTTGGCTACAGAGCATGCCAAAGAAATAAACCTCCATTCATACACTCGAAAAACATAACCCTCCTTCTGGTGCAGTCGGGTAAATAAGTAATCGATCGATGTGCTATTCTCGTGATTCCCATATGAATAAAAATAAATAAAGAGAACTTAAGTGTTCTCGAAATCAAGCTGCTGATATTGCTGGACCTTTTTTTTACCAATCACTGTGATATGAATTCTAATGCTGGAAAAATTCTTGAAATTTTAACTTAAGTAGCATTCCATGTAGTGTGTTACGTGCGCAGTATTCTAGATTACTGATTCCAAGAATCTAAGCGTTCAAGAGCTGATAAGCTATCGTTCGCTACCCTACCGATAATTGTAGCTTAGTCGTAGAATGACCCTTAACTTATTTTTAATTGTATTGTGAAGAACATATGAAGTTCGTGTCGACGTCAAGATATAGAAACACATTTCATCTACTAATTGAGTTTGAAATGAGGGTATACTTTATTTTTGAAACACCTTACACGAACCATACGAACACAATAAAGAATTGAATTGAATAGAATGAAATAGTGTCGAGAATCAGTATAGGTAAGTATTTTTGAGCGGCGACACCTGAAAAACGTTGCGGCGAGTGGGAGGTCGACGCGCTTTGTCACCCTCACCTGACACACTGATTCTGAAACTTTCCGGTTACATCGATGTTAGATCGTATTCGGTTACCACTTATTCCTCTTTTGACGTCAATCTTTTTGACTTTAAAATTACAACGTAACATACGGTTACAAGTCGGAAAAGTAGAATGTCACATTCTTTTATTATATAGTTCAAAATAGGGCAAGTGCGCGTATTTATGCAAATGTAAACAAATGATTTTCATTACAAAAAGAAGCGTGTTGGAATGTGATATTTTAGTCCGTCCTTCATTATTATTAAGAACGGACAATAGTACATTGTTGCCGAGGTCCGGAACGTAAGTCTCGGTACCTACCTTTGCCCGCCTCGTGCTTCGCACTCCGCATGCAAACGCGGACCTCGTCAGGCAATCCCTCTTTCCACCAAGGACTACTAGTGCTTTTCTCAAACAATGCGAGGAAATGATGAAAAAGCTAATTAAGAATATAGCACGAAATGCGTATTGAAAAAAATCAAGAGAGTCAATAATAATAATTCACGTTACAAGAGATTTTATTCTTTACCTGTGCCCTTACATTTAAAAGGTGCCCTGAATAAAATTGTAATAATAGTGAAATTAATACATTCACATGCATTTATAATTATGTGGTATTTACTATAAAAGATTAAACTCAAGTATTTTGATTGCTATTGTCTTTCTTCTATGGGCACTTCGAGTTCCATCCCATTTAAATTTAAAAGCACTGTGAATCGAACACATTGTGTTCGGAAACGGGCTGTTTAGTTTGGCTGTATGGGATTATGCTTTGGCCCTTCTCATTTTTCATGTAATAGTGAGAAGTTTTAAAAAGTTACTGTAGCGGACAGAAATGGAATTTGGTACATTCATATTGTTACTAGGGAGATAAAAGTTTTTTTTAAAATTTTGATGTTCAAGAATGATTGACTTTGCATCTTCTAATTTCGAATGGAAAACAAGACTTTCCGAGCATGTTTGAAAAAACCTTTATGATACGTGTAAGGTTAAAAAACGTTTTGTTGGCTCTCTTAAATTTTTCATGTTGGTATGATTAATTAAAAGCCTTCTATGAGGATTTTAGCTTACAAATACTATTTAGCGTACGCAGACTCAAAAGTTTTTTTTTTGTAAAATTGAAATTACTTATCTTTCTCGGAGTCGACTTTAAACACCCTGCCAATGATTTTACGCTCAGAATAGGTCTGTTTGACGAGAAATCGTTGCGGGCGACCGGAGCGAGAGGTCAGCACGCTACAACCTGCCGCATTTCGATTTAAATACCTTTGAGCCTCGTATTCTGTGTACGGACCGAATTAAATTTTTATTTATTTATTTCAACTTTACTACACATAAAGAAAACTTAGTGTTGAGGTACAAAAGGCGGACTTAATGTCTCGAGGTATTCTCTACCAGTCAACCGTTAGGCAAAGCAGAAAATGGTTAGGGGCCGGTGCCAAAAAACCAACATAGATAGAACCAACATTATTCACACGCTTATTCGATGCTGGGGAAGCGTTTTGATCTACTTGACTGCTCGTCGTAAAACTGTGAACCGATTCGAAGGATCACAATATTTGTCGGATATAAAAAAACCTTTTAAATTCAGATAAATTTTAAAGTTTTCTGAGCTCAATAGTCTGTGTGATGCTTTCCTAAAACTACGCAGGACGACGGTTATTTTTCTTCGTTCCGACTGGATTTCACTAACAAAAAGGGGGTTTTTCGCACTAGGCACCACCATATCAGCCAACATAGGAATGTTTTTTTCACTTTTAGCACATTTTATCTTTCCGATATTGCGATAGGATTGTATTTGAGGCTAAAAAAAGTTGAGTTATGTACAAATGTAACTTATTACATTTGTACATAACTCAACTTTTTTTTTCTCCAACAATGCAATGAAATACATACAGGCCAACATTTTATTTAAAGTACTAGCTTCTGCCCGCGACTTCACCCGCGTGGAATTTGTTTATCGCGTTCCCGCGGGAAGTATGCGTTTTTCCGGGATAAAAAGTAGCCTATGATCCCGGGGACCCCAACTATCTCCAAGCCAGATTTCATCTCAATCGGTCCAGCGGTTGAAGCGTGAAGAGGTAACAGACAGACTGACAGACGGATACTAATACTTTCGCATTTATAATATTAAATATGGGTATCTATCTTCCTTACCTCTTTACGCTTCAACCGCTGGACCGATTGAGATGAAATTTGGCATGGAGATAGTTGGGGTCCCGGGAAAGGACATATACTACTTTTTATCCCGGAAAAACGCATAGTTCTCGCGGGAGCGCGATAACCGAATTCCACGCGGGTGAAGTCGCGGGCAAAAGCTACTGGATTTATAAGTACGAAATCACGTAGGTGATTCCTGAAAGAACGAAATACTCCTCCCGATCAGACTTTTAATTAAAAAGACTCTTGTAACTTTTAACAAATTCATTATTGAGTTACATTTAATTTTCACAACGTACCACATTTATTTCAAAAGTAAATGCTCACTAATTAATGCAGTTCAAACATTCAGATTACTGACAACATTATTTAACTGTGGACGCAGTTGGGAAAACACAGCCGCTACATAAATTATATTCACCACGTGCTCGATAATAGGTAAAAACATTTCGAATTCGTGAAAATATTTAACGGTCTAGTGATGTTGTGTGCGAAAATAAAATTTTAGGAAATATCGGGGCAAGAGTGCTGAAGAAGAAAATTGGTCAATTTAGAAGAAGATGCAAATGTCCTGGGGCTTTATTTTTATTGCAATAATGATATGTACTTTGTCTCCCTACTAGGTTATTCTGCCCGCGATTACGAATTCGGCTATCGTATTTCTTTGGGAACCTAAGGAAGCAATGATAAGGAAATAACTTTTTAAACTGAATAAATAAATGAAAAAAAAACTATTTGGTTTTGCGGGATAAAAAGTACCCTAAGTCCTTTCCCGGGACTCTATCTCCATACCACATTTAAATCGGTCCAGCGGCGGTATAATCGTGACGAGGTAACAGACATATAGAGTTACTTTCGCATATTTTATAATATTAGTATGGATATAGATGGCAAGTAGAATGTTATTCCAATAGAATACATAGGAGATATATTCTTCCGCGCAGTTTTTTAGATGTGAAATAATAGTACATTACTACAGAGGCCGGGAAGGAGGATGTTGCAGGCCG
Source organism: Aethes cnicana (assembly GCA_963971205.1). Lineage (NCBI taxonomy): Eukaryota > Metazoa > Arthropoda > Insecta > Lepidoptera > Tortricidae > Aethes > Aethes cnicana. Next base: position 6,304,110 of record OZ020288.1, read on the forward strand.
AGTTTTATATACCGGATAGTTACGAGGCCGACAACTTCCGTTCCCCGACGATGTATGTATAGTGCTTTTCTCAAACATGCAATGAAATAAATAAATAAAATAATATTTTATATATACTTAAGGCCCTTCCCTGACCCAGCATCGTCAAATTGCTCATTTGAGATCATACTTTTCTAAGAAATGTTAAAAGTTAAAAATATGAAAAAATCATATGTTATATTTGATTATATCATCCTTACATTGACAGCTTTCGATACACGTTTCACGAAACTTCGCTCGATACAATTTAATTCCAAAGTAACCTCTAACTCGGACCGCTAATCCAACTTTACTCCAGTTTATTATATCAAACAGTGTAAAACTAATTATAACACAAAAAATATCCATATTATATGCATACATCGACAGCTTTATAAATGCCATTTTTTTAGACGGTATTTTTATAGAAATTAAAACGTCTTAAAAAGTAACTAAATCGGGCGTTCTGAGCGTAGCGCTTTCTCTTTCACTCGTCCCACGAGTGACAGTGTCGGCTGAGCTGGGTCTATGAAGGGCCTTAATATATTTTGTCTTTTTTACATAAATAAAACTGCGATACCTATGTAGCAAATATGGTTCATGTTTTTTTAATAGCTGTATTGGAAGAATGTCATAGCGAACCATAGAGTAAATATTGCTTGTAGCTTTTTTTAAATGGCGGAATGCCAAGATGCTGTGTCACAAATGCATCAAATGGAAATTAGGCCTGCAACGTTTGTATGAAATTTCATTATAGACCTATTGTCTAGCCGCGCCTGAAACGTGATACTTTCCAGGCTAATAAGGAAAACATAATATGAATATTTCATTGCATGTTTGAGAAAATATTATATTAACAAGTATACCTGAGTAAATCTTTCTAGATCCCGTTCTATATTCCAATCCTGTAATAACTATAAACAATCATCACATCAAGTATTCCCAACTTATATATTCCCATGTTGTTTACAGCTAGTCCATAAAATATGGGATAAATCCTTATGTCGATGCGCAGTGTAAACGCCCTTTACCGACCGCCACCATATGGCGGGAGAAATGAACCGTTTACCGTAATTATCCATTCCCCAGTACATTCCGGGATGTGTACACATAATTATACACTGGTGAGCTGACTGCCGGTTTTCGTGTCCTATACTGTACGGTATATTATTATTTACATTTTGTTGTGTGGCAGATTAAAATTATGGTAGTAAGAAAACATCGCAGATTTTTTTATCTTTGATTTTAGTGGAGCTATTTTTATCTCTGCAGCGCTTCTCTGTCCTTCGGCAAGGGGCTAAGTACTTCCAAACCACAATCACTTGATTTACTTGACTTAAAGCTACATGCCAGTTTGACTCTCTTGATGCTTATTTGAAACACCATCATATTTACATTCTAATTTCAGAAAATCTAATCCATAAGTTCAAGTTTATAACCGGAACAGCGAAAGCTTTTCAAAACTACCAGCGCTCCTCATTCCGTGAGCGTACTATCGCCTCGATCAAAATTAATGCCAATCGGCTTCGTGCTACCGAAAATTCAAATGACGAACAAATTAAATTACCGTTACTGGGGATAATAGGCTATCGTCATGACGCTGTGACGCCACAAGCTAGTGTGCAACTAGGACAAAGGTAAAAAGCCCCAAGGATTCAGACTTTAAGAGCTATATACAGGGCTGTAGACCTTGCTAGTCCATTTGCACATTTTAAAACAGTTTGAAAACCATACCTCCAACATTAAAAAATAAATCCAAAAACTAAATTAACAAGAAATTCTATGTACAGTCATAATTTTGGAACCTGGTCAGAAAATTGGACGAGAATTGGTTGAAAAAAAGCGGAAATCAGCTGGACACCCGGACATATGAAAGCTTTACTGCCCAAACTGAAATAGAGACGCATCGCTCGCTGTGCTAGCTCAAAAACAATAAGTATAGTGAGAAGTGATCTACATAATTTGGCACCCATATTACAGATCTCAATCCTTTTATTGGTGAAATCGATAACGACGCATAATTATTGAACTTGGCTCTTATTTCACATTTATATTATGGACAGTGCCTAACATATGTCAAAATATATGGAGCAAACTGACATTAGAAAATACGTTCCAATATGCTAATAACGCCTCTTTATAACGAAGGCCAAACGGGTGCCCGAGCTGTTCGGGCACCTGTTTTGACGGGGCAATTTTTCTTCAGCTGATTGTGAATCCTTACTTATAATAAGTAGATCAATAGGTTAGTATTTATATGTATAAATACACGAGTCAAACATTAATGTTTCCTTTGACTTGGACGACTCTCCTGCTTTTTTTTTTGAAATAATTAAGGAAGATTTCTTTTTCGTGATGCAGTCGCGCGATCCTCGTCGCTATCCTTTTTACTCTTTGATGCAGGAAAGGGAAGATGAAACGCATGACCGTTTCGCGACTGTATCTCCACAAAAAAATATAAACGCGTAACAGTAGCACGACTCCATCGCTACTGAAAGTCGCCGTATGGTGGCCCTTAAACCATATTTTTCTTTTGATTTTAAACAATCAATTCATTCAATTCTATATGATGACGATTAAAACATTGGTGATGATGATGAGAATGCGTGCATAAGAGAACGTCTCATGGTTAAAATGAAATACAAAAACCATAGACATAAATAATACTTCGTATGGACCCGGCCTAACGTAGATACATGTCATGTTTCCCCACTTCATTGGTGTCCAATTCAAAGTTAAACTTATATCGTGACACTAAAGCTGGGTCAACAACGAGACGAGTTTTTAGATACTGAGAAACAGTTTCGAAAAACGCGTTATGCGTTTTTTTAAAAACGCATATTGTCACGCACGCTCGGTGACAGAACTTTGCAAAAACTCAATTATAGTACCGACGTATAAGATAAAATACTTTGTTAAGAAAACCTAAATACCTAGTATTAGGGAGAGCGGTGGACTGTATATTAAATGAGATGATGAAGACAAGAAGTAGCAGAAAAGACAGTATATTTACATAAAATCGTAATAATTTATAATAAGACAGAACTTTACTGCTGACAAATCCAACAATAATGTAACAAGCCGTCGCTACGCGACTGTCACAATTTTGAATTGGAAAAAGGCTAATAATATTCAGGAGGCGGCACGTCGACCAGTCGCCAACACCTAGTCATAATTATTAATTGCTCAAAGTAAGACGAAAAGGTAAGATAAGAAAAACAACAAAACTATGGCAAACATATCGAAAAGTGGGAAGGGAAAATTATCGGCCTTGTGTATTTTTGCTAACTGGAACTAAGTCATGTCTATCTAAACGTGTGGATAAACCTGAAAAGACGTGTAAATGTGTGAAGAGGTTTTATTGTAAGGCGTGTTACACACTTGAACGCTTCAACATTACGTTTGACGTGGAATGACTTTTACTTTTTTCACGCGAAAAAGAAAGACCCGTATCAAAATGATGCAGCGAAACCTTAAACATGTGTAATATTTTTTTCTCAAACATGCAATGAAATATTGATATTATGTTATTCTTATTAGCCTGGGAAGTATCACGTTTCAGGCGCGGCTAGACAAATTGGTCTATAATGAAATTTCATACAAACGTTGCAGGCCTAGGCCGGCAACTCACTTTTTTAAATTTCCATTTGATATATTTGTGACACAGCATCTTGGCATTCCGCCATTTATAAAATATTATTTTATTGATTTATTTCATTGCATGTTTGAGAAAAGCACTATACATACATCGGCGGGGAACGGAAGTTGTCGGCCTCGGTAACTATGCGGCCTCACTTCGTTCGGCCGTATATAATACTCGGCCTGCAACATCCTCCTTCCCGGCCTCTGTAGTAATGTACTATTTCTCAAACATGCCCGGAAATGTTCGTGTTACTTTAAAAAAAAGAAGACGCGAGGCCGTCCGTTGCCGGCCTTGGCTAGCAAAAACATTATTGTCGTGTGTGTGTTTTTTTTAATTCGCTTGCTATTTGAGACACCTCTGTAGAGAAACTGACAAATCCATGGAGGTAATAAGTACAACTTCCATGGCCAAATCATCCACGGTAAATATGTTCTGATGTGGGGTAAGTGCGCCTAAATTTATTTCGCCCCTATGCCTTGTATACAGCCAATTACTAGTTGAGTAATATTTATAGGTTTCGATATATTTATGTTAGGCGCACTTACCCCATCCTGGCGTACTTGCCCCGACTGACCTTACGTATTTCCTCGCTGTTTGAGAAAAGCATTATATATACCTCGGCCGCAATTGCGATTGCCGGACTCGTTACCCTTGACCATAATGTGGGATTTTCTGCCCGCTAAGTGGCGATAAAATTTCACTTCCTGGCCAAGGCAAGACGACTTTAGACAAACCACGGGCGGTAATTCGTAAAGCCCCAGTTCGCTTATTTTTACGAATACCTACTACTACTACTACTACTACAGCCTATTTGCGTCCCACTGCTGGGCACAGGCCTCCTCTCATTATGAGAGGGTTTGGGCTATACTCCCCACGCGGGCCCAGTGCGGATTGGGGACTTCACACACATCTTTGAATTGCTTCGCAGATGCGTGCAGGTTTCCTCACGATGTTTTCCTTCACCGAAAAGCTCAGTGGTAAATTCAAATTGAATTTCGCACATAAGTAAACTTAGAGGTGCGAGCCGGGATCGAACCCCCGACCCTCTGCATGAGAGGCGGTAGGTCGAACCACTAGGCCACCACGGCAAGAGCCACGAATACCTGCAATCTGGGAAAATCTGAGAAAATTACATGTCAAATCACCGTTATTTTGTCATTGTACACGTTATTTTGTATCCTACACCGGAGATGACGATGCAGCGGAGCCACGCCGTTTCGTCGCCAAAATAGTTTTATTTGGTTTCATGACGCATTGGTGTTAACTGTAAGGTCATGTTAATCTTTTATGAATAAATAAATAAATAAATTGTCATTAAATCTTTTGATTACTTGAAATTAAACTGGGCCAGAAATCAATATAGATATAAGTACTTAGATAGCGTCCGAAGCTTAAACATTGTAACTGTTTGCTGGATTAATGGAGTTGCAAAACAAATGTATTGCTTTTAATTGAAACTGTCAAAACTTCACTGAAACTTGCTTAATCCATATTGAGTGTGCTTCGATTAATTACTACCAGTAGTGTTATAAATGAGAATTCCATACCGACGCTATTATATTGTACAATCTAATAATAGAAAGTCGTTAGTAACGAAATTTATGTTATTTTCTCCATACAATCCAACTTAGAATGACGAGAATAGCAGTAATTAAATGAGTAGAGTATTGAACAGTCGCCGTCAGAAATATCTGAGCAAACAAGCGTAATCATAAATATATGAACATGCACTCTAACGACTTGACAATAAGGTCGTGTGTAGATATTTATGATTACCTTGTTGTTCGTTCAGATTATGTGAATGTAAATTTAATAAAGTATGCGTCGAGACGGCTAAACGGGTAAGGTATCTAGTACATAAACGGGTAAGGTATACCTTACCCGTTTCTTAAATAACGTGACTTCGGCATTTCTAATATTAGTATTAGTTTTTATTCTTCTAAATGTCAAGAAAGGCTTCCTCAAACTATCGCCTATTTAATTAGGGTTCCGTACACAAATGGTAAAACGGGACCTTATTACTAAGACTCCGCTGTCCGTCCGTCTATCAGTCTGTCTGTCTGTTCGACTCCCACTTGGCCGGTTTTTTTAAGTTATAGAACACTATGTATTCATGTTTATTGTGGTGCAATATAAATGAAGTGCGCACCGCCTCGTCGACACAGCTCATTAACTCGTTCTTGGGACTCTAATTTAAGCACTTTGAAGTATTCAGCGAGCGATTTTACCCCAACTCCTGGCCGGCGGCGTCTCAATTACGCAATACAAGACCCCGATTCTTAATTTGAAAACTTATCAAAATGATTATTGTAAAGAAGAATGCCATCAGGCATCCCCTATAACCGTGCCCCAAGTTGTGCAGTTTTCAACTGGTTGGAAATTAATAATTTGGATTTAAGAACGTTTTGTGATCGTTTTTTAAAGATTTTTACATGGTAGTTTATTCACAATGAGAGTCGAGTGATTCAATAAATTTAACGCTTTTTCTTAATTTACTTTTGACGTGTTTTGCAGCGAAATGTTTTTTAACAAATAACGAAAGAAAGTAATGGAATATAGTTTCGTTAACTGTTTTCTGTCTGTTTTTTTTGTTGTAACTTAAATAATCTGCTTTTTTTTTGTAAACCGAAAAAAAATTATACTATTCTCTTTTACTCTGTACAGGAAAGCGGTTATGAACGATAACGATAAGTGCCTAAAGCGCAAGTGTAAAGTTACGTAAAAAAGTCCATAGTAACGGAACAACCTCGATTGACACTGTATCTCGAGGAAAAAGTGGGGGCCTAACGAGGGACCCCCCCCACTTACCACCCGGATCGTGTGTCACCGGAGTGATTTTTCCCCACCACACCTCGCACTCTCAAAAAACTTCCACCTGAATTTATTTTGAGAATTCTCAGCTATGAGAACCTTGGAATTAAAAGCCGTGGTGGCCTAGTGGTTCGACCTCCACCTCGCATGCAGAGGGTCGGGGGTTCGAATCCTTATGTGCGAAATTCAATTTGTAATTTACCACTGAACTTTTCGGTGAAGGAGAAAATGTGAGGGAACCAGCACGCATCTGCGAAGTAATTCAATGATGTCTGTGAAATCCGCAATCCACACTAGGCCTGCGTGGGGACTATAGCCGAAAACCTCTCGTGATGAGACGAGGCCTGTGTCCAGCGGTGGGACGTAAATAGTGTGTTGGTGGTGGTGGTGGCTAATGTGGCTATTATAAAGCTACTATAAATAATTAGTAAAACATGGGTACACACTTACATCTAGTGTTTTTTTTTTTTTTCATGAGAATCTTCTTGCAAATAGATAGCAACAGCAGGTAGATATTAAACTTAAGAGGCGTATTTAATATACAATCGTACATTCAAAAGCATTTCTAAACATAAAGTGGATTAAAAACATTTCATTCATTTCTTTCATTCAGTCTTTTGAGATAAAACAATTGGATCAGAAATTACAGTCTGGCATGCATTTCAAGCCAAGAGATTATTAGACGTAGGTAATAGCGCACAATCAGCGATAAGATAATAGTACATACATTTTGATGAAAGTGCGAAAAGTTCGTCATTTTATCGGGACGAGTGAAAATGACCATTTCGCACGTGTATCAAGCGATATTTTTAATAAATTTGCGAAAAAAATAAACAAATAAGCGAAAAAGATGAAGTTCATAAATCTTTTCGCAATAGTGCTTATAAAACAACTTTACGCACGCTCACTAGCTGTCAAAAAACCAAAAGCGCACGTTCGGAAATGACTAACTTTTCACACGCTAAACAGGTATTGAAATGTTTACTTTTTGACCAACTGTATGGTTTGGCTTTTTGAGCAAATGCAAAAAATGGGTTTTAAACCATTTTTTTGCATTTCGGCCAACGTTTGCTGACTTAAACCGGTCAGTTCATCTTGAATATAAAACTTATTTATTCTGAGCAACAAAGTTATGTAATTATGTGATGATAATAAAAATACCGGAGCAATATCCCGGACCCGTTAACAGCAGTTACTACGAAAGTTTAAATTCTCGGCCTCCATCGAGATTTTTATTTAAGTTTGACGTCGATATAATAAAGTTTTCCTCGGCTGAGTACTATCTTATAAACTCCTAACAAGGCTTCCTGCGATGTTACTGTTTCAGTATTCTAGTACCTTCGCGACCGGGCTTTTTTCGGGTGAAAATAAATGTTTTTTCCCAAATATGAGATCTAACTAGATCGATTTTCGCCTACGAATAAAAATTATAATATGATATTTGGTTCAAGTAGTACCTAAATAATAGTAGGTAATAGTCTCCTGTTTGCTACTTTTTGTTTTTATTTCATTCAAACGACTTTTGTTTTTCTCTTGTATTTTTTTGTGACAAATAAATGATTTCTTATTCTTATTCTAAATATAAATCGTCTATTGCGATTTTCAAGAGTTTGTTCTGCAAAAATTACTTTTACCCATCACTGATTTATCAAAATGACTATAGATATTCTGTTAAATTGGTAACTGAGTATGAAATTATAATCTGACTTTTATGACTACTATTTTGCAACTCGAAGTAAGCAAATTCTAAGTCTACGCGGGACGATGTCGCGGGCGAACGGCTAGTGTTGTCATAAAGAAAATCTGAATAAAATAAATATTTTTTTAATTTATCACAGGTTACTGACAGTGATCTGTACTGGTAAGGGGTGCGCGCCGTGGTGGCCTAGTGATTCGACCTACCGCCTCTCATGCAGTCGGGCGTTCGATTTCGGCTCGCACCTCTAAGTTTACTTATGTGCGAAATTCAATTTGAATTTACCACTGAGCTTTTCGGTGAAGGAAAACATCGCGAGGAAACCTGCACGCATCTGCGAAGTAATGATGTGTGTGAAGTCCCCAATCTGCACTGGGCCCGCGTGGGGACTATAGCCCAAACCCTCTCGTGATGAGAGGAGGCCTGTGCCCGGCAGTGGGACGCAAATAGGTTGTAATAGTAAGGGTCGCCCGCGACAGTTTCGTTACTCTGTAAAGTCCCACCTGATGGTGAGACGGAGGCTAATCGCTGGTCAGTTCTACATAAAAAAATAAATAAAAAAAATGCGCGCACGGGTGACTTTTGTCACCCGCGACAATTTCTTCAGTTCGCTTTGGAGACGTGACTTTTGAGTGACAGAAACTTTTTTGTCACCCTCTAATCAGTACTATTAAGTCCCCGTAGGTAATGTACTTACTGCATCCTGTGTGTCATTAACGCCCGGCTTCTAGGAGTAAGTATATCCACAAAAGGCATCGTTTTGGATACGGACGGTTAAAATTAACATTAAGCATGGATCTCCTTCTTTTATTTAAGAGCTATGCTCTTGTCGGTGGTGTAATCGCCATGTCTCTCTATCCTGTGGCCCTCTTTTTGGTCGTAATAAGACAGGGCATTTGCTCTTTCCTTCAGCTGGTCAAAGTCGGTTAAGCGGGGCCTACCTCTTCCTCTTCTTCCTTCCATTTTACCTTCCATAATAAAACCCAGGAAATTGTCATGCCTAGTCCGTAGATATAATTTGCTTTGAACGTATCGACCTTAAGAACCGGGCCTAAGTCACAAAAAACTCGTCTGATCAAAACTAAAAACCAAATCATTCAATGCACTCTCGAAACTCGATAAAAGCGTATAACTTACCAAAAATAGTTTTTAAAGTCGGGCATTTGAATTCTACAGCGAGGAAAAGACGAGCGGAAGAGTTCCCAGCTGTCATAGTCAGCGTGTGAGCTGGCGGCCCGCCAAACAATTACTTTGTCTCGTCAAGGGCTCCTCAAGTGATGGAGCCAGAACCAGCCCCGACGACGACTGTCTTCGACGTTATTATCTCTTAATGGAGTTTTAAACGTGGAACATTCTATTTTTGCTTCACATGGAATACTTAAAAAATACAGAAGAAAAGAAATTGTACAAAGATTCTGAGTGTACAGAAAAGTTTCAATTGTGATTGTTTTCGATCTGACTTTTCAAGTGTTACAATGCAAATTCTATTCACAATTGAAAGAACGCGTTATGTCGTTTTAAAAACAATGTCATATTCATTGCTAAGGCTTTTCTATAGGGATAACATAACAAAACGTGATTTTTGCAATGGGTTTTATAAAAATACTAGCTTCTGCCCGCGACTTCGCCCGCGTGGAATTCGGTTATCGCGTTCCCGCGGGAACTATGCGTTTTTCCGGGATGAAAAGTAGCCTATGTCCTTTCTCGGGACCCCAACTATCTCCATGCTAAATTTCATTTCAATCGGTCCAGCGGTTGAAGCGTGAAGAGGTAACAGACAGACAGACAGACCGACTGAGTTACTTTCGCATTTATAATATTAACTAGCTTCTGCCCGCGACTTCACCGGCATGGAATTCGGCTATCGCGCACCCGCGGGAACTATGCGCTTTTCCGGGTTAAAAAGTAGCCTATGTCCTTTCCCGGGACCCCAACTATGTCCATGCCAAATTTTAACTCAATCGGTCCAGCGGTTGAAGCGTGAAGAGGTAACAGACAGACAGACAGACAGACAGACAGACAGACAGACAGAGTTACTTTCGCATTTATAATATTAGTATGGATTTGCGACCGGCATCGCAGTGGTGACGATCGTCTCTGGTGTTGCATCTAAATATAGGCGGCGGTTACCAATCCCCATCAGGTGGGCCGTTTCCCTGTTGGTCCATGTATATATGTACTAGTGAAAAAAAGAACTCTTTAAAAGAAATAAAACCTATGCATGTTCTTATTTCGCTTAGTATAGCATGACGCACACGCGGCATGACGTACAAAATACCCATTTACAAGTAAACATTCCCGAATTAAACGGATGCCAATTCCTGATCAGCGACAGTGGCAATGCTTTGCTAACAAGGGGGTTAGGGTCGATGCCCATGGCCAGACATTTCCACTAGTATTTGGCATACGGCGAAATGGGACCGGATTTTCTAAGCGCCGAGTCCTGCACTCGGCGCCGCTGTTGATGATGTTCCATTTGGAGATTTGTTTCTGCAGAATCATGTTGTTGTGTTCATTGTGCATTTTCATACGTAGATGAGTAGATGATGGTATTTTACCATTCTGAAAACAGTATCACGGTTTTACCACATTTGCGATTATGTATGAAAAATAATCTTGTAACTTCATCAGATACCTGCACTTCAAGACATAGCTCTCTATTATTCGACAGTTTACAAATTTGATCAGACAAAAATATTTATATCGTGAGTAGCGTGAATCAGTCGCTAATAATAGATGTATCCATTTTTAGAGCTGTTTTCAAAGTAATGAGGTACAAAAATATCAACATCGGAACATCATTAGGAAACAACTTGTATAAATATCTAGTGGGTATTAATGAATCGAAACCGTATGCTCGTAATGTCAGTAGATACTGAAATTGCCAATTTCATCTGTGTAGGCGTTTCCCTGACAGATGTATTTAAACGCTATGCATTAATTAATAATTATATCTATATGAGTAACCATAAGTCGGTCAGCTTTCAAAATAGTTCCAAGTTGATTTATCCAGTTTGGAATCCTTTATAAATTCCGAGGGCCTTTTTGGGCGAGTCTAAGTTTCGGTGGTGGCTCAGGAAGTGAAGTTGTGCATGAAGACGATATCCATTCAGACGTGCTTTGCCTTTTGTGCCCCTTTTGTGCCCCTTTTGTGCCTCTTTTGTGCCTCTTTTGTGCGTCGTTTGTGACTCTTGCTGATAATCCTCACAATAGAGCAAGTCGGGTATCGAATAAATATTTATGCGAACTTCTTTGGTACATGAAAATGAAAATTTTTGTTACCGCAGAGTGTTATAAAATGCGCCATGTTTTCAACAGATCTTACACCAGCTTCAGTTGAATACAAAATTTTCTGTTACCTTTAAAATTGTATTAATCAACCTAATCATGGGTTTTAAATTTTAAATCGATATTTTAATTTGTTAGATAAAATATTCTTACATAATGTCTCAGAAAATCGATATCGGATTTCAAAGTTAATCTTCGTAAAAACGGATAGGTAATTAATGTTCAAAAACGTGAAAACGATAAGATACTCTTAGACAATCGTTTAAATAGATAACTCCAGCCTCTCGGCTACTGAAGTTGTTACTCGAAAAGAAGTCATTAGCGAAGTTAGACCAACTTCGTCGCTCGGGGGAAAATAAATATTTTCAACTTGGCAAAACAATTGCGTTTTTGTTGACTCTTTTTGACAGCAGAGCTGAAATTTGGGCTTTATTAAAGTGAATTCCTTTGATATGAAATTGCGTTAGCTGATAGTTGAAAGATTTGATTGCTTTGAAGTTTTGTGTTTTATTAGATTCTTTACTTTTCTATGAACTATAAAATAGATTTAAAGGCGGTTTCTTTTGACAATAAATAGCTACTAATTTGGAGATGTATTTTGTTATTGTTGCACATTTCTATCAAGACCTTTGTGGGTAAATAAAAATAATACGTGTTTCACGTTTTCACGATCCAACCGTGGGACCGATTTGGACGGAATTTGATATGAAGATAGTTGGAGTCCCGGAAAAAGATGTAGGCTACTTTGATTTCCCGCAAAGTTCCCGCGGGACAACCAAATTCCACGAGGGCAAATTCCCGGGCATAAGCTAGTTAATCTACTAAATACTAAGCTCTAAGAAACGTCAAAACTCAAGATTTAAAAATCTACCATCACCTTGTTAGACATTTTTCAGTAGCAATGTGGCTCAATAAAAAAGAATGGGCATTTCTGAAGTAAAAGTGCGAGGAAGGAAGACATTGGAGTGACGTTAGTTTGATATACGACCGTCGTCTTTTGTGCGTCAGCCGCTATGGCACAATGCGGAGGCTTGTTAGGGTAACGTACGATGCGATTTTATAAAGTAGCCTCACTTTTTAGGGTTCCGAAGGCAAATTATTTTTTTATCATTAGAAACTATCAAGTCGAGGGGACTATATAAATGATACTGAACACAATATAACGATATTTAGAAAAAAATTTTGTATGTCCGGATTTAACTCGAAAACTATGGACGGATTGCAACAAAATTTGGTATGGGGGTTATAACACTGGTCAACATATAGGCTACTTTTTATTCCGGAAAAATGCATGGCGCTCGCGGGAATGCTATTAACGAATTACGCGCAGGCAAAGTCGCGGGCAGAAGCTTCTTATAATTTTAGTCATGTAACCGATGGATTAAAAAACAATCTAAGTGGAAGTATCCGTGTGTGGTATCATGGGATACGTCTTTGAAAATGCGACATGAAGGTTTATAAATAACTTTTTTATTCATGCCAATATTTTGTGAGATATTCACTTCACCCTTTAACTTTTGGAGTATGAAGTTAAAAATTGGAAATATAAAATTCAAACACTTCAAACACGTTTTTGAGATGTAGGATAATTTTGGAGTAATTTCAGTACATATGAAACCCTTTATACAAGCGAATCCGACTGGCTCTGGGCCGGTTTCTGCTTCTTCTACTTATTTGTAAAAAAAAATGGTTTAAATACAGTGCAGAGTATGTGTGTCTGTGTGTCTGTTATTTTGCAAATATTTAATTATGTTGAGAGTGTTGTTTCTTTTTGTATTCCATCTATAGGCATCGAAATACTATTAGGTTCGAGAATTGGGAGTGACACTCCATCATGTCCATTTTAAGATAAAAAGGTAAGTAAATTAATAATTTTCAACTAGCACAATCACAACCAGTTAGTTAATCAAAACGGTTTAATTTCCGGTTATTAATTCTAAATCCTACTCAGTTAAAAAAGCATGCGAAATGTGTCACTTACGAGCGCCGCACCTTAACGGGTAGACACGCGAACGGGTCATGTTTTTAATTTTTTAAACACATATCCAAAACAGGTTGCAAGAGCGGTTAACACAGAGACGGGAATAATTGTATGCACATAATTATTTGTGCACCCGAGAACAAAGCCGCCGAGAGGGTGATGTAGGGGGCTGGAAGAGGGTACATACGTGTGACATGACGTTTGAATACTATCCAACTAGGTATCTTGATGATAGAAATGACGGGACAGAGTTCATTGATACGTACTGCACCTGCTTGTACTCATTTCTGCATATGTTTAGTAGGGCCAACCTTTATCCTAAAAGCTTTTTGAAGCTGAAGAATAAATGTTAAATTTAGAAACTATCGAGTGTGGAATGTGTCTTGGTAAGGAGCGCAATCTTATATGGCAAAACAGTTGATAACGTATCTAGCGGATTTGATAAGCGCAACAAAACAAAACACACTCTCCTCACAACCGTTTTCGCTGCGTTTTCGCCTCAGCAACGCCATCTGAAGTCTGAAGGCGCTACTGCAGACTATCCGCCTAGGTGGCTTGACACTTCAGGCGAACGCAGCGCCCCCAACCTACCCGATTTGGTGTTCAGTTTTCGAACTACAAATATTGCGCTCCTTTACTTCAACCCTCCATATTAGAAACCGGTTTTTTTTTTCAAACGTCGAGTCGACGGATTTTTTATTTATGGCCAGTATTGCAGCACTTAGTGAAATTTAGCATTCAGGAAAAATTTCTTTCTGCTAATTTACGAGTATAATCCGTTCGTTAGATTTGTTTCAGATTTAAAATATTCTTTATAATTTACGTAATGAGTTTTCAATCTGACTTTCTGTGTATTGCCCAGGAATTTAGCCGCTTGAGGCATGTCTAGTAAGCGTATCTAGTAAAACATACATTCGCTCATCCAGAATTTTAGAGCGGAGCAAAACGAAACCGCAGGTGTTTCATTATTCTGCTTTAATGGCGTCAGTGCCGGGCTCGCGCGGACGGCGAATAACTGCGTATTCACAGCCCATTTTTTTTATATCAATGGTATAGGCAAACGTGCGCACAGCTCACCTGATGGTAAGTGGTCACTGCGGCCCATGGACACTGAAATCCTATGATCGGTTCAGTACCTAGTACCAATCTATTCCATACATGTATGGGTTACAAAACTTAACAAGTTAATATATATTTGCAATAATAATTAATGAGTGCCGTTCTTATTTTTAATTGAGCGAAAAAGATGATCAAAACGCCTTTGAAAATGATTGACAAATCGCTATAGAGTTTTAAATTTTGTATCTACATAAATTCGTTAACTCCCTTTTTTTGTAGTTGTGTATGTGTGTATGTATGGAAAACTCTTTATTGTCTATATAAACCTGAGAAACTATGTTATCTAAAAAACCTATTTTACAAAGGCGAGCTCATCTCTTTAAGGGGTTGACCTATAATAATAAGTAATAACATATAGACGTACAGTGCCTAACAGAATATGTCAAAATATATGGAGCAAACTGACATAAGAAAATACGTTCCAATCAACTCCTATATACTCGTCGTATTAAATCCATATTAATATTATAAATGCGAAAATAAGTCTGTCCGTCTGTCTGTCTGTCCGTTTCCTCTTCACGCTTCAACCGCTGGACCGATTGAAATGAAATTTGGCATGGAGACAGTTGGAGTCCCGGGAAAGGACATAGGCTACTTTTTAACCCGGAAAAGCGCATAGTTCCAGCGGGAGCGCGATATTCGAATTCCACGCGGGCGAAGTCGCAAGCAGAAGCTAGCAATTAATAATTAGAAACAGCTGAACGTAAACGAAAAGAAAGATGTACAAAACTCTTTATAAGTCATAATTTTCTGAAGAGTGATCCCCCAGAGGAAACAGCCCATTATTCCTAATAGCAAACACACATAATATACCGATTTATACAAATTGATTCCATTACGAGTATAAGAAACTCGACTCCCCTACACATAAAATGTTATATAACGGACATAGTGCGAGGAATAGCTCAGCATATCTTGGCAGTAGATAATAATATGTTATTATGTAAATTGTTTACGCTTTCATAGTGTTGGGGTGCGTTGTGACAAAGCCTACAAATATACAGATGTGACATCTTAAGAAATATTATAAATGGGAAATTATTGTAGTTCATGCACGCAATTTTCAAGTTCTACTGTAAAGTTTAGGTTTCATAAAAGCAATTTTAGTGTAAGTAGTATACAAAAAACTAAACAAAAATATACGGGAAGGGTAATAAATACACAAAATTTATTTAAAGTGAAACTGAATAACTTCTAATATTTATATCTCTCTGACACTTGACATATGCAACGAATTCAACCTAAAAACCCTTATCTTTAAAAACCTAACTTACGGCCAGCATCGCCGAAAGCTAATTTTCGCAAAGATCCCGCACATATCAACATGTCATGTCAACACGAGATTTTGAATTTTCTGTTCCTTTTTCGAACCAATAGACGTATTTTATATAGCTGTGTGTGTAATCATTCACCAAAACTTTTGTAGCGATAAAATACTTACCTACCGAAGTGTTCTATTTGTAAATGTAAACGATCATTAACAGAATGATCTCACCAAAAACATTGTCTTGTAAAGTGACGCCAAGGAAGAGTGCCTACGTGCTTCTGTACTGTTTCACTTACCTGTAAAAAAAGTTATAAGATCTAATGGAGAGCCAAGCTGTTTCGTTCAAAAAGTCAAAACATGGGGCCTGACCGTTTCTCGAATGAATCTACCTACTGGCCAAATGTCGTCAGTCAGTAACGCAATAGTTCTTTTTATATCGATTAATTAATTGATAATGAGTTTTAAATATATTTACCAAAACACTACAGTACTGACAAACGACAACGCACAGCCTACCAGTGAATGTAGAAAAACATGAATTTTATTCAGATCCTCCCACGAAGCCCAAACAAAAGCTAGTTTTGTACGAAGCACCCTTCCGTTAGTTCTTACGTCTTGGTACAGTCATCGTCAATGCGATTCAATAAATTCAACCCTTTTATGATTCAGTCATTCCCTTTTATTGCCCCTGTACAGGCATTCGGCACGTAACTTGAGCCACCGGCCCACCGGCTTGGATGCGCAGAATTCAAAAATAAGGTCTCATCGGCAGAGGTGCGCGGGACGCAGGGAGCGCTTTGTTGTGCACGCACGCTTATTGGTCCTTGAGTCGTAAACATGCGCAGAAATCCCCTCTACTTTTGCTCACCGCTCAAGTTACGTTACGTGACGCGACATGTACGTACGTGCCTTCGAACGTGGATCGCTCCGTGCCGGTAAAAAATACCAAACGATGCTTTATAGAACGTAAGAAGTAGAATAATAAAAAAACTTATGATGTTGTTTTTCCGACGTTAAATTCTCGCGTCGTCGTCGCGCGAAAATTTAATGCGATAATTTTATTCCATGTCTTTTTTTCAGTTCATGTGAGTAATTTATTCATTCTCTATTTATATAATTTTTATATGATCTGATTAGATGATCTTTAGGTAAAACAAAATCCATTGAATTGAGAACTGATCATTAATAAAATATAAAGTCGGGTTATGGACGATAGTTTTACGTGATAACGTCATAAGAAAACATTAATTAAAACGGGACATATATCGCCATGAGGACATACATGGACATACATTGCGTCATGTTTTTCGTGGGCGCAGCCGGCGTTCATCAATTTATAAGACGTTATCACGTCAAAAAGCAATATCGTGGAAACTAGAACCAACAACGTAGTCCCTTTTACTTGAGAACGACACATATTCTGAAAAGATATCTAAACTTGAAAAAATCAAATATACTGCACATTATTATTAGCTATAACATTTTTAATGCAGGACTCAATGACAAGTCCATTTTACAATGGATAAAAATATTTTCCCGGGAATACGTGCTAATATGGCGGATAGATATATTCTATCGTAAATAAACCATTTCATTAGCGATAATAAAAGTTTTACCGACTGCTTCATTTGACCGGGACCATTAGTGCTATTCAGTTACCGCATCGTGGAATATTTACTGGCTGCGAGAGACAATTAAAAGGCAAAAACTGACGGAGAAAAAGTGAAGGGATCTGAAAAAAGTTCCATTAAACCCGGGTTACAAATGAGTGGAGAATGGACTTATCCCGGTTATCTCCCTGGAACCTTCCGGTTGAATACCCACAAATTACACATCTATACTAATGAAGCCTTTCTTTCCCTCTGCATATAGGTACAATTCTTTTTCATATAGTTTAGCTTATTGTCCCAAGTTGACGTTTATAGCAGTTGGAATAAATTAAAACTTTTGTGTGTGATAAATATAGAAGTCCGAGTGAAATAGAGTGTGATGTTGAAATTATATTTAACGAGATATTTATATTTGTAATTGTAGATAAGGAGCCCTCACCCACGGCTCACTGACGGCAACACATAGTGATACCTTCATAGTATTGTGAACACATTAATACCTATGTTTATGATAATGCAGTTGTGTGACTGTGTATCTTAATTTCTAATTTAGCTGATTCATAAATTGTCAGATAAAGTATGTGACAACTTAGTTAAATTACATTGTATCAACTGTGTAGACGAGTGTTTTTCAATAAAAAGAATAATAACTATAATAACTAACTATAAATAAATGTACTTTGACTTTAAACTTTTAAAAATATTTTTCAAGATTTTACTTATAACTAAGCATCTAGGAAAGAACACTAGTTTGTATTAGAGCTAAAAATAATTAATCATTATCATGCAATCGTTATTGAAATAGTTTACAACATACAGAACGGGGGAGGTTTTAGTTTTGACCTAATGTAAAAATTTGTGTTGGATTGCAGCAATTCGCATGGGAGACTATTTGATAAACTAATAATAATAACTACTTTACTGGTAGGCATTCTATAAGATTTTTTTTAGCTACTAAAATTGACATCAGTTAGGCACGAGGGATGAGAATATTGAAAAATTCAATCATCTCTAGTCTAGTTTTCAATAAAGATCAGAAAAATAAAATAAGCAACGTAAATGCATTAAAAGTACCCATAAGATAAAATATTTTGAAATTCTTTTAGACATTTCCAATATCAAATTAGTCTCAAGATAGGACGGATAAAAATGAAATCAGAAAAGTTTTTCCTTCAAGCGTTATCTAAAAGGAAAACGTTTAGGGAACCTTTTCAATAATTTATCTGATTCATATTTTTTATAAAAACTAGATTAATTTTGTACTAGGTATGCACATTGATTTAGCTTGTTTATTGCGCTATCACATCTTAAAATAGGTACTTACCGAACCATACCTGTATATGAAATAGAATCCTTAGAAGTGCTAGTCGGTACTAAGGATATGATTAAGTTGATTAACTACTCAATTATAGTTAATAATGTTACCATTCATTGCATTCATTAGGTACCGTAAATAGTTTTCGTCTAATCATAGGTTCATTATTCGCCGTCGGCACTCGTAAAATAGAGATCCAGGCGAAATACATTCAAGAACAACTTTCAACCGGCATGCCACAAGCGTGGATTATTTATCCTAATTTGGGAGTTCTTTTCTTAAGATGCGAGCTTCATGCCCGTGATAAATAGCTCACGCAAATGTTTCACGCTCACGTGAATGGAGCCTTATCAGTGATAAAAAACGCGCAGTAGTCATCACGAAAACGACACGGACAAAAGATAGGCGGGTCTCGGCTCGTTTGTCAAGCCCCCATGGCTGATGGCACGGTACATTTGGACTATAATTTTTTCGGACGCGTCCAAATAAAAGTCAAGTTCATGCTAGGTCAAGTGCCCCTTGGAAGGTTGTATGCTTATGACTGTTTACGAGCGAAATAAAAAAGTATGCATGGTTCTAATTTAATGCGTTACAAAGGTCATCATCGATCTAATGTCATTTTAATTACTGAATGAATGAGTAAAATAATTTCATACGATGAGTCGTAATTATATCAAGTAGGTACCTGAGCGATCGAGATTTGCTCGGGTGAAAATAGCTAAAACCGAGTTTTCTCAGATAGACTACGTCGATTTATCGCCCCCTAAACCCCTAGATATATTCCAAATTTCTTCCAAATCGTTAGAGCCGTTTCTGAGAAAGCTTGTATAAATAAATCGAGAAATATATACAAAATAAGCGCGTTTAAAGTATAAGATAAGAAATAAAATTATCAATTTTTAAGAGTGAATGTTTCATGCTGTATGTTTCAAGGATTTCTTTCAAGTTACAAAAAATCTTTAAAATTAAAAAAGAACGTATATTTCTTTTACCTCCAACATACTAGGACACCGTGATCCGATAGTAACTAGCTAAACTTGCTATCGATTGACTAAAAAAGGTTTCCTAAACGACATCGGAACAACATAAAATCGTATGTATCCTTTATCCTAAAGGCGTTTTTTGGAGTCGCATTACGCCGTCGGGACCGATTCGGGACGCAAAGGCTAATGGCGGCCTAAGAAAATAATGATACACAGGATATTTACCGTTTGTTAACCGCCAGCACTATCTCTGCTCCTTAAATCATCGCCCCTATTATCAAGGCCATAAATAACAAGGTTTAGTATTATCTCGGAGCATAATCGGCGATGTGCCGCTGTTTTTCCCCTCGGTTAAACACGCTGCCCTAAAAACATTTTATGCTAAGTAAATAATTGTTTTTTATCTGAATCACGTTTGTGTTTGCCCATTGAGCTTTTATAGGGCTGCCTTTACAACGGCGCTTTTTCAAAAGGACATCGTTTTTCGTGGTAATTCCATAACAGCTTTGAACACGTGCTTCTAGGTACAAAGCTTCTATTTAATTGGCTCTTTCATTTCTAGAAACCGAAAAGATTTTTTTTAATTAATAAATTCATCGACAACATGAAACTAATAGATTATTGGAAAATTTGGCGGTGAAAAGACGTTAATTTATTTTATTTTACATATGGATTTAATGGTTTCTTATTGAGATGAGTGAATCCAACTCCAATATTGTAAAGTAAAAATATGAAACGTCGAAGTAAATATTTAAATCCATACTAATATTTTAAAGTAACCTCTATCTGTCTGTCTATACCCTGATCACGCTGTAACCTCTAGACCGATATAGATGAAATTTGGTATTGAGATAGTTTGAGTACCTGAACCATAGTCAAGTTTTTACCTGACTGCGCTAGAAAGAGGGTTATTTTTTTCGAGTCTATGTATGTATATTTCTTTGGCACGCTCTGTAGCCTAAATGGCTTGATCGATTTTAGCATGCGAGGTGTCGTTAGATTTGTCTTAATTGTGAGTGTGACACTAGATATATCAAAATTGCAAAAAACAAAATGGGTGACTTTTGGAGGCATTTTAAACGCTTCGAAAAGTTTTTTTTTTGACAAAGTTATCGAGTGAGGTATCAAAATAAAGGGTTTAATGAGCGGAATACAAAAATATATAATGCGACATCAAAAGTTTGTTTGCAGTCGGGTATATTTTTTTTTTTTAAATCGGGTTATTATTAGTATGGAAAAATGCATAGTTCTACGCTGAATTCTGCTTCCAATAACTCCGTAGAGTATAGAAACTATAGATATGTATAGAAACTATAGATATTTTATTCCTTTCCATTGTTAAGCGATAAAGTAAAATCAAATATGTTTAATTCCATCACTATAATGACCATTTACGATCGCACTATGCTGTAGAGTATCTGTGGTGTAGCCGGTTTCTGAACTAAAATGACAGATGTCAGTGTGGATACTGGCGCGCTTTCGTATCGTCTAATTTTGTCGTTGTAATCGTTTTCTTCTGAAATAGTGATTATTATCAAAGTCGTGGACTTTTCTTTAATACCATATTCCTTCATCAAAGACCTATAGGACTTTCTTCGAATTCGCAAACATTGAATTGAAAGTAAATAAATGTTTTCGTCTCGTATAATCTTGTGAACAAGCGTCCCCGGGAGTCACATAAATGTTTCATGTCTAGAAACTTCCATGATGTAATAATAGAGACGGGAAACAACTGGCAAACAACGGAGGCTCTAACAAATAAACATTCGTACCTACATTAAATTCGACGAACAAATTGTTATAAATGTTTTATTATACTTTTAGTTATAAATGCGCTTTGGAATAATAGATCTGTACCACAGAAGCATACTTTATACGAATTTTACAGGAGAAGCGATTTTGTGATGACGCTGATGTGAAGGTTTAGGACGGATTAAAATAAATCTGATCAAGTTTAAATAACGAAATGATTAGGTAATATTCATAGTTTGGTAATCTGTGATCAATATTGTTAACAAAATTAATACCGATTTTTTATTCCAAATGATGCTTATAGCGTCAAAACGAAAATAACTACGTCACATATCGTGTTATGCATCCCAGGCGAAGTAAAAAGCGATTAAATGACATCCTTCTTTCATACTACAGCACAACACAAGTGCTACCTCTATCGACGTAGTGGGGTCCGTAGCACTTCGAGAAACTGACCCCAAAGCTAACACCTAGGTCTTCTAGGTCTAGACCAAAGTAAACAAATGTGTTTTACCCTTTCTATACATATATATTTATGGACTACAAACTGTGGTGGGCTACCTACATTAATTCGAAACGAACAACGAAAAAGGGTTCATACAACGCTCAGGTAAGATTGAATTTAGCACAGCAATTCTGCTTGACGAGTGAGCGACGACTTTTGTTTATGACGTGGCGTTGGAAAAGTTGAAATAGTGGATTTTGCGAGTTTTGCACTGTGTTTTAGGGCAGCAACAAGATTTACAATATTTTCTGACTGAAGTACCTATTTTAGGATAGAAATTATCAACTCTTCCATGTTTGAGGTCTATTTTCAAACATGGTAAATCACTCATTGTTCATAGGTACTTAGCATTATCATTAAAATTTGGGCGTGTTAGCTGTGTGTTCACGACTCAATACCCGTTTGAATTGGGCTCAAAGATTGCTTAACAAATAAAAAATCACATCACAATACATATTCTAAACCAAAAGGGGGACAGCTGAAATCCAGCTCAGCGCAGAGCGGCGACCGCACTCGCAGAAAATGCTGAGCTGTCTTCTATTTGTCACTTAAATAATTAGAAATAGGTAATTAGTCTCCTTTATGCTCCTTTTTTATTTTTATTCAAATTACCTCTGTTTTCTCTTGCATTTTTTTCATGTGACGAATAAATGATTTCTTTATTCTAAAATGTTGATTCAAGTATCTAACATTTGTAATATCTACGTTACAACTCAGCAACTACAATAGTTCATGAATCTTTAATTTAAGACTCTAATATCGCGCCTGTGACAGTAAAAGACAAAGCGTAAATAAAGGCTCAATAAAGCCGAAACATGTCTTCATAGTCGATCCGTTATTTCTATAATAATGAAGTAATTTTGCGAGTGCGGAATTCGCGTCGGGTTTGGACCAAAAATGTTTTATGATCCTCGCAACACGCAGTTACATGTCTGGGCGGGCGTGGCATGTGGACAGAACGGCGAGAAATGATTTACCGACTTTCATTTCAGCCCGCTTTATTTCATGCTGCATTCAACCCGCAGGGATAAAAAATACAGTCGAAAAATTACAGCAATTACAATTAATATTTGTCTGGGATTTTTAATGACGCGTATACGCGCATTTTGTCTTTGTTGGGCGTTCAAAAATATTATTACTAGATTTAAATAATTACTCAAAGTTGTGAAAAAAGAAACTCTCAATATACGTAATGTGACATCGATAGAAGGGGATGATAGGCAAATAATTTCTTCAAAGATTTTCTTTTATTCTACTTGACAAAATATAATCAAAGATTAATTAATTAATCAAATTAATAAACCGATGAAAAGATACGAATAGCTACATAATCATTATTTGTTTGGGTTTAGTATGCTTTTTTTCTATTTAGAAATGGGCATAAAATTAAACTGAATTAAAATCATCATCATATCAAGCGCTGCTTAAATTAAAAACTTAATTGTAATTATTTTCCCTTAAATTCATTTAATGTATAGTAACGAGAAATTTTAATCACCAATTAGTCGCTCAAGTATCGTAAAAAGTATCATTAGGTTGAATTTTTTTTTATAATTGGGTATGATTACGGTAAAAATCATGTTATTAATCTGTGCCTCAGTAATAATTTGATAAAGTTTTTTCCGCGCTGAGTCCCCGTTTTTACTTTTTACAATATAAACAGGGATAATTTATATGTAGATCATTCTTATTACTAACAAAATTACCCCAAATTCTGAAAATCTTATCTTTATTATAAGAAATTTTCTTTATGACTTCCGAAAACAATATTTTAGCTCCTGATAATTTCATCGCACCGCCTACGTTTAGGTGGATTTATTTTATGTAACTTAGTTACATTCGTAATAAAATAACTTTGTAGGCTTATTTCCTTAGAAGGCGTTCATACACGGCATATTATTTATTTAAAAGCGATAGCACGATAGTTTTTAGCTTTTAATGGTGGAGTTCGGATATCGCTACGAAATACACAGCATGCTACGAATGGCCGATTTCTCGTAGGTTGTGCTACGTAATAAAGTGCTACAGACATAATATCAAAATTATTTATTTCGTAGCACTTGTCTGGCACCGTTAAAAGTAAAAAGTGGAAATTTTACGTTTTACTTTAAAAATTTTATTTTTAAGTTACCCTTAATAATCTAATTCCTAACCAAATGTCCCACAAAAGACGTTTAATTTCTTCCATGAAAATGGAAAAGGTGGATAGAAAATGTTACTTAAGCACCGTTTCTATTCGTCAAAGTTACATCGTTAAATATAACTTAGTGGTACAGAGCCCCATTATAAATAAAAAAAACCGGCCAATTGCGTGTCGGGCCACGCGCAAAGTATAGAATTCCGAAGTTGACGATGCCCACAGTACCTTTCTAAGACTTATTAGCATCCAGCTAGCCTGTGGTATGACGTGCCTGCCCGACGCCCCTGCCGCTCGAGAAAAATCATTGGTTTTTTAATCATTTCATAAGTTGGTCGACTATGACTCGTAAGTTTGTATAGCCTACTTAGCTGTGATAGTTTTCCTTTCAATTACGTTATATATGCCACAACCATGATTTTTTTCAGCCATCCAAATACCACCATTTAGCTGGCAGGGGGGGGGGGGACACGTGACTCTAACAAAAAATATCACTTTAAAGCTTAATATTTCACAATCGCATCACTTAATCAAAAACTAGTTGTAGTAAACCCACAATATTTTTTTAAGATCTATTAAACGATATGCCGCACCATGGGGTACGCAAGAAAAAAAAATACATCCCCACTTTACGAGTAGGGGAGGTACCCTATAAAAAATATACTTCAAAATTTTATGGTACCACTTTGTCAGCGTAACTAATTTGTATATTCATGCCAAATTACAGCTTTCTAAAACTAAGCATCTCCGAGCAATAGTGCGGACAGACGGACGGACGGACATGGCGAAACTATAAGGGTTCCTTGTGGACTTCGGAACCCTAAAAAATATAAAACAATAGTTCAAAGGTTGCACCCGACAGACGGGGATGCACTACGCCCCCCAAAGGGAAGAATGGGTCGCGAGGGCCCTCGTGGCCCTCCACGTCTAATAAGGGTCGCAAGGAGGACTTAATGAGCCCTTTCTCCAGTCACATCGTTACTTGAGCTAACTCGAGATCCTTTTCTTTAATCTCGTGTACGTACATTCTGTCTTGGGTACGAATGATTTAATTTGAATCCTTATGGCCTTTAAAAGTTACGTTAAAATATGGCCCACGAAAAAAAATGTTGGACATAAACATCAAAACGAAAATGCATCGAATCATTCATTTCATATTACATTACAAATAAAAAAAAACAATGTCGATGGTTTTTCAGATTTTTTTTAAGCAAATTTGTATTTAATTCTGTACTAGATTCTGCCTGGGCGGTTATCGCGTTCCCGCGGGAACTATGTGTTTTCCGGGATAAAAAGTAACCTGTGTCTTTCCCCGGCACTCGAACAGCATATCAAATTTCATCTAAATCGGTCCAGCGTAATAGACAGACATAGTTACTTTCACCTTTACAAAATTAGTATGGATATGTTATGATTATTTTGATAAAAAGATTATTAATTTGAAGTATAAAATATATCAGACTAACAGCTTATTAGCAACTAGTGTATATGCATGCACTCGTACATATACACACTACTGCTAGGCTATATGCTAGGACAATTATTCAACAAAGCGTTAATTTCGAGTAATATTGTTAAACTTACAGATAAACATTAAATTCATTGGTGAACAATTATTTAACGATGTGAGTGGTTGCAATAATTAACCATAATAAGAAAACTTTAATTAAACAGGCTTTCTGAGAAAGCCAAAGTGGCAAACAACCGCAGACAGACTAAGTAAAATAACTTTTATTGAAGACAATTTTGAATTATAATACAGATAAATTGGTTTTAAAACAAAATAGATTTCATTTTATCCATAATAATTATCCGTGATACAGTATTGCGAATTCATAAACGTTATTTGTAATCGGTCGATTTGACCCTAAAACGATCGATTGAAATCTATAAGATTTTATTATAAAACCAAACGCTGTTTTTTATTATTCTCATGAATAAAGAGTAATAAGAGCTAATAAGCGTTAAAAAACTTTTTTATCTACACTCTATCATAAACCCTTCATGATGCGTTAAAAAACCGCAACTTATTACCAACATTAAGATAAACTGTTGAGTTAGAACAGATTTCTTATCTTGGTGAAAATGTTCTAATAGCTGTATTACACCATCGAATTCGATTATCTAATAGCATTCTTTCGAACATCTTCGAAAAGCAATGTCCGCCTATATTTTTCAGTCAGACAGAGCGAAAGTTCGTTCCAAATTCGGCTCTAATTAGTCTATGCTTTTTGAAAATCGAATGTGAGACACTGACGTATTCGCATTGCCGCCATTGTGGACAGATTTTGAAGCATCGTAGAGGATTTATAAAATGAATGTAGATAACGTTGTGTATGCAACTGTACATGAGTAGGCCTTAAAACAATCGTGCGAAAACCCCACTCGTGTTTTAAGGACCTTTATTATGTAGCAGTTACATAAACTACTAAAATCAGCTCATATTGCCTAAAACCCTAGTATCGCACAGTCAAGTTTTTAGTTTATTAACGATAATTTTGAAATTATAACATCAATGTGCCAAAACTTATAATTTTATCGAGGCTGTTAATTAAGTATACACCTTGAGATTTTACAATATGGCGCCGAAGTTAAAAATTACGTCATTTATTTTAAGATCGTCGTAAAGCACCCAAGTAGTTCCCAACAATATGGCATGATGTAAAAAGCTCGTTTGACGGAGCATCTTGCAGAAGAATGAAAATTAGTAATTTTCTCATTTTTTGCTGGAGTGAAAGCTTTTTTGTTTTATCTCACTATTTACGAGTAAGTGGGAAACTCCCGGGCAGCTCTTCCAACTTTAAGACATTATGTGGGGATCATTCATCGTGTGGGGATCAATTCAAATGGTTTTGTTGTTAATTAATGATAATATGAACAAGGTTTTTCAACAAAAATACAGCGAAAGTTTTCGTGTAAGTACTTAACCGATTAAAATTCATTATAATTTTGGCGTAATATAATAAACGTCGATGTTTTAATTTGACGGCAAATTATTTCATTTTATTTATATTCAGCCAGAAAGATGGGCTCATATTGCTACGCAGTGGGTGCCACAGAACGCTCAGTGACGGCGAGGCAGGCCCAGGCGGAGGTAGCGGGACGACATGGACACGTTCAACAACAACTGGCCTACAATGGCCGAGGATAGAGGGAGTTGGACGGTAACGGGAGAGGCCTTTGCCCAGCATTGGGACATTGAAGTAGGCTAGAAAAAATACATTTTATTTATTTATTTATTCAAGCTTTATAGCACAAACGCATATAAAATTATAGTACAAATGGCCAACTTAATGCCGCAAGGCATTTTCTACCAGTTAACCATTGGGTCAAGCAGAAAAGTTTGGTTGGTGCGAGAGAAAAAATAAATAAATAGCGGCATGAAGTGAATTGCACAACTCCAATAGTAATACTACTACTACTACTACAGCCTATTTGCGTCCCACTGCTGGGCACAGGCCTCCCCTCACCATGAGAGGGTTTGGGCTATAGTCCCCACGCGGGCCCAGTGCGGATTGGGGACTTCACACACATCTTTGAATTACTTCGCAGATGCGTGCAGGTTTCCTCACGATGTTTTCCTTCACCGAAAAGCGCAGTGGTCAATTCAAATTGAATTTCGCACATAAGTAAACTTAGAGGTGCGAGCCGGAATCGAACCCCCGACCCTCTGCATGAGAGGCGGTAGGCCGAACCACTAGGCCACCACGGCTTCCAATAGTAATACAATAAATAAATATATAAGGCAATTACATCCAATATATTCCAATACCAATGAAACATAAAGTTCAAGTTTTGAATATTTATTTAAATGTGCGAAAGGTTGTATTGTAGAAATGGTTGGAAAAATGGATATGAAAAATCAATTTGAAAGTTATGATTTTTATTGTCAGTATTAAACATGACGGGTCAATAAAATGAATCTCATGAATGTATATACCTACATACTAAGTAATATAAAACTAAAAGACAACTCGTATAATTTCTTTTAGACTTCTCAAAATACGAACAGAGCACTCAATAGGAATAATATGGGGCACAGCAGTGCCCCGCCAAGACAATATGAAATAATCTTGCTCGGTATCCTCATGCCCAGTAAAATGCTAATTTATCGAATATTATTTTTAATACAGTTAAAAAGCGTAAAGCTATACTTACCAATGACAAACGGAGCCATAGTGAGACACATCATGCAATGCAACTACGAAATAGAAAAATACCCCAGGCGGGTACCCACTCGGGAGAATCCCGCCCCGAGTCTCAGAACTTGGGCAGCCCCACGTATTCTGGGGGGGGCAACGAGTTGCAGGAGACTGCCCAGCCTAGCGCTGTTGCAGTTGAAGACCCCGGAAATGACGCACGGCATAACTATATGCAAACAGTCGATGACGAGTTGCTGAGTAGGCAGGCTCTCGGTGAGTATGCTGATACAACCGAAATGACTACAGCTAGAATTATATCTCGCCCGTCGTCCTCAATTTCATCCACGTATAGCCTATTTCCATCACCCATTTCATCACTAGGTTTATTCGAAATCCAATCAGAATCATCAGACAGCACCAATTCATCAATGCCCGCGGATGTTGTGCAGGAGGCAACCGCCGTAAATTCTGCACCCGCCGTAGGGATCATAAACGCGCGAAAGTCATGGACTACGGAAATGAATAAATTCATTTGGCGTACCTATCTTATTGTCACACAAATAGGAAGAAAACCCAGAGTCTATCTAGACGCATTACATACCCAATTTATTCAAATGTTCCCAGAAATGAACGTATCCAAATCGAGAGTAGGAGATCAACGCAGAGCAATAATTAGAAATAAACTATTGACCGATGAGGATCTAGAAGCTATTAAAATCGAGGTACAAGCACACTTATCTCAGGTACACACTTCTACAACAGCCAATCATCAGTCTAACATTCAAACAACACCCACACGGACAAATCAGACATCAAGGAGAAGATGGACAGATGATATAAACGAAGCCATTATGAGAACGTACTACACTATCACTGAGCTCGAAACAAACACATCTGCATATCGTCAACTATTACATGCTAAGGTGCTAGAGCAGTTCCCAGATTTGGCCAATGTTTCCGAACAACGCATAGCAGACCAGAGGCGAGCAATAGTGAAAAACCGTTACATAAGGGACGATCGACTACTGGAAATCCGAAATGAGGTACAACAGATGTTACCCATTCAAATTGTCCAAGACATAACAGATACACCTAGGGACTCTTATGACACACGCATCACAAGCATACAACAGGATTTAACCCTGGAAAATAGTCAGACACCACTTCAACGACAGAGTTGTCAATTAGAACCTCATCTAGAAACAAAAGTCTTAGACACATTCAAAATGACATACGAAAAATATCAAACTAGTATTCCGACACAGAGACCCTTTATACCGAAGCAAAAAACATCAAAACGATTAATGCAAATTGTGAGTTTTATCAATGACGTAGTACTTCCAAAATACATTTCATCTGATGACACCTTTTTAACTACACAGACGTTAATATACTGTGCGGCTTACACTGCAGCCACTTGCAATGGTTCTAAAATATGGGATTTAGGTCACCAAAGTCAGTGTCCTAAAAACACCGTACCGAGATGGCAGCGCAGACTACAAAATAAAATTGAACAACTTAGAAAAGACATTGGACGAATGACACATTTTTTGCGAGGAAATGCTAGTGTAGGACTTACGAGGCATATTGAAAATATTAAACAAAGAAATAAAATACACTCTCGGCACGAAGAACCTAATACCACCGATGAACAGTACTTGGACACTTTGAAACAAAAGTTAAATGCGGCCTCTAGTCGGCTGAAACGATACGTGAATTGTACCAAAAGGAAAAAACAAAATAGTCAATTTGTGAACAGTGAAAAACAATTCTACAGATATCTCACGGCAAACACACAAAGTACACAAAACGCATCAGGAAAATGTACACTAACACCTAATGAATTACACCAGTACTGGTCAAACATTTGGGCACACAACGTAGATTACAACCACGACGCCGAATGGATTCAGGATGGTTTCCACACAAACAGCGACATTCCTCAGATGGAATTTCAATGCATACCAATAGACATTTTTGTACAAGTAATAAAGAAATCGCACAATTGGAAAACCCCTGGTACAGATCACATACATAATTTCTGGTATAAAAAGCTCACGAATATACACCCCATGTTATACAACCATATAAATAACTTTATACAGTCGCCTCAAACTATGCCATCATATGTCTCAGAAGGCATAACGTACATGATACCCAAAGATTCGAATCACAATGACCCAGCCAAATACCGACCGATAACCTGCTTACAGACTATATACAAAATTCTCACCTCGTGCATTACTGAACTCATTTATAGACACGTTACAGAAAATAAGTTACTCGCAGAAGAGCAAAAAGGATGTCGAAAAAATAGTCAGGGTTGTAAGGAACAGTTGATAATTGATTCTGTTGCAATGAGATTAGCTGTTAAAAATAAATCAGATATAAATACAATGTACGTAGACTACAGGAAAGCTTTTGATTCTGTGCCACACAACTGGCTCATATTTGTCCTACACCAATACAAAGTCCATCCCACAGTAATAACATTTTTACAGACTGCAATGACTGAATGGAAAACCAAACTAAAACTTGTAAATAACTCTACATCCATAGAAACTACTAACATCCAAATCAGACGAGGCATCTTTCAAGGAGACGCGTTGAGCCCTCTTTGGTTTTGCCTCGCTTTAAATCCCCTCACAAATCTACTGAACCGAGCAAACTGTGGATATTATTTTACGGCAGATGACGAAAACTTCACTCTTACACATTTGATGTATATGGATGACATTAAACTGTACAGTGACAGCGTACATAATCTTCACAAACTTGCTGACATAACCCAAAGATTCTCACAGGATATACACATGGAATTTGGCATAGATAAATGCAAAACTTTCTCAGTATGCAATGGTAGCGTAGAACAAAATAATTACATACTAGAAACAGGGTCCATTATAGAATCACTAGATCAGCATACTTCGTATAAATATCTAGGCTTCCAGCAATCCCGTGAAATTCACCAAAAGCATACAAAATCAGAAATTATAAAGAAATTTACACACAGACT
The DNA here is from genome assembly GCA_963971205.1 of Aethes cnicana. Lineage (NCBI taxonomy): Eukaryota > Metazoa > Arthropoda > Insecta > Lepidoptera > Tortricidae > Aethes > Aethes cnicana. The sequence goes on from OZ020288.1 coordinate 6,335,393, forward strand.
CAATACACTGCTTCGCTCTCAACTTAACTCTCTTAATATGTCTAAAGCTATCAACACCTACGCGATACCGTTGTTGACATATTCCTTCGGAGTGATCAATTGGACCCAAACGGACCTCAAAAAGTTGCAGCGGATAATCAACACCTCAATGACAGCTCATCGTAAACACCACCCAAGGTCGTGTGTACAGAGGGTCACACTACCGAGAGTAGAAGGGGGCAAAGGAATAATTGATATAGTCAACCTGCATAATAAGCAAATAACAAACCTGAAACAGTTTTTTTACGATCGTGCACACAATTCTAAATTACACTCCACAGTCGTACAGTTTGATAGACGTCTGACCCCTCTCAATTTATATGACAAAACAGTTCAGCGTAACGAAGCCATAACAGACCCAAAAGACAAAATTATAACATGGCAGCAGAAGTCTCTCCACGGGAGACATCGCCAGGACTTGCAGCAGCCTCATGTCGACAAGGTCGCGTCGAACGCGTGGTTGTGCCGCGGCGAGCTCTTCCCGGAGACTGAAGCTTTCATGATTGCAATTCAAGATCAGGTCATTGACACAAAAAATTATCAAAAATATATTATCCGCAGACAAAACGCTACCTCAGATTTTTGTAGACACTGTCATTGCAGTCCTGAAACTATTCAACATATTACTGGAGCGTGTAAAGCGATTGCTCAAACGGACTATAAGCATCGTCATGATCAGGTTGCTGCAATCATCCACCAATATCTTGCATATCAGTACAATTTAGTATCAGAGAAAATAGCCTATTATAAATACCAACCAAAATCCGTACTTGAAAATAACTCTCACAAAGTATACTGGGACAGAACCATAGTAACAGATAAGACCATACACTGCAATAGACCGGACATAACAATACTAGATAAAGAAAATAAAATAGTTTACCTAATAGACATAGCAATTTGTAATACCCATAACCTAACCAATACATACACAACTAAAACTACAAAGTACACAGATCTTTCGATAGAAATCAAAACTCAATGGCAGGTTCGTACTGTCAAAACCATTCCTATTATACTCTCCTCTACAGGTGTCATACCAAAATCTCTACACACAAGTCTTCAGACACTCAATGTTTCATCATCCACGTACAAACTTCTGCAAAAAGCAGTTATACTTAACACTTGCCGCATAGTACGTAAATTCTTATCCATAGACTAAATAAGTAAAGTAAAAGCACTTGGCTTTGGCCCGTGCAATTATTACCTCTTCGGAGAGATTGAATAAGAATACCAGATAATAATAATAAAACGGCGTAGGGATGTGACGACCCCATCGCCCACCTGGTGTTGTACCACCGGTGCAGTCAGTCAGCGCAGGGCGGCCTGTGGCGGGCCGATGGTGAGCGGCGACACCTCGCACCCGAGACTCCTGGGGGCACACACACACATGCGCCATACACACACATACATACAGCTACACATCTCCCCCGCCTCTGGATTGCCTTAGTTGGCCGCCCAGAGTGGAGCGCAGGAGCTATATGCTTGAAAGGGTGGAAGTGCTCAATCTGCGTAATAACGGGGAAACCCGCTCCGGGTGCGCACGAGGCGCGACCCGCGATGGCGAAACCGGTGCACACCTCTCCACACCCTTAGCTGCTTACATCAGTGTTGCTCCCTCGCCACCCGTGCGGTGGCCTGTATAGGGGGCCCACGAAGGCTAGCCTTTAGGTTAGTGCGTAAGCGGCGAGTCACCGTCTGCCTTGCCTTCAATTCGTGGGATATTGATCAGGCAGATGTCCGTAATCTCACTCCATAGCCCGATTTTCCAGTCCACACCTCCCATCCACATAGCCCACTCCAAGTCTCTTCCTTCCTCGACAATAGTTTGGCAACTGGGGAGGGCTGCCCGCCAGTACAGCCTCCTGTTGTATTGGGAGGACAGATCTCCACAGTTGCGGCCATCTCACATTTATAGTAAAAGGTACCAAAAGCCTCTTCATGTTGGCTTCGGCCCCATGAATGCGAATGACCGGGTCCCCATGGGCCCGTGACATGAAAATGTACCAACAAATAATAATAATAATAATTTTATTCAGTAGATAAGTTTACAATATTTCATAAAATTACAATAGGCGTTTATGATATCTTAATTAACTAACAAAGGTATAAATAATCTAAATGCGGCGAAAACATTACCTACTTCTGTGCCTGAGCTAGGGTAAACCTGTGTTTCAGGCAGAAGAAGGTCTTAAATATTTATTTGAAATAACTTATACATTAAACATTCTCGTGGAAACATATTCACAAAGTTATATCTACAGTACCTACAAGCTAATTTTTTATAACTACTTATTATTTAATTAATAATAAAAGTTGCTCTGTATCATCGTAGGACAATTTTTGAAGAGCTTCCTTAAGAGTATTCTTAACTTTATTATAACATAGTGGGAATATATTTAATTTAGCGTTAGGTCTATTGTAAAGCAACGGACCAAGGAAGACATAAAATCTAGACGAGAAAGTACATTTGGTTTGATTAGTTTGAGGGCAAACAATATCTTTACGTCTTTTCTTAAGCGAGTCTAAGTTATATGGGATGCGGAGTGCTGTTTAAGGACAGTGTTCATTATGAATAACTGTCTTACAGTTTGCACCTTACAGGATTGGTATTGGTATAGGAGGTTAGTAGGATCCACGGCTTAATATTGTAGTTCTTATTACATAAACGAACGTGCTTAGTATTAGTCAGTATAGCTTGCTGGACATTTTTAATTAAATACGTCGTGCATTTATCGGCGTCATCACAATTGTAAACTGGGTCAAAGTCAATAGCGCATAAATCTGCTTCAAGTTTATATAAATTTAGTTTAGAAAGATATTGCATGCGAGGTACATTTGGCAAAGTATGATTTAAGGTTAGTAGGGCAGCATTATGATCGGTTATCGAGGAGTTGGTGATATTTATTGTATTGATGATATTATTGTACAGAGAAAGATATTGTTTGCAGCTTTCAACCTCACAAGATTGTGATTCGGCTATAGAAAATTCATCAAGGTCAGAAATCAAAGCATCGGTCATATTGGTATAAGTAAAGGACTTACAATGAGTTGTAAAAAGGCGCTCTTAGGCGCCACCATAATCAACCGAATTTATATACCTCTTTTCCGCAATTTTTTTGGCTGGACAGTCGGTGTCTCCAGTCCGATGGTTAGATGGCTTCTTGAAATGGGCGCAGGTCGCACATTTTGGAGGCTCTGCTTGCTTAGGGCACTCCTTTGCTGTATGGCCTTGATTACCGCAATGGCCACAGATGCTTGTTTCTTCCCTGCAAGTCTTGGCTGCATGACCGTATTGCTGGCACTTGAAGCACCTAGTTACTAGAGTGAAATCTCTCACAGGGCACGACGACCAGTTCAGGAACACTCGCTGCTTTGTTATAAGAGCCTTCCGAATCTGTGCTGTTACTTCAAGAACGAAATTGCAGGTCTCGGCGTCTTTTTTTCCCGACTTATGACTTAATCTAATTGACGACAAAAACGCCTCGAGTGTGGTATCTTGAAGGTTTTCTGCTAAATTTTGCTGGTAGATACAGCTGAACACCTCTGTATCCTGCATAGAGGAGGGCACACCGATGATGACGATTCTCGGCTTTCGCTTTTGAGGCTCATCCACCGTGAGGCCAGAGGTCGTGAGTTGTGCGGAATTTTTCAATTTCTCGACGTCTGATTTGGACTCGGTGCTTATGATCACTCCGCCATTTATGGTTTTTCGGAGTCCTGTAACGTGGAGTTTCATTTGGTCAGGTCTGATAATTTTTTGAACGAGCGACTTCGTCTCCTCGCTCGTCTGCTTCTTATCCGAGGGGTAAATGGCCAGAGAGCTAACGTTTTTGGGCTGAATAAAGTTGTTGGGAGTTGTTCTGACGACGTTGGCGAAAGAGAGTGTAGGCAAGTGTGATTTTGGTGACTCTACGATAGTCTGCTTGAGGTCACGTAACTGCTGGGAGAGATCCAGTTTTTCTTTAAGGGCTTGAATTGAACAATTGCCCTGGATGGCTTTTTACTTAAGGGACTGGTATTGCACGGCCATTTGGGATACACCATTTCCAACTTTACGGCACAGATTGCTAATTTTAAGTTTCTGGTCCGAGTTTAATTTCCCCTCAGACGAAATGGCACAAACTTCGTTAAGACACTGCTCAATGGTAGTCATCCAGTTCTGAATTTCAGCCGTGGCAACAAATGTTAATTGCTCGTCCATAGCCTTCTCCTGCTGGGCGGGGGCGGGGGCGGGGGCTGGCGGCGCGGGCGGCGCGGGCGAGGCCGGCGGGCTCCGCCTCGTCATCCCGCTTCGGTTAAAGGGGCTGCTGTCCATTATTTTAAGCGATTTAATAGCTTCAACATTATAGGGACACACATGATAATGCTTACACGAATATGGCCCAGATAAATCACTTCCACGATATTCACTTTGGTCACGTAGGTAATTGTTTAGCACGTAATAATTGTTTAATTAATTAAAAAGTTTATTGGACACGTCCGATCACTGCGGAGGGCGAGAGAGAATGAACTGTTTAGCATGTGAAAACTTGTCATTTCCAAACGAATGCTTTTTGTTTTTTGACACCTGTGAGCGTGTCTAAAGTTTTTTGCACACTAGTGCGTAATGTTTCTTGAACTTCATCCTGTGCGTTTTTTTTATATTTTATTTTTTCGCAAATGTATTAAAAATACCGTTTAATACACGTGCCTAAATTGTCATTGTGCGAAAATGTCATTTAAGTTATATTTCATACCACTAAATTAGCACAAATGCTCCATAATAGATATAAAAGTCGATTATTATCACTGATTGCCTTTGGTCATCCAATGGGCTAGGCGCCGCGTTTGCGTATAGTGCGTGTTTTAAATGATTCATGAAGCTTTAGTTGAAGTTTTGTACCACCTCATAAAGTAATTTTGTATATAATCTATTATTATTATTATATTGACCACGATTCCAATCCACGATGGTTAGGTAAAGATACGTAATAATAGTATGCTTAGTAAGGTAGAATATAAATATTGTAGTCGGATAATTTCCTTCAAGAAAGCCAATTGTCCGTATGGACTGGACTAGAAGGCGTATAGGTTAAAAAAAATAAGCATATGGTAGTATGCATATTAATGTGTTGTTAATAATAATAATAATTAAGATAAAAACTTCGGCCTGCTAATGAGACAAGTCTTTATACCTTTGCGTTTGCAGGGGGTCTATTGTATTTGCCAACTAGAGTAGGGCCATTAGCAACTGTCCATCGGAGCAATAAATCATTTTTATCATACTCTCTCGCTCGCACTCGGGGGCTTATGGCGAGCGTAAGTGATGCGTGTAGCAGCGTTGTGCTGCTATCGATAGTTCTTTGTAAGAAAAATCCTTATACATATTTATTGATATTTATTGATTAAAAAAGTATTTATAATTGATGCTAGTACAACTACGAATATAAGGGACAAAGAATAACAACAATCAATATTAACATTATGAACAATATATTTTTATTAATGACAATTGTTATATATTACAATTATTCTAAACACTATAAAAACAGAAAAAAATACTTATACTAATATAACAAACGGGTACTTAAACAAACGATAGATAAGCCATCTACATAATGAGTCATATTAGTAGATGGCTTATTCTAATAATAACATGAAATTACCACGCGTAATAATAAACGCAATTCAATAACAAGCGAAAATTCAACGCAGGTGTACGTGTTTATCGTGTGATGCACATCCTTGCTGACAGCGGGTTTTATTGCTCCGATGGACAGTTGCTAATGGCCCTACTTTCCCTATTTATTTGAAGCAAATTGCAGTTTACAATTGTGCACTTGGCTCAAAAAATGCACTTGGTTTAAAATGTACAATGAAAGACCGAATTATCAGAAATAGTAGATTGTTTACCAAGGGACTAAAACAAGCCATTATGACACGAGATGTTTAGCCACCCGAGCAGAGCGAGGGTGGCTATAGTTCGAGTGTCATTATGGTTGTTTAGTCACGCGTTAAACACTCTGCTTTTCACTCCGAATACGAGGAAAAAAAAACGACGTTTCATACAAAATTACGATATTTATTATAACAACGTTTAAAAAATAAAAATAGATAAAGATAACCGTACCTAAGATATATTAAAAGTGCAATTAGTACAATTATTTATATTTAAACGTATGGTTTTCTTCGGTAAATTAAGGTGGGTCTCCGTGGTTTGTATTTGAGAAGTATGTTCTATATCTTCACTCGGAGTAAAAGTTGCAGAGCATGGTAGAGACGTAGACACATCTTCAAAAAAGTTGGTGATGGTTATTTCATTAGACTCATTTGCATCCCGTGATGTTGATTGGCGTGGCTCAAACGTTGCGCGTGAAGTGGATGGTTGTTCAAACATTGCACGTGAAGTGGATGGTTGTTCAAACTTTGCGCGTGAAGTGGATGGTTGTTCAAACGTTGCGCGTGAAGTGGATGGTTGTTCAAACGTTGCACGTGAAGTGGATGGTTGTTCAAACGTTGCACGTGAAGTGGATGGTTGTTCAAACGTTGCGCGTGAAGTGGATGGTTGTTCAAACGTTGCACGTGAAGTGGATGGTTGTTCTAACGTAGCACGTGAAGTGGATGGTTGTTGTTTCTGCTTTGCGGATACTTTAATTCCTTCAGTAATACGCTTATTGATATTGTATTTATTTTGGATCGACTCCTCTATAGCTACCTGATCCGATTTCCATCCTCCATGGCGTTTTAACGTCGTGATATTTGCACCCGAGTCTGCCAAAAGGGTCGCAGATGTTCTACGGAAGCAGTGTCCTGTATAAAGTTCTGGGTTTGGCAAATGTAGGTATGTGGCTATTTCCTTGGGCATACTACCGAATTTGTTTTTTCCGATGATTTGCTTAGTGCATTTTCCATTTTGGTAATTAAAAAAAAAAACGATTATTAGTCACGGCCAAGGGACGCAGTCTCTGATACTTTTTTACAATATCTAAGTAGTCTCCACTTATAACGAATTTTCTCTCTTTATTCGTTTTTGTATTGGGTATATTTATGGCCTGTAATCTTGTTTCAGTTTCCACATCTTGTATCGTTATATTTGTGAGTTCTATTCCTCTGCACGCCCCGCTGATTCCAAATATGAGTGCGACCTGTAAACAAATTATTATAAGAAAACTACTGCATTATATTAAAAAAAAAACTAAAATCTAAATCATAACATGAAAACAACATTTATCACAAACGTGAAATAGCATAATTGTAAAGATCGATACTTAAATTTAACATAATAAAGTATTATTCTAGAGATAGGTAATTTTAAAGTTTAACATGAACATACCTTCATTGCCAAGTAAGTCTCGTCAGGTGCCTCATTTAAAAAAGTTTCTATATTTTGCGACGTAAAAACTCTCGATTTTTTACAAGTATGTCCACTAGATAGTCTCTTTAATAAACACGTTAATTTTGCAAATTTTTTCAAGTTAACGTCATGGTTAATTTGCAGTGTGGTTTTAAGCATTGAATAAATACTCCAAAGTGTTGAGGGTTGATATTTGTTTGATATTTCATCAAAATAAGTGAGAAATACACCTTCCGAAAATGATGTTATTTGTTTCTCATTTTTCCAGTCAATAAAAACTTTGTATGCTTTCGAATAAATCCCACTGGATTTCGGCGGCAAAAGATTTTGTATCACCTCTTTTGCTTTCTTCTCCATTCTGGAGTTCGGCGTTAATTCTTCATCACTGGATGATGATGACGACATATTTGATTCGTATTTTATAACTTGCACAATTCATTGGCGAAATATTACTTTTTTACAACATACGCTCAATACGAATCATGAACATTTATTCAAAATTCAAATACATAGCAAAGCGTTCCACGTTTTTTTTTTAAATAAAAGTCACGTTTTTTGCTTTCATATTTAGCCAACAGATTCAGACTTGAAAACTATTTCAAAACTTGTTGCGCCATGCATAATAAAATGAATTCACCTTGATTTAAGTAGACAGTCAGGACTTGGTAGATGCATATTCGTAATCATTAATCATGCTTCACGAAATTAAATCGTTTTTCAAGCCCTAGCAATTGTCTATAAGAACATAATCAATCACTGAAAATGGGGATAATCCTCCCTTCAAAAACATCGTGATTGGGTGTTTAAGGCTTTCCTATGTAAATTAAAAAAAAATTACTTTAGTCCCTAGAGACTAAAAAGGAGCTTTAGTCCCGATATTCAGAGACTAAAGTAACATTTTCAGAGCATGAGAAGTGAAAATATCATTCAATCGGTCAATTAATATTTATACAAAAATGAATCAAACTGTTTGCCAGACAATGTTCAACTTTGTATAGAAAAAATGCCGATTGGTTTGATTTGTTTGCCCCAAAAGGCGCATTAGGAAAAAGCGCGATTGGTTTGGACTGGGGAAACAAAGTGGCAAATGCAATACAGCAGCTGGTCGGACCTGTTTTTTGATCCACGTTTCCGAAGATATAGTTAATTTTTCTGACCTTAATTAAACATTTTGTCAATACAAGTACAATATTATTTTCCTGTATCACGAGTAGGTATTCTACTAAGGAAATATTTTTGTATACGAATGTCGAATCTCAGTAGCAGGGTTTGTTGCTGAAGATAAAAATGTCTTATTTGTTACGTATCTTACCCAGGTTTTCTTGTGATAAATTGATTGAACTTTAGACACATAATTTTTTTATAAGGCTTCGTAAATTATAAAACATAAGGTAAATATATACGAAAGAAAAAAGCGAAAGAACACCTGATAATTGTTAACTGTTTTCGTCTCACAAGAAATAAAATTGATAATGAAAATTTCGTTATTACAATACTAAATAACAATTAACATTTTTATGTATATTTTTCATAAGTGCAATAAATGAAAAGAAATACGAGTATGGTCCTAAATAACAATAACGAGGTTACTCGACCTTTATCAAACGAGGCTTCGCCGCAATGGCCACTAATACGTTTTTACAATCGTTCGATAGTAATAAAACTAGGATGGGGCCTGGATTAAGCTCGTATATCATCCGTCGTGATGGCCCTTTTGCCGTAATCATTCATTTCTTCCCTTTCTTTCGACAAAACGACCAAATGCTAGTGGAAATGGTGATCAAATTTTCTTTTTTTTAATGAACTTTTTTTAGGCAATGGAGGAAGGTAGAAATGTGTTATAGTTGGAGATACGGCCTAAGGAATACATGTAGGTAGTTATATACATATTTATAAGGTCAAGCAAAACGTTGTGACGATATTTGACTCACAGTATGTATAGATCAGATTATAGATTATAGATTATAGATTATAGATTATAGATTATTATTATTATTATTATAGATTCTGACCGTGTTTTTAGGTTTCTTTTTTTTAAAGTGTAGATGTTGATACTCTGAAAAAAATATTTTTTTACTACAAACATTAAACTGAAAAACATTAAAAGTAAAGCGGTTTTCAGTAAGACTAACTAGCCATAAATAGTAACAACTAATGTTTAAAAAACAGTAAAACACAAAACAGTAACTTTAATTGATAGACCATTACTTTTTACTGCAATCACAATAATGAAAATCAATCGCAACCATTACTGTAGTAACAGTTAGTTTTAATGGTTAGAACCGTATCGCAAAATGAACAAGACAGTAAAATGAACTATTTCACACAGTAAGATTTACCAATATAATTGTCATAAAATAAATTTAACGTAGTAGTAACAACTACTGCTTGAAACAGTATAATCAAATGATTGAAACAGATAAATTTAATGGTAGCACAATAGAACTAACTGACCACGACATTTCAAAAAATCGTTATGTTAAAGCAGTAAATTCTAATGTTTCGAACATTATTATCAAATGAACGAAACAATTACTTTAATTCACTACAAATATCAAACTGAAAAATATTAAAAAGCAAAGCGGATTTCAGTAAGACTTACTAGTCATAAATAGTAACAACTAAAGTTTAAAAAACAATAAAACACAAAACAGTAACTGTAACTGATAGAATATTACTTTTTACTGAAATCACAATAATAAAAATCAATCGTAACCATTACTGTAGTAACAATTACTTTTAATGGTCAGAATCGTTTCGCAAAATGAAGAAGACAGTAAGATGAACTATTTCACACAGTAAGATTTACCAATATAATTATCAAAAAATAAATTTAACGTAGTAGTGACAACTACTGCTTGAAACAGTATAATCAAATGATTGAAATAGATAATTTTAATGGTAGCACAATAAAACTAACTGACAACGATTTTTCAAAAATTCGTTATGTTTAAGCACTAAATTCTAATGGTTCGAACGTTATTATCAAATGAACGAAACAATTTGTTTTATTTACTACAAACATTAAACTGAACAACATTAAAAAGCATAGCGGGATCCAGTAACACTTACTAGTCATAAATAGTAACAAATAATGTTTAAAAACAGTAAAACACAAAACAGTAACTTTAACTGATAGAATATCACCTTTTACTGGAATCACAATAATAATAAAAAATAAAAAATAAAAAAAACCGACCTCAAACTCCGACAGCCTGTGAAGTCGGTGTCAAGTTCACTATAAGATTGTCATAGCTTTAGGTCGGTTCACTTGACACCGACTTCACAGGCTGTCGGAGTTTGATTGAAGTCGGTTTTATTTTTTTAATTAAAAATTTTACATGGATTCCACGGGACGTAAATATCTTTGTAGTCTTTGAAATTGATGGCAAGGCTTAGTTCGGCTAGGGCCAATTCCCCGAACGACCACCGGTCAAATTCCTTGTTTGTCCATTTCCTTTTTGGTGCTTTTCCTAGTTCGGCCATTCCTCAAATGACCACTGCATGTATTCCTCCAATGCAAGGAAATATTAAATAGTCCACTCAGTCCGTTAGGTCAAAGGTGTGAATGTAGGTTAGGTTTGTTAGTTATCTATATACGCCCGAAGGGCAAACTACCTAGAAATAGGGGCCCCGCGTAGCGGGGACCCGTCGACCCAGTCACATTCCTTGTATTATGGTCGTACGAGCGACATGGACATTCGGGGATGTGGGCATTCCAAGCAAATGGCCGTGAGAGGAAAGTGGTCGTAAGTGACCGAATCCGATGGCAAAACACGTGCTAACAAATTTTGAGGAGTTCCCTCATTTTCTCATGGATCCCATCATCAGAACTGAACGAAATTAAAATGGGACCACCTTGGAAGTACCACCTTTCGAATGAAAAAAGAATCATCAAAATCCGTTCACAATTGACTAAATTATAATAATAATAATAATCATAATAATAATAATTTATTCCAGACTTTAAAAATCCATATTTCACATTAAAACAGGCAGAATCTAAAATTACAATAAGTTAAATAAAGAATACAAGCGCCTGGGGACGGACGCGACCGGCGCATGAAGCTGCACATAGCGCTGCAGCAGCGGCGAGTCCCAGCGCTGGGCCAGCATGCGCACGATACTGTTCGGGCTGACGCGGCTGCGGGCCAGTAACGCAGCGCTCCTCTTCCTCATGATCGCAAAGAAACAGTCTGTTTGAGCAACCGCGAACATTGTTGATGCGCTACAGTACCGCGGCAGACCGAACAGCGCCCTGAAGGCGTCATTATACTGAACACGCAGTGCACTGTATGCTCGCTGCGTGAAGTTGGTCCATAGTCCACACGAGTAGAACGATTGGCAGTACGCCTTAAATAAAGTGACTTTAGCGTCATCGCTACAGCGTTTAAATCTCCGGGCCAACATATTGCAGCGAACACACAACGCACGGCGCTCCCGCTCAATATCGACGACGTCAGACATGGTTTCCGTGACCCAGTGGCCCAGGTACTTAAACTTGTCGACTCTTTTCAAAGTAGTACCACCCAGCGTAACCGTTTGCATCCCATAGCTCTTACTACCCGCCTTGAACTGCAGGAGCTCGCTTTTAGCTGCGTTGTACCTGAGCCCATGAGACACAGCGTACGCTTCACAAATGGAGATCAATTTGGCGAGACCACCCATCGAGGGGCTCAGCAGCACCATATCATCGGCGTAGCTGATATTATTAACACACATGTTCTCGATATGACATCCGACATTCCTGCTGCTGAGTTCCTCGATCAGAGCATTCACATAAAGATTGAACAACTTCGGCGATGTCAATCCACCCTGTCTCACGCCACACTGCATCCTATATGCGTCCGAGTATGTGCCTGCCCATTTCACACTGTTTGTCTGGTTGCCATACCAGAATTGAAATATAGATGTTATTTCACGCGGCACATCTGTATCACCCTGCAGCTTCTGCCAGAGCACATCATAGGACACCATGTCAAAAGCCTTTGACAAATCCAAAAAACAAGCAAATACCGGTGTCTCACGAGAGGTGTAGTAATGGACCGTCTGCTTGAGACACAAAATTGCGCTTTCAGTGGATAACCCACGCCGAAATCCAAATTGGGCATCATTGATATCCAGATGCTTTTCTAAAATATCATCAAGCAAACCGTCCAAAACCTTAGCCACCACCGTAGCCAACGATATCGGCCTGTAGTTGAAATGTCGGCCTGTAGTTGAAAAATTATGCGTGGTCATCATACATAAAAAAAAAATAAAAAAAAAATACGCGTCGACTTGATAACCTCCTCCTTTTTTCGTCGGTTGAAAATGAATCGCGACCATTACTGTAGTAACAGTTAGCTTTAATGGTTAGAATTATATCGCAAAATGAACAAGGCAGTAAAATTTACTATTTAACACAGTAAGATTTACCGATATAGGTAATTATCAAAAAAAAAATTAACGTAGGTATAGTAGTGACAACTACAGCTTGAAACAGTATTACCAAATGACTGAAACAATTAATTTTACTATTAGCATAAAACAATTAGAGAAAATCCGGTAATTTTATATTTAAACCCATATTAAACCCCTACTGAACTTGAACTTTGAAACTTTTCTTACCCTACACTGCACGGGAAGATCGTCTACATGCCAAGTTTAAAAAAATGCGTTTTTCACTTTTCATGCTCTAAAAGTAGGTCAATAGCCTTACGAGGTACTTTAGTCCCTAGGGAGTAAAAGTAATTTTTTTTTAAATTTACTTTGAGTGACTTAGATAAACTCCAACAGCCAGTACTTGCTTAGAGTTTTAGGCATAAAGTAAATTTTCAATAAGTTAAGGAATTACATTACCACTCTTTAAACAAATTTAAAAATTATCACACGAAACAATAATCAAAATAATTTAACAATCACAATAAATAAACCTACAGTTTCACACAGACCGTTGTAATGCGGAAACAAAATACTACGTGGTCTTAGTTCTATGCTTTTTCCGCATAGAAGGTGGCGCCATTTTATTTTTTCCAGTTTGTGAATGGACCATTTCGCCGATGCGATTTTGTTATATCTGTGTCTGGTTGAAAAAAAAAAATACCGCGAAAACTTTGGAATTGTGGTAGAGCGTAAATCGTAAACGATTATTAGTATATTTTTTAAATCTTTTTATACTAAACTGACATTTTTTTCTTGCAAATGAAGTGAAAAATTAAGTTTTCACCTGGAGACTAAAAGTCAATATAAACCCTCGGATAAATTTTGGCTTATTTTAGTCCCTCGATAAAAAATATACTATTATTCGTTTATTTACTACTAGTTGTGTCCCGCGACTTCGTCTGCGTGGAATATAAAATTGACGATAACTTTTCTTTCCGACATCCGATTTTAATCAAACATTTATATGTAGCTCCAAATGATACTCTATCTACCTTCGAAAACTGCATTCAAATCGGTTCAGTCCTTCCGGAGATTAACTCTAACAAACAGACAGACAGACAGACAGAAAATAATTTTAAAAATTGCTGAGTTTTGGTCTACCACACGTCTTTAGTCGCCCACATTCCTTTTTCGAACTTTTTTTTCAATGTACAGACACGCCGGGTTCTGCTCTTTTATTATAGTATAGACTAGCTGTTTCCCGCGACTTCGTACGCGCGTTAACATTAAAATGTAAAAATCCCATTTTTCCCCGTTCCCTTGGGAATTTCGGGAAATCCTCTCTTAGTGCTCCCCTACGCTCCCCAAGGTACCTGCATGCTAAATTTCAGCTCTCTACGACCAGTAGTTTCGGCTGTGCGTTGTCAGTCAGTCAGTCAGTTTCTTCTTTTTTATATTTAGATTAAAATGCCATATAAAAGTAAAGTAAAGGTCCTGGGTAGCCGATGGATGCGGGCCGCGGGCAGCGCAAGACCGTTCATCGTGGACATCGTTGGGGAGGACGTCTTCCGACTGACATGATGATGATGCTGATGATTAACGCCCGGTTCCTACATCCAAACAATGCCTCGTTTTGCCTACGGACGGTTAAAATTTGACAGATGCTCTATGGAACAAAAGCCAAAAATCAACCGTCCGTAGGCAAAACGAGGCGTTTTGTAGATATAGGAACTGTGCCTATGACTATATGTGCCTACCACAAACACAGAACAGAATAAGTACCTACCTAAAGCTGAAAATAAAGTCCAAACTATTTATTTATCTTAGGCCCACTTGCGCCATGACGCTAACCCCAGCTTAACCCCTTAACCCTGTCATTTTTGTATGAACTATTCTCGGGTTAGGCATTAACCCGCGTTGGTGCAAGTCTTAGGTACCTAGTGCTTGAACATTAAACTGTAAAGTCCAAAAGATTGAACTTAATGTTTATAACAACAAAATAGGTAAAGGTTACTGCTTGAACATTAATAGTCAACAGCACAAGCTTCGTATCGGTACGGGTATGACTCGGGAACCAATCAGCGCTTCGAACGTTTAGTAGCTCGCCCCGCGTGACCCGCGTCTCACCAAACGGTCTCCTTTAGAACCACCTAGAACTTTCGTGCCGCGGCGTGTAGGGTTGGACACATCACGTAGATACCGTCCATCCATACTAATATTATAAATGCGAAATTAATTCTGTCTGTCTGTCTGTCTGTCTGTCTGTTACCTATTCACGCTTCAACCGCTGGAACGATTTGGATGAAATTTGGTATGGGAATAGTTGAAGTCCCGGGAAAGGACATAGGCTACTTTTTATCCCGGGAAATGAGTTCCACAGATAAACTGAACTTTTTTTCTTTCATAGGAGCGGTCACAGGCGGCCAGTCATATGCGCTGTTTCATTTCTTCGCCCCTAGATGGCGGTATCTCGTCAAATTATGGCAGTTTTTAGTTTGGCTTGAACAGTAGCTGTTTCCCGCGACTTCGTACGCGCGTAAACATTAAAATGTAAAAATCCCATTTTTCCCCGTTCCCTTGGGAATTTCGGGAAATCCTCTCTTAGTGCTCCCCTACGCTCCCCAAGGTACCTGCATGCCAAATTTCAGCTCTCTACGACCAGTAGTTTCGGCTGTGCGTTGATATGTCGGTCAGTCAGTCAGTCAGTCAGTCAGTTTCTTCTTTTATATATTTAGATTAAAATGCCATATAAAAGTAAAGTCTTTACTTTACTTTTATATCCTGTCCTGGGTAGCCGATGGATGCGGGCCGCGGGCAGCGCATAACCGTTCATCGTGGACATCGTTGGGAGGACGTCTTCCGACTGACATGATGATGATGCTGATGATTAACGCCCGGTTCCTACATCCAAACAATGCCTCGTTTTGCCTACGGACGGTTAAAATTTGACAGATGCTCTAATGGAATAAAAGCCAAAAATCAACCGTCCGTAGGCAAAACGAGGCGTTTTGTGGATATAGGAACCGTGCCTATGACTATATGTGCCTAGTGCCTACCACAAACACAGAACAGAATAAGTACCTACCTAAAGCTGAAAATAAAGTCCAAACTATTTGTTTATCTTAGGCCCACTTGCGCCATGTCGCTAACCCCGGCTTAACCCCTTAACCCTGTCATTTTTGTATGAACTATTCTCGGATTAGGGATTAACCCGCGTTGGTGCAAGTCTTAGGTAGTGCTTTGAACATTAAACTGTAAAGTCCAAAAGATTGAACTTAATGTTTATAACAACAAAATAGGTAAAGGTTACTGCTTGAACATTAATAGTCAACAGCACGAAGTGTGCGGAGCTTCATTCGTACGGGAGGAGTATGACTCGGGAACCAATCAGCGCTTCGAACGTTTAGTAGCCCCGCGTCTCACCAAACGGTCTCCGTTAGAACGTTAGCCGCGGCGTGTAGAACTACACATCACGTAGATACCGTCCATCCATACTAATATTATAAATGCGAAATTAACTCGTCACAGTGAGATTAGTGATTTGCGTTGTATTTCTAGTTAATGTGCGGTGAGTAAAATGAGTGACACAGTGGAATCACTACTTTTAATGTGGGGATTCGAAAAATATATAGGTAGATGTGTTTAAAGGTAAGTAAGCCTTCTATTCATTTCATCAAAAACATTCATGTACAGGTGCCGGCAAACTAACTCCTTGATCATTTTGTGGGGGCGGGGGTGCTTCGCCGCGCATACCTACGTTTAGTATACAGAACGTATGAGCAGGCCTGCCCAAACCACTCCGCACGATGCTCAACAAGTTTGCATTTGCAGGCATCTGTACTTGTACCTAGAAACAGCAGAACTCCTAGAATATCCTTGAAAACTATATACCTACCTACTTATATATAGATAGCCTGTCATTTAAACTCGGCCAACTAAGTTTATCAAAAAAACTAGCTTTTCGTCAGCAGCTTCGCCCGCATGGACTACCTACACGTTAGGTATATGATATACCGTATATGGCGTGGGCGGGAGTGTCCAGCAGTGGGTTAAAAAAATGCTTATATCCTTCTCGTAACAGACAAAGTTACTTTCCGTTTATAATTATTAGTAGGTACCTATAAATGGATTACCGACCTTCCTTTTCTTTTCCATGTGAGGTGAACTCTATTTCTATTGCCACACGGTTTAACCTAACTGCCGCCGAATCTCTTTGATTCGCGCCGCGCATCCTTTCAATGACGCCGCCGCGCCGGCGCGCGCGCTGCGCGGCCGATCAGTTCGAGCCAGACAGTCACAGAGCGCGGTCACGTCGCTCGTCGCCGCTCCCGGCCTTCCCGCGCTCCAAACCACGAACCTTACACCATCGTCACCTAGTGATAGTGATCAGTGTCGTTATCAAACTTCCGTTTAACATAGACTTTATCATCTCGCGTCGTGTGTGCATAAACTCTTACCTATAATAGAATCCTGTACATACTTACCTATTTATATACTTTGTGAACAATTATTAAATGACTATTTCATATGGGTGTGTTTCTATAATAACTTGGAGTCAGACCAACACACCAAACCCCCATACATGGATTCAGTGTGATGATGTGGATGGGGGACTGGAGGCAGGCTCCAGTCAGTTCTTGGTCGCTGGCTACCGAATAGGGTGAGAAGCAGGTATCTACCTACCTAAGTGTAGATTAGGTAGAGGTACCAAGCTGTGTGTGTTTCCTCCGTTTAACATACCCTATACCTAAACTATGCGTTTTAAACAACATGATATACCTACCGTCCTAGCCAGAAGTTGAAAGATTTCGTCGGAATCTTTTTTATTTTCAATTTGAATTTACCACTGAGCTTTTCGGTGAAGGAAAACATCGTGAGGAAACCTGCACGCATCTGCGAAGTAATTCAAAGATGTGTGTGAAGTCCCCAATCTGCACTGGGCCCGCGTGGGGACTATAGCCCAAACCCTCTCGTGATGAGAGGAGGCCTGTGCCCAGCAGTGGGACGCAAATAGGCTGTAGTAGTAGTAGTAGTTTTTTATTTTATTTGAGCACTAGGTACAGTAGCTACGACACAACTAATATGGGGCGCTCGTCATGGCGCTTACGCCGTACACAGAGTTTGTTATTGTTTAACCCGCGCGCCTTATTAGTTGTGTCATACCTACTATACCTTCATCTCGAGTTTAGCGTGAAGTTCGGACGTTGGCGATTATACCTATGTTTTTTGAATCGCATAGTATTAAGTTGTCCAAGTGTGTTTGAATGTTGTATATGTTCTGAAAGTTCGTACTAATCCCTCTCTCCGTTTGAACGGGCATGTCTGTAAATAACCTAAATGTATAATTTTGGTAGACGAAAATTATGTCTAATGTCCATGTTGTGCCAACTCCCGTAATAATCGGAGGCTCTGCGCTCGAAGTTGTTGACCATTATGTATACCTGGGACAAACAGTCCAGTTAGGTAGGTCAAACTTCGAGAAAGAGGTCAATCGTCGAATCCGACTCGGCTGGGCAGCGTTCGGGAAGCTTCGCAGTGTCTTTTCGTCCAAATTACCGCAGTGTCTCAAGTCGAAAGTCTTCGACCAGTGTGTGTTGCCAGTGATGACTTATGGTTCCGAGACGTGGGCGCTTACGATGGGCCTCATAAGAAGGCTCAAAGTCACTCAGAGGGCAATGGAGAGGACTATGCTCGGGGTTTCTCTGCGTGATAAAATCAGAAATGAGGATATCCGCAGTAGAACTAGGGTCACCGACATAGCCCGAAGAATTGCGAGCCTTAAGTGGCAGTGGGCGGGGCACATTGCTCGCAGGACTGATGGCCGATGGGGCCGGAAAGTTCTCGAGTGGCGCCCGCGAACCGGGAGACGAGCTGTCGGTAGGCCTCCAACAAGATGGAGCGACGACCTCGTGAAGGTCGCGGGAAACCGGTGGAAGCAAGTAGCACAGGACCAGTCTGAGTGGCGAGCCTTGGGGGAGGCCTATGTCCAGCAGTGGACGTCTTTCGGCTGAAATGATGATGATAATTTTGGTAGGTGGTGCTTTCTATCTAATTAGGTACTTACTAACAAGACCATACCAGACCATGCTAATTCACTTCTATACATATAACTACCCCATTACTTAACGCTGTAGGTATTTTTTCATGTGCCCTAAAATCTGTGTGCTACAGGTGTTTGTGTTTCTACATGTTTTTGTGTTTCTGGTTTCTGCATTTCACAGTGCCAAAAAAAATTGTACCCAACGCAACATTAGAATTCGTTAGCTAATATTTTTTTCTATAGTACTTGATGGACTTTAGGTATTACAAAACTAAAATCGCAACTGGCTTTTTTAGTAAGTTGCGTGTCAAAATAAATGTTCCCGTATTGGGCTAAGCTGCGAGCGCAGCGTCCCTAAGTGCACCCTGACCCCCTCAAGCCTTTACCTTAGCTTAGTTCCAGTCAACCAAGTTGACGTTCTAACCATTCTAAGTTAAATTTATTTTTCATGTTCGTTGCTATTTACAGAGAATGAAGTGGACATATGCGCTTTAGAATTATTGGATGATGAGCAAGTGAGGGTACTCATTCCTACGATTGGTCCGCGGCTAAATTTAAGAAAGCCTTGTCAGACTGGAAGGTAAAGGTAACGAAGTCAAGAGTCGAATTCGAAAAGTCATATCTAGTTGTTTACAAATCTTTAACTTTCCTTTGCAGGTAGAACATAAGGTGTTGGAGGATCTCATATCAAAAAAAGATGAAGAATTAGAAGACTTCATTTCAAATTATGACTCTTTGAATAAATTCAGTACATGGAGTCCCAGCACCTCGGCAAGATCAGAGTCCTCCATCTCTCTGTGCTCACAAGAAACCCAGTCCGTAAGTAATAAATTATCAAAGTTTTTTTGTTTGCGCTGGTTATCGTGGTTTGTGAACTTTATCTTACCCATTTTTTTCAGGATCTTACCTTGCTCTTGCGTAACACTCCAGATGGTCAATTGCTACTTAACCATAATGTAGAAAAGCCACTGGGAGAACAATATCGGAAAATTTTAGTACGCACCATTTCCAAAGAGATTGTGAGAAATGACCCAAAGGCGCATGTAACTTGTAACAGAACAGACTGCTTTAAGCTGTTTGTTACATCACAAATATTTTAGATCTCTTAAGGAATAGATAAAGTCTTCTTATTATTTGAATACTGGCTTCTCCCCGCAACATCGCCTGTGAGGAATTCGGTTGTCGCGCTTCCGCGGGAATTATGTGTTTTTTCGGGATGAAAGGTATCCTGAGTCCTTTCTCGGGATCCCGGCTATCTTCATTTCAAATTTCATCCAGATTGTTTCAGTAGTTGAGGCGCGAAGAGGTAACAGACAGTCAGATAGACAGACGAACCGACCGACAGGCAGAGTTGCTTTCGCATTTATAATATTAATATGGATTTGTAGTTTAGTTAACTTGAGTCGAGACTTCCACCACCTCCACAGCAGACTCAGAGTGATTCGAGACTTCGCGCGCGTTTTGAATTGCCTTTCGGATGCGTGCAGGTTTCTTTACGATGTTTACTTTCATCGAAGAGCGAGATGGCCCTTCTGTTGGCCCTCATGAAGTTGATTTTTGCACATAAGTGGTACTTGAGGAGCAGACCGGAAAAGAGTCTATGATCTTCTGCATGAGAGGTGGAAGGACAAACTACTGGGATACTATGACTTATTGATATTGTTTATGTGGAGTTCGGATTCTCTCGATTACGCGGATGCCTTACATTTTCCAAGGATGGAAAATAGTCTATGTTACTCTCAGAGTTCCCAGGTATATTTATACCAAGTTTCATTAAAATCTGTTCAGCCATTTTGGCGTAAATTAACAAGGCGAACGAAGCGAACGGAGCGAACGTAGCGAACGGAGCGAACGCAGCGAACGGAGCGAACGTAGCGAACGGAGCGAACGCAGCGAACGGAACGGTTTCTCTCGATTACGCGGATGCCTTACATTTTCCAAGGATGGATTATATACTATGTTTCTCCTAGAGTTCGAAGGTATATTTATACCAAGTTTCATTAAAATCTGTTCAGCCATTTTGGCGTAAATTAACAAGGCGAACGAAGCGAACGGAGCGAACGTAGCGAACGGAGCGAACGTAGCGAACGGAGCGAACGCAGCGAACGGAGCGAACGTAGCGAACGGAGCGAACGTAGCGAACGAAGCGAACGCAGCGAACGGAACGGTTTCTCTCGATTACGCGGATACTCTACATTTTCCAAGGATGA
This sequence comes from Aethes cnicana, assembly GCA_963971205.1. Classification (NCBI taxonomy): domain Eukaryota; kingdom Metazoa; phylum Arthropoda; class Insecta; order Lepidoptera; family Tortricidae; genus Aethes; species Aethes cnicana. The sequence goes on from OZ020288.1 coordinate 6,356,382, forward strand.
GCTATAGTCTATGTTTCTCCCAGGGTTCGGAGGTATATTTATATCAAGTTTCATTAAAATCTGTTCAGCCATTTCGGCGTAATTTAACAAGGCGAACGAAGCGAACGGAGCGAACGCAGCGAACGCAGCGAACGGAGCGAACGGAGCGAACGCGGCGAACGGAGCGAACGGAATTTAGTATAAATAGCGGTGGGTTTTGATTGACAGGAGTTAGTTTTTACTTGGTCTTCGTATGGGAAGCATCTCCCCTGTATCGATTTAGAGTTCAGTACTTTCTTATATTTTATTGTATTTCTGTGTATTAATGTGATTGTTTCAGATGGATTGATGGAGCAAGGGTTTAGCATTCAGTTCAGTTGGAACATGCGAACCATAGTAAATGTAAATGTCATAACAAAATGGATTTTGCCTTTTGTTGTTGTTTTGCATTAGGGCTGGCGTAGTCCGGGGCCTACAGTTGGAATGGAAACTGACTGTGACAACGAAGTTCCTCCTAAAACTCATCCGTTTGAGTTCCCCAAGATGTGGCTCTTTTGGGGCATGAGTGCTATGAATGACGACCATGGGTTATTATGAATCGCAACTCATGAGATCTTCCACACACGGTGGAGTACTGGACAGTATGCGGGGTCTAGACAGTGATTCTCTCAACTGTACTTGCTTGCCGTGGTCCCTCTTTATCTATATATTTATTTATTCGCACAACATAAGTAGGGAATCCTGTGGCCCCTCTTCTCTCCCAACCCTCTCGGTTGCTGTGGGGGCCTAACGCCATTTCAGCGGCACAACACCGGGTGATAGTGTCAGGTTCTTTAGAGGTAACCCGAACCTCGCACCGAATAGCCTTATATCAGCTTAGAAACTTAACATTGCACTGAGTTAAGTTACATCACACATAACACGTTTAAAAGTAAATGTGAGGCGCGGCGCGGCCTCTAGCTTTGCAAACATTAGTCTAGGGTATCAGGGAACTATGTGTAGGATACGGAATCTTCATTAACTACTACAAATCTCCATTAACCTAATCTTCAAAGCATAAAAGGTAGTTTACCTTATGCAGATTCTCAGCTAGTGAAAAGATTTTTAACTGAGGATCAATAATATTAAATAGTAATCAAAGTTTTGGTTTATTATGATTTGTTAGTACGCAAAATAAGTACACGAATCTTCAAGTATATTTTTATCAATTGATTGAGTCATACTGGGTCATATGTACCTTCTCAATCCCTGTCTTGGTCGCTCGAAATCAGACATATTGATCGACAGAGTCACTGACTAATCATTTGTTATTTTATGCTAATAACCTCAGTCATAATGTATCAGAACTAAGTGGGAAACATATCCTTATAGAAAGACAAGTGTCTACTTACTTCAGTTAAAAACTTGAAGCTAAAACTGAGAATAAATATATCTGCTGACCAATTTTGGTCTTTAACTAATTATTTATATAAGCTCAAAGTGGCTTTTAAATAAAGAACTTAGCTGGTCAGTCCCCATCCAAAACAAGGATTAATTTGGAGATGTGAATATAATGTGGTTAGACAGGAAAGTTTATGAAACTCTAGAAATCTAGTTACCAGTATTGATGCCTATATCCAAATGAATCAATGTTGTATCCGACCTCCTGGTAGGGGAATTAGGTAGGGAAACTGATAATTATTTAAAAACCTTATATCTTTTAAATAGTTTAAACAATAATCTTTTCTTGCTTAATAACTTTAATAATTGAACACTCGCTAATCCATAATATACCATTCCTATTCACGTTAAAAGTTCTTGAGTTATTTACGGTTCATAACATTAGGTCCTATAAACTACTAGACGTTTGCAATCACAAATTATTTGGTCAAAATAAAATGAAAATATAAGAATTTAGGATAATAAAGACCAAGAGCCGTTTGCAGAGTTTTATGTCGTTGGGTTTGTTAGGGTGGGGTGTCACAAACTGCGGATTTTAGGAAATTACGGAAATTTAAGGTTAGCCAGTTATGTGTTCTTAAAAAAGAGGTTAATGAATTTATAACCTTAAATTATAATTAGTACCTATAATAAACGCATTCCGGCCCACCTGATGGAAAATAAAGTAATGTGAAATGTTACCTTTAATAGCAGAAGTTAATTAAGATATTCCATACAGTGTACCCGAAACTTTTGCTCTTTACTATAAATCGTAATATACCGTAAGACGTCGTAATATGTCTTGCTCTAATATATATGTTGGTATATTATAGGCCCGTCTGTGGCATCTGTCAAATAGTATGGAAAATATGTCGTAAGATACGAAAATATGTTTGATAGCTCGGCATATTAATCGGTCGGTCGGTCGCGCGGTCGGGTAAAAAGGAACCTTTATGATGCAACTTTGTCTGTCTGTCTGTCTGTCACAGCTGGATCTGTAACCACTTCAGAAATCGACTTGAAATTTGGAGCAGTAATAAATAATGCCGACCCGCTTCTACTGCATATGAAAAAAAAACTTCGTAACGGGGGGTGAAATGGAGGATCATAAATTTCAAAATCTTTTATCTAGACAAATGTCCTCCAGTGCTAGACATAAGTCTCCTCTAAGGCGCGCCACCAATTTCGATCCTCCTAAAATATCATTTGACCATTTATCTAGATTCTAGATCACTAATTTTTCGTTCTTATTGCTTGACAGACAAAGATCCCGAAACAAGGAACCTCGCTGCGGTAGTTCTTATTCCGCACATGATTGGACCAGTTCACATAAAAAGGAAGAGACACTCCGCAGCGGAAGTGCGTCAATGCTTCATTTTACACATTGAAGAGGAAAGACAGTTGCTGGAGGAAAGAAAAAAGAGACAAGATAAGTACAAAGGTTTAGGCTTAACCATCCAACCATATATAGTAGTGGCAGGTCCTCTGAAAAAAATAACTACACGTTACGTTGTTATTGATGACGTTATCTATGAATTGCCGAATATCAGCAAAACTGTAGATACATGTTTCAAGATCATATGGGCTCTGAACTTGGAATATCCTGGTGAATGTTTACCGGTGTGGCAATTTCTCGAAAGAGCTATTTACAATTTTCCTGCCACTGGTTCAAAAAACAAACTTTCACCATCAGTTTCAAGTTTATTGAGTGGCTGTGGTATATTGACTAAGTAAAAAATGGTTACCTGTTTTATTTGTAACACCATTGTAATAGACTTAAGAGCACTCAAGACCCATTTCCAATTTTTCCATCAGCACCACATTTTTGAACAATATCGCTGCGTAGAAGGCGATTGTTCCCGGTCGTATCACCTTTTTAATTCCTTTCGTAGACATTATATTCGGGAGCATTTAAGCCAAGGTGCTGATTCAAATGAAGAAAACGAAGCATCTATTGTGTCTGATCACGAAATTCTATTAGAGGCTAACAATTTGTCTCAACAACTCATTAGTCAGTCTGACCATACTAGACCAGAGAATGAACATTCGAATTCTGAAGAACCTCTTAGTCAGCCTGTTGTTGTAAGCCCACAAATAGATATTAATTTACCTCACGTTTCTTTACAAATGGCTCTAGCTTCGCTAATAGCATCCTTGTATGGTTCTGTAAATTTGCCAAGGAATATTGTCCAAACGATTGTCGAAAAGCTTCTAAGCATTTTTTCATTTTCGTTAATTCCATTGTTAGGTGACTTGTTACAGAATTTGACTCATAATGGTGAAGTATCCGTTTCGGAAATTCACCGTATAATAGCTACTGAAATCACTTCGTGTTTCAATACGTTTTCCACGGAGTATCGTAGATTTCAATACTTTCAGGGCCGCCGGACTTATATTCCCCCTAAAACAGTAGTCGTTGGTGATCGCTACGATTCGAATACTAGAAGAGGTGTGCATGCACTTTCATCTGTTACTTGCACTATGCAGCTTGTTCCATTAAGAGAAGTACTACATGTTTTTTTCTCTCTAGAAACAATTTTAGTTGATACATTGCAGTATATGGCGGATCTTTACAAGGATGTTAAAGTTATTCGAAACTTTATTCAGGGGCACTATTGGCAATCAAAAAGAAGAGCTCACATGGGTAAACATGTAATACCGTTGTTTTTATATTTTGACGACTATGAGACTTCAAATGCTTTAGGAAGTCACTCTGGGATCCATAAATTAGGTGCCGTATATGTGTCAGTCCCATGTCTACCTCCGTGGCGTTGCAGTGTTCTATCGCATATTTTCTTAACGTTGCTGTTCCATTCCTCTGACAGATTAGTATTCGGCAATAATGTTATATTTCAGCCTGTAATAGATGAGCTTAATTATCTTAGTTCCACTGGCATATCATTTTCCGTTCCAAATTTTGATGGAGTTGTATATTTTGAACTGGCTTTAATTGTCGGAGATAACTTAGGCATCCATTCCATTACAGGTTTTGTGGAAAGCTTTTCGGCCAATTACCCATGCAGAATTTGCCGTGTCGGTAAAGAAGAAATGAAAGTTCAATCAAATGCAAATGAGGCTCTCCTCAGATGTGACACGGATTATGAAACTGACGTTTTAGAATGTGATCCTGGAAATTCTGGTGTTAAAGAAAGATGCGTTTGGTTGAAGGTGAATGGGTTCAGATTATTCAAACAAGTTGGAGTCGATATAATGCATGATATTCTCGAAGGAGTTGGCAAATATGTCATGGGACTGATTCTCAACAAGTACATTTACCGTTTTGGATATTTTTCCTTGGAAGTGCTTAACATGAGGCTAAAAACATTCGACTATGGACAAGATTCGCGCAATAAACCTGTTGAGTTATGTATGATCCACATAAAAAAGTCTAATATTCGCCTGAGTGCATCCGAAATGTTAACTTTCATTCGTTATTTTTCGCTTCTAATTGGAGACAAAATTCCTGGTGGCGACATGTACTGGGCACTTTACTTAAAGTTAAGGGAAGTTTTAGAGCTTGTTATGTCAACTTCTGTTTGGGAAGGTCTTCATATGGTCATGCAAGACGGTGTTAGTCAACTGAATGAAATGTATTTGCTACTCTCTAATGAAGCACTCAAGCCAAAGTTTCACCATCTTACGCACTACCATACTGCCATGATTAATTTTGGTCCACTTTCTTTCTTTTCATCTATGCGATATGAAGCGAAACACAGGCTAGCGAAAACATCTGCAAGAGCTTCATGTAACAGAAGGAACTTGACATTAAGCTTAGCTGTCAAACACCAACTTAAACTAAACGAAATCTTTTTAAGAGGTACTCTTGATCCTATTCTAACTTGGGGACCTAAGAAATTGAAGTTAGTACATTCTGATGTGACTCTTATTCAGTCTTGTCTCTGTTTGGACAGTAGCAAAACTTTGATCTGTGTCAGTTGGATTTGCATGTCTTCCATTCGGTACCAGAATGGGTCTATAGTTGTTTATAGCACTAAACCAATTGGCGATCTCAATGACGTGACTTTTTTAAAAGTGGAGAGGATATATGTTTACAATAACTCGCAAGTCATTTTGACAGGGTCTCTGTTACAAACAATTCTTTTTGATTATCACTACTACGCATATGAAGTAGAACAAAAGAAAAAGAAAATTGTTGTTCGGTTGAATGACCTTCATTTCAAGACGCCCCATGCATTAAATACAATATTGTCCCCGTGTAGAAAGTTTTTGGTCACATTGCGTTGTCCTATTTAAGGTTTATTATTTTTTGTCGAAATTAATCGTAATATATGCAAGAATTATCATTTCAAGTAAAATTCTATTTGTATTTAGTAGTATTCTGGTTGAGTAGCGATCGAGTCTCAGGACAAATTTGAATGGATGGAGGAGCGCTTTCTTTATTGTGTCCTACACAACACATTTAATCATTGTTCAGGCGTTGTCACAGAATACGCTAAGGTGGAGATATTTTCTAAAGCTCGTTGCACTTATTTATGGCAGATAGCGTCCCTTCTGTGGTGACTACCAACGCGTAAATGTTTAGTAGTTAAGTAAGGCGTTAATCTTGCGCTGTCATAGTTAAGGTTTCATTTGTCTTCCCCTGCGGGCGAGGGCGGAAAGAGTTTTCCCTTTATTGTGTCTTTACACAATGCGCGAATGGGCGTTGTCTTGCGCTGTCATAGTTAAGGTTTCATTTGTCTTCCCCTGCGGGCGAGGGCGGAAAGAGTTTTCTCTTTATTGTGTCTTTACACAATGCACGACTGGGCGTTGTCTTGCGCTGTCATATTTAAGGTTTCATTTGTCTTCCCCTGCGGGCGAGGGCGGAAAGAGTTTTCTCTTTATTGTGTCTTTACACAATGCGCGACTGGGCGTTGTCTTGCGCTGTCATAGTTAAGGTTTCATTTGTCTTCCCCTGCGGGCGAGGGCGGAAAGAGTTTTCTCTTTATTGTGTCTTTACACAATGCGCGACTGGGCGTTGTCTTGCGCTGTCATAGTTAAGGTTTCATTTGTCTTCCCCTGCGGGCGAGGGCGGAAAGAGTTTTCTCGTTATTGTGTCTTTACACAATGCACGACTGGGCGTTGTCTTGCGCTGTCATAGTTAAGGTTTCATTTGTCTTCCCCTGCGGGCGAGGGCGGAAAGAGTTTTCTCTTTATTGTGTCTTTACACAATGCACGACTGGGCGTTGTCTTGCGCTGTCATATTTAAGGTTTCATTTGTCTTCCCCTGCGGGCGAGGGCGGAAAGAGTTTTCTCTTTATTGTGTCTTTACACAATGCACGACTGGGCGTTGTCTTGCGCTGTCATATTTAAGGTTTCATTTGTCTTCCCCTGCGGGCGAGGGCGGAAAGAGTTTTCTCTTTATTGTGTCTTTACACAATGCGCGACTGGGCGTTGTCTTGCGCTGTCATAGTTAAGGTTTCATTTGTCTTCCCCTGCGGGCGAGGGCGGAAAGAGTTTTCTCGTTATTGTGTCTTTACACAATGCGCGACTGGGTGTTGTATCTTCGAGTTTATTTTTCCCGTTGTTGTTACCGCAGGCCTAGGTGCATTGGTTTCCAGCGACGACCACGCGGTTTCCCTTGATGCCAAGGTAACATCAATACTAGAGATTCCGTGGTCGGGAATCCTAGCTCCACTTTGTAAAGTTATCAACAGATGGTACCGGCCGGAGTTTTCAGAAGGTACTTACAATGAATTGTACCTCGAACTTTTCATTTTTTACTAAAGTCAAACTTGCTTAATCTGATAGCCTTTGATCTGTTCTATCAGCCCTTTAACTTTTGGCGTTGGTTTTAGGGACATGTTGTACTTTACCGCAATGTTTTGTATTTATGACTACCAAGTATTTTTAAAAGGTAATACTTAGACCCGCCATAGACGGACTGCTTATATTATAGAGCTGTTTAAACCAACTGCACGAGAGCAGTCGTGTTTGTGTCAGTATGAACTGCTTGTGCGGTCCGTGTATTGACAATGATAATTTTGTATTGAAACTGCAGATCAACACCAATGCTCTCGTCTTACTACTGGTCAAAAAAAATTTATCGCTTTGACTTAATTATTTTAATGCACAAGCTCTATCAATCCTTCAGCTAGACTATAAACAGGGTAAATTATTATCAATAAATAATGTATATTTATTTAGGTAATCTGCCATGTGATTCTCCTAAGCAACGTTGTTCACTTGCATCGATAAAAAACTCTGATTGATTTATGTATAACAATAATTATTTAAGAAGTGTTATTTTGATTACTTGTTTCCCAAATATGATAAAATAAAATAAGTGTAAAAATTACTTACTTAGTGTAATAAAAAACTCAAATATTAAATTTTTGTATTTATTTTAGACTGGCTACGGAGCATTACCTTCTTTTCACACCTATACAGTATCTGATACTCTGGAAACTTACTGTGGTAAAACTTGTACTTTAGATGCAGGTATTATACAGTTTGCGGGCTTATTTTTGCCGAAGACAACTAAACCTTCCACAAAAGTTCTATATTCTTCAGTATTGGATACTGTGTAAGTCCAGTATAGCAGGAGGTACTGCGTAGACCAGTGATTAACAGGTCCTTTTCGATACTTGTTACTAGTAGCATGTACTGTATGTGCACAGTTACAGGTATTGTGAAGGACAGTACGTTTTCCTGTGCATACAACTGCCCAGTAAAACTTACTGTCCTTTACAATATTCATTACTGTGCACTTTTAGTACCAATTACTGTGACTGCACATTTACCTATACTGTCATTCACAGTACCTCTTACTGTGCACTTATAGTACCAATTACTGTGACTGCACATTAAACTATACTGTCATTCTCAGTATCTCTTACTGTGCACTTTCAGTACCAATTACTATATCTGCACATTAAACTATACTGTCATTCACAGTACGTCTTAATGTGCAATAACAGTATCGCTTACTGTACACTTATAGTACCAACTACTGTGTCTGCACATTAAACTATACTGTCATTCCCAGTACCTCTTACTGTGCACTTACAGTACCAACTACTGTGTCTGCACATTAAACTATACTGTCATTCACAGTACCTCTTACTGTACATATACAGTGCCGACTACTGTGTTGGCACATTAAACTATACTGTCATTCACAGTACCTCTTACTGTGCATTTACAGTACCAACTACTATATCTGCACATTAAACTATACTGTCATTCACAGTACCTCTTACTGTGCATTTACAGTACCTCTTACTGTGCACTTACAGTACCAACTACTGTATCTGCACATTAAACTATACTGTCATTCACAGTACCTCTTACTGTACACATACAGTGCCAACTACTGTGTCGGCACATTAAACTATACTGTCATTCACAGTACCTCTTACTGTGCATTTACAGTACCTCTTACTGTGCACTTACAGTACCAACTACTGTATCTGCACATTAAACTATACTGTCATTCACAGTACCTCTTACTGTACACATACAGTGCCAACTACTGTGTCGGCACATTGAATTATACTGTCATTCACAGTACCTCTTACTGTGCACTTACAGTACCAACTACTGTGTCTGAACATTAAAAGGTACTGTGAATGACTGTATCTTTTAATGTGCTGATACAGTAGTTGGCACTGTATGTGCACAGTAAGAGGTACTGTGAATGACAGTAAATAGTTTAATGTTTTAAACATTAAAGTAGTTTAATGTGTTAAACATTAAAATAGTTTAATGTTTTAAACATTAAACTACTCTAATGTTTAAAACATTAAACTATTTTAATGTTTAAGACATTAAATAATTGTAATGTTTAAAACATTAAACTATTTTAATGTTTAACACATTAAACTACTTTAATGTTTAAAACATTAACATAGCTTAATGATTAAAACATTAAACTTTTTATGTTTCAAACAGTTTAATTTACTGTCAAAACAGTGAGATGTTTTACTGTTTTCGGACCAGTACAAATTAATGTTTCGGTTAGTTGGCTCATATAGTATTGCGCAAAGCAGTAAACATCAACGTTTTTTCAATGTTATTTAATGTTTTTTTTTTTCAGTGTGAGCAATAAAAAAGAAGTATATCTTATTCAATTCAAATCTTTATTGCAATTATATGGTTATACTTAGAGGATCTTCGGACTTTCTTGGGGAAAATGCGCGCATATCTAGCCTATATCTATATCGAGCCACACTATTCGAAACTGAAAAGTAAACAAAAGAAAAGCGAAACGTCACGCGACACTCTGTAAATCAATTAGAGGCAAGACGCCGTCCCCGCGCTTTAATAAGAACTTACGACACCGCCCGCCATAAAACTGACCATCGCATCGGCCCTCAACAATGGACGTCCAGATAATGGAAAATTGTCTAAAGGGATTTTTTTTTATTACAACCTCAGTCCACTCGAGTTTCATGAGAATTTGTGGGTGTTCTCTCATTGTTCCGATGGATATTTTAGTTTTAATCGACTTGTGTGGGGTTTTTGGTGGTTCAGTTTGGGTTCAGTCTACGATAACATTATGGAAATACTTTTTGTTATTTTTTATTATTATTATAAGCAAGCATTTGACCACGATCTCACCTGATGGTAAGTGAGGATGCGGTCGAGGGTGATACATGCTTATTTAGATAATACCTGTTCACTCTCGATTTGAAAAGATCCAAGTTATAACTATCGGGGAAGAGACCGGCGGATTCCACTCCTTAGCTGTTTGCATGATGAAGCATGAATCGAAAGCGCTTCGTGCGCGCTGGAGGAATATCTGCAACATGGAATCCAAGACCACGCCTAGTCCCGTAGTGACGAAATGGGGAACTTGCTATCCGACAAGTAGTTCTCGGGTATACTCGTACCAGACATACTCGTACGTGACTTAAATAGATTTAATTAAATAGTAGTAGTAGATACTCGCATATAGATTAAAGTAATTTAGAAATTCATAGGACTGTAAATACAAGCCTGTGCCAGACTTCATATTTGTTGAAAGTGCTTGTGTTATGCAGTTGCGAAACGCAATTAAAAGTTGAATATGCACGAAATTTTGCAGAAAGTTTTTATATTATAATTTTGATCTAAAATTGTGAACTAAAAAATCAACAAAATTTATGATGATCAAGTGACAGACAATTACTCCTCAAAGTGGAATTATTATAATATACTAGCTTCTGCCGGCGACTTCGCCCGCGTGGAATTCGGTTATCGCGTTCCCGCGGGAACTATACGTTTTTCCGGGATAAAAAGTAGCCTATATTCTTTCTCGGGACCCCAACTATCTTCATGCCAAATTTCATCTCAATCAGTCCAGCGGTTGAAGCGTGAAGAGGTAACAGACAGACAGACAGACAGACATACAGAGTTACTTTCGCATTTAGGTATAATATTAATATGGATATGGATAATATGGATGTAATTAGTCGTTCTGCAAGCACATGCCAGATCTTCGATTGAAGCTTAGCTAGATTTTTACAAAATATAGTTAACGTGGAAGCAAGATGTTTAGAATAACTCCACTTACTCAAAAGCAGTGAAAATCAACACAGATCTGTGTATCGCGGCGGGAGGTCTATGCAAAGTGTTGAGCTGTTTACCAACAAACTTCGGGGAGTAATGAAAAGTAAATTCTCCCGTCGCCTCTACCAATACATCAATGGAACTATTTTCGCGACTTGGAGCGGCAGGAAATACCCACTTTACTCCGCTTCTATTCCGAATGGAAACGAATATTTTCATAGCTAACTACCTACCTGGATTGATTTCTCGATTGCTGTTTATTTACATTCAACTCATCCCCTTTTTATAATTATTTTAGCATGTCTCTTTATAGAGCTGTGTAGCCCCTCAATTTATTTTATGCAAAAGTGTTTTTTATGATCTTGAGTAGGTACTTAGAATTTAGTAGGAAATTTTGTTAACTACAGTTTATAAGATAAGTTAGCTTAACTTGACAGGCCTCTGATCCATACTATGTGATAAATGAAAAATTTACTATTTTCTGTCTCTCTGTCAACAACCTTTCAGGAGCAGGTAGCAGCCAGGTCATATTTATCTCTGACAAATATAACCTGATGCAACTCATCGAACAGGGGAAAATACAAGGCCGCAGACATCGCATATCCTGGCTCAAAAATCTGACAGACTGGTTCAAACAAAATGATATTATTGTACAGAGAAAGATATTGTTTGCAGCTTTGTGAGGTTGAAAGCTGCAAACAATATCTTTCTCTGTACAATAATATCATTAATACAATAAATATCTCCAACTCCTCGATAACCGATCATAATGCTGCCCTACTAACCTTAAATCATACTTTGCCAAATGTACCTCGCATGCAATATCTTTCTAAACTAAATTTATATAAACTTGAAGCAGATTTATGCGCTATTGACTTTGACCCAGTTTACAATTATGATGACGCCGATAAATGCACGACGTATTTAATTAAAAATGTCCAGCAAGCTATACTGACTAATACTAAGCACGTTCGTTTATGTAATAAGAACTACAATATTAAGCCGTGGATCCTACTAACCTCCTATACCAATACCAATCCTGTAAGGTGCAAACTGTAAGACAGTTATTCATAATGAACACAGTCCTTAAACAGCACTCCGCATCCCATATAACTTAGACTCGCTTAAGAAAAGACGTAAAGATATTGTTTGCCCTCAAACTAATCAAACCAAATGTACTTTCTCGTCTAGATTTTATGTCTTCCTTGGTCCGTTGCTTTACAATAGACCTAACGCTAAATTAAATATATTCCCACTACGTTATAATGAAGTTAAGAATACTCTTCAGGAAGCTCTTCAAAAATTGTCCTACGATGATACAGAGCAACTTTTATTATTAATTAAATAATAAGTAGTTATAAAAAATTAGCTTGTAGGTACTGTAGATATAACTTTGTGAATATGTTTCCACGAGAATGTTTAATGTATAAGTTATTTCAAATAAATATTTAAGACCTTCTTCTGCCTGAAACACAGGTTTACCCTAGCTCAGGCACAGAAGTAGGTAATGTTTTCGCCGCATTAAGATTATTTATACCTTTGTTAGTTAATTAAGATATCATAAACGCCTATTGTAATTTTATGAAATATTGTAAACTTATCTACTGAATAAATTATTATTATTTATTATTATTATTATTAAACTGAGCACAAAATCTTTGTTCCGTGCGGCGTCTCAAAAGTCCGTTAGGAGATGGCCTAAAAGAAGAAGTATCCCTGTCCGCCGGTTACTCTTCACGCTAGATAGACAGATTTAGAAACATACCTAATTGGTAAGGAGATAGTTAAAGGAGAAGTAGTTTATGTTTCTTATATAAGTCCCGTGGAAGGAACAAAAGAATTCTTTTCACTCCTGAAAAAACGCGCAGTTCCCGCGTGAACGTTTTGACCGAATTCCACGCGGACGAAATCTATCTCTGTCACCCTCATCACAGAATATTTAACAGCACTACATGGGTGGATTTCATCAAAAAATTTTTCACCATACAAGAAATTGGTTTTCAAAAAAAGTCACGAAAACGCACAAAAAAATATCCTAAATGATTAAGGGGAGTCTGCTTATTAATTTGGTTGTATTTAGCCAAACATTTGATGAGTAGCTTCGGAGTTATCAGCTCCTAAAAATTAAAGGATGATATGGTGATGACGTCTATGCGATGGTAACGATTTTTTGATGTATGGTGATGATATCATGTATATGGTAATGACTTATTTATAAATTTTATAGGTATTATCATGAATACAAAAACAACTGGTAAGCTGGCAAATCAACAATTATTTTTATTGATTTCAATAACCAATAATAAACAACTTCTTCTGATTACACATTCATCAACCATAATGTAATTATTCATATCTCTCTCGATCCTATTCTCAATTACCTTCTTCTAACAAATTAGTTTACAATGCTTTAAGCATCAATAACATAATTAAATAATCTACTGCTTAGTTATAATCAGTCTTCTATTCTTTACATTTTCATTCTTTCTTGATAATTTTATATCCCTCATGTAAATCAGTCTCTTTTTAACTACAATCAAACTTTGGCATTGATTACCTTGTTTATCTTTACTAGCTTATTAAATTTATTATTAGCTTATTTATTTTTTCTCGTTTTTCTTGATTTTCTTCATATGTACTCGTACCAGTTTTCGTTTTGATTCCTCTTTAGCTAGTAGGTACAACTTAGTCCCTTATGTAAATCAGTCTCTTTTTTAACAACAATCAAACATTGGCATTGATTACCTTGTTTATCTTTACTTACTTATTTATTATTAGCTTATTTATTTTTTCTTCTTTTTCTTGATTATCTTCATATGTACCATTTTTCGTTTTGATTCGTCTATAGCTAGTCAACTTAATCCCTTATGTAAATTAGTCTCTTTTTTAACTACAATCAAACTTTGGCGTTGATTACCTTGTTTATCTTTACTCACTTATTTATTATTAGTTTATTTATTTATATTTTATTATTAGACATAACTTTATAATTTTCTAATATGTCCTTGAACATATTTTGATTTGAATTAAATCGATTTATGTCCATTACAAGAATGTAATGTATAAGTTTAATTTTTAATGGTATATTTATTTTTAATGCAACAATCTAAAAAGAAAAAAAAGGGAAATTTTAACACCAGCTTTAAAAGGCGTCGAAAACATTATATCCCACCAAAAACACATATGTGAAAAAATTGCCAAGTTCCCTTCCAAAAATTTCGGCCACTTGGGGAACTGGGATCAAGAATTGGACCAAGTTTTGCCTAAAATTTGTTGCCGTTGCTCGCGACTTTGTCCCGCGTAGTCTTAGAATTTGCATACCCTATGATACTATACAAATAGGGAGTTATAGTTATAAAAGTATTGAAAAACTGGTTAAAATATCCTAAACATATGATAACCCCTTTTCCAAGAAGTTCTTAGTAAAAATACTTAGTTTTCAGATTTTTTCCTTTATGTGTGTCCTAAATCCTACTTATATGCCAATTTCAAGTTTCTACTCCCAGGGGAAGTGCCGCATAATATTGATGAGTCAGTCAGTCAGTAGTTAAATTGACGATTTTCAAAGTCGATTATTTCAGAAACTACTGGACATAAAGTTCTCATTGTTTGTATTTTAGTCATAAAAAATCTAATGATTGCAAGGTAATGATTTTATGATGGGAGAACACGCTGAAATTTACGTGCGCGCGTGAGTCATGCCAGAACTTGCCTGGCGCACTCCCGTGCGCCATGGATTTTAAACGGGGGTAGGTAAATACAAGTCAACGAAATACAATATTATATTCAATCTTCAAAAGTGAATTGATCTACTCGTCTATCGCCCAACTATAATGCAAAATATGACACGAGCTGCATAAATTCTTTAAAAATAACAGTTTTATAGTATGCTTTAAAAGAGAACTACGCGATAAATGTTAGACACATCAACTTGGAAAAGGTATTCACATCACAGAGTATATATAAATCCATAAAAAAATTAAAAAAATACATATAAATAAGTTAAAAATTAACAAATCGTCATCACCATATATACAGGATCATCACCATGCATTGCGTGAGAACTGGTGATGATGGGTATGGTGATGACGATATGCTCTCTAGTTGTAGATTATTCTAGACCGCCTAATATTATTAGAAAATACAGTGCCATAACAGTCTCTCCGTTTGACGTCACGTTTTTGTAGGTAAATAGTTTTAATATTATACAAGTACTAACTTCAAAATAATCGTAAGATGGTAATGACGGGGGTTCGTGCTAATTGTATTCTTCAGTAGCACTTTTCTTATTTATTTTGTTCGACGCGCGCATGCGGCAAAGTGCACTCACCTTCGTTGGTGGGACCGAATTGAAGAATCGGGAGGGAGTATTTGCAATGTATTGCGTCATTCGTATACAAAACTACGTAGACTTTGACACTACGTTTAGGGTGATGACGAAAATTGGTACTAAAAGTTTAAATATTTTTATTTGTAATTAGCTGTTGACGGAATAATTGTATATTCTTGTTTATCTATAAAGACAGCACCGAAAGACTATACCTAAAAAAAAAATCGGAATCGTACGTTTAGTATTCGAAATTTTTCACTAGAAACGTAATTGGTTGGATTTTTACGCTACATGGTGATGATATTCGACATATGTTTCATTGTATTTCAAATAAACTATTGAACTATCGGAGAATTTGATTGAAGCACCATTTAGATAAAAGTACTAGCCATGGAATGTAAAAGTTTTGATACTCAAAACTTTATACTTTTTTTTATAAAGGCCGAAACGTAACGTATCGCCGAAATTTGAAATCCACCCACATACAGAATGGCCACGCCCTTGCGCCCAATTCGCCCTTACCGTCATTTGTTTCATCCGGAGATGGAGAGTGGATCACTGGCCCGCGTAATTGGTACACACATATTTTTACAAGTGTACAGACGTCCTCGCACGCACACAGGCGTCCTCGCACGCAGACATTGACACTTCATTCGAATTATGTTCGAAATCGTGCTTTGTTCGAAATCGTGCTTTTATAGGCCGTGTCCGCCCTGTGCCGTCATCATGACTTTCTCGGATAGTTATAGCTGTTATAAATACGCGGTTTTTTTAGCCTTTTTTGAAAATCATATCTTCACAACTCTGAGATATAAGGGAATCGCACTTTTTCGTGAAATCGGAGCCTATACTGGAGCGAACGAAAAGACATTTCCAATGTCAAAAACTTTTTATTTAGACGTTGATAGACGAACGATATCTTCTTGTATTTTTAAGATTTTCTGTAAAGTTCAATACACTCTGAGTTTGTGTACTATGAGTAAGAGGTAATCTTGTTTTCTTGAAGCCTCTCAAGTTCGCCTAAGACGTTTAGGCGTTAAGCCGGCTATGCGCTCTACTTTGGAGTTTTGCTAAGCTCTATAAATTAATAAAATCATACCTTAATACGGAACAGTGTGCAATTTACATTTTTATCAAAAGTATGCAAGAAAGTTAGGAACAATGTTTTTAATAAAAATATTTAAATAGGCATGACGACAGTGTGAAGAAATCGAAATTCTAATTAGTCCGTCAGTCAGGTAATAAAAATATATTAGACACGTATTTTTTGTTTTATCAAATTAACAAAGAATGACGAAGTTAAAACGCATTAAAGTTGGAGAGTGGGGGCTAACTACGTCACCGTTAGGTATAAATCGTACCTTACCGTGACGTCACGCGACATTTCAATTCAATATATCTCCGTATAAGTTTGATTACGTGAAAAAAGAAAAAATACGTGTCCATACATTTCAATAATCTTCCTGATAGACTAAGGAAAAAAAAAGTTGTCGTCATCCCTATTAGGTTCTAGTTTTTATAAATAATTAAGTGCTTTATTTATTATTTACACAAGGGAACCATTTCACCCATTTCCCCGTACATACATATTTTTTTAATTATATATGTTTACTTACTGCTTTACTGACTGCTTTTATAAAACACGTACCTAAACTGAAGAAAAAACAACGGATGCTGATTAAAACATCTGTAAAGAAGCTCAGGCCTAAAATGATGAATTTTTTACATTCATAGGTAGGTACTTATTTGTAGAGATTTTTTTCCTCCATATTTCACACATGAACAACTTGCCCTTTCTTTCTGTATTTTATTTCTTACTATACAGACACACACATAAAACACCAAATTGAATTTGTTACGCGTCATTCACTTCTGACAGCGTAGCAGAATAAAACTAAAAATATTCCGTCAGAAACAACCCGACTTCTAAGTTATCGGTATATCGAAATCTGTTCATAATACGATCAGGTGTGCTAAGCAGGTATTGTAAAGGCGGGCTGTCAACGTGTCTTGCCCTTTACAAGGGCTCTTCAGACCGTAATCCCTAGGTCTTCGGATAAGGCAGGTGGCGACCACTTAAGGTACTTTACTTGCGTGCAGTGTCATGTAAAATATAGGACGGGGAAATATATTGATAGAAACGTATTTTAAAGAATATAACGTGGTTTTAAAGGTCAAGGGGAAAGAATGGCTAAATATTTTTAGGGAAAGGTTTTTTTAAAATTAAGTTATAGTTAAAAGATATAAATAATTTTAGCTCTGTTGTGTTCTTTGAAACACGAGTTTGACATGCATACATAGGTACCTACATAAACTCAGGTCTGTTTCCCGATGGCTCATAAATGCACTACAATTATTTCGGCTACAAAAACGGTGTGTGAGAATTGTTGTTAATATTAATAAAATGGAAAGCTGTCGAAGACATAAAATATTTTACATCACCCTTGGCCGTAAAGTGGGATTTTCTGCCCGCTACGCGGAGAGAAAATCTCACTTCTTGGCCAAGGCAAGATGTAAAACTTTTGACAAATCACGGGCGGTAATTCGTAAAGCCCCAGATCGCATATTTATGGCCCTCACCTTCGGTTCGGGCCACAGAAACCTGCGATCTGGGACATTTACGAATTCACCACCCTAGGTCTGTAATGTACTATTATTTTTAGTTTCTCCCTGACATATTTAACTACTTAATTTTATAAAATAATAATTTGTAAATATACACTTAAGCTTAGGACTTAAAACTAGATATAAGATTGCTGTGCCCTAGAAGAGTTCATAATATTTGAACTGTAATTTTATGTATAAGACCTTATGTAAACAACATGACATGCAATAAATAATTTATGATTTATGGCGTAGGCAGACTCGAGTTTGAGATCAGTAATAACATTTTCACAAGTTATGTGTTGAAGGGATACCTACGAGGTATCTAATACCAACAAGCAGCACAAAAATCTTCATAAATCGTAAACAGCCAATCGTTTCTTTTCACAGATCGGTGTGCAATATTTATCGCTGGCTTCTGTAAGATCTGTCTAATAAGGCCCGCCGTATAAAGTCAGTCTAACCTTCCGCAGACCATAACTCTTCGTTACCCCTGATCACGATCGCCGTGTGCCTCACATTGTTCCTAATTGATCCACGAGGCTGCGATAAGAACCGTCCACCCACTTAATTACGGAGATTACTCCATGAATTATATGACGCACTAGGGGTTTTTAATTTTACTATGCTACCTACGTCACGTAAATTTAGAACGTAACGAGAAATCGAGATCACACGGTAGATTTGGTATGCTCTTTAATTTTCAAATAGCAAGCTTTAAAACCAATTTTAATGAATTCTATGCTTTAAATACTTACTTATTAAAAAAAACTCTAACAACCGTTCTTCAATTGAAAAAAAGAAATACGCAATGTTCCTGTTTAATTGTCAAAAAAGAATAATTAGAATTAATTAGCATGCCGGAACAAATCTGTTACAATATTTGTTGAAGTTTTTACCCAATGTCTTGGGTACTTTTATTTATACTAAAAACTTGTATCTTCCAATGTGTTTAAATTATTGGCAAATAGGTATTAACAAAATGCAAGAAAACGACACATCACCAAAGATGCTGAAAAGTTTTTTTAGCTGACGTAAGCGAGCAGTTAAAACAGTATCCAAACGGGATAAATTGTGCTATTCCATAAACTTTTATTTATGGAATAGCACACGAAGTCACGAGTTAAAGCTAGTGTCATATATAGCGTTTCGTATTTCAAAATCAATATATCCTCGTCAAGTTCCGTAAGAGGTACAAAACTCCCCCAACCCACGCGGACGTTTAAGATGTTTGTTTTTTGTGGGAAAAATATTTTATCTTGCCCTCGGGAGATAACTTTGCCGGGAGTTTTATTAACGACAGTTCGGAGCAGAGCCAACGAAGATTAGGCTTTCTATCATGTTCGAGTTTGCTCACTTATGTCACTTGCTTCGGGTGTTTACGGTTGGGGGACATAATCGTGGGGTACACTTTTTACTCGTAACGAGCAATGGTTTAACGAGGATTCTTATAATAGCGCATCTAGAGCTCTAGTGTAGGTATATATGGTATTGGGTGTGTTTGATGTGATGTTAATAAAATAAATGATAGATATCAAATACGTATTAAGACTTTTTACATTTGGTAAGTGGCAATGGGCAGGACACGTGGCCCGTAAGTTTGATTCCTGGTGCAGAAATATTTTGGAATGGAGACCTTGGGGATACAAAAGACCGCGAGGCAGACCTCAGATGAGATGGAGAGATGACATCCAGAAGTTGGCTGGCAAGAACTGGATATACACAGCCCAGGATAGAACCAAGTGGAGGAGCTTGAAGGAGGCCTACACCAAAATGGTAGAGGAAGGCTGAAGATGATGGATGATGACATTTGGTAAAATATTTGAACGTAACACGTTCAGTAAAGATAAATTGAATTGAAAATGTTTAATGATATAATTATACTTATGGTTTAAATAGTTATCGTTTTATCAACATACTATAAACGACAAAATTTTATTAATATACCCTACTTATTTATCTGTCATCTTTACAATCATGACATTGCGAGCCTGGATTCCGCTCATTTTTAAACGCACTTCACAATGAAGCGCACAAGGGAGTTTAATCCGACCCGGTAAGGTAGATAATCACCATGAAACAGCATCGCGCTGGATCGTTTGTCACAAACCCTAATAGACGTTTTTACCTAATGCCTCCATTCTTTCCGTGTCACTTTTTGTCCGGCCCTCAATTATTTGTCCCACTAGGCTCAGCTCGGGCGGTCCTAATTGGTCGATGCCCTTTGAATGTTGTCTGCACTGACTGTTGAGCCTCAAATTTGTACTTTCTTTTCAAATATTGAATACCTACCACAACAGTGGTTATTATTTATAGCCATCGTGGCAATATAAATAGGTATATAGAGAAATCACTCAGTAGGTAGCACTCAGTACCTATATTTTTTGACTAATGAAGGTTTTTTAAGTTTGATCTTATTTGTTTATCGGCGAGTCTGTCTGTGAAAACCCTGGCAGCCTTGGATTGGCCTACCGGCTCTCATGCAGAGAGTCGGGGGTTCAAATCCGTCCCTCTCTAAATCTAAATTTTCAATGTAGTGTTCTTTTTTAACGATGATTTCAATCAATCAATCATTTGCAATCTATGTTCGTAAGTTTATTCGATCTACTGAGTGCCTACCTGCTTTGTATAAATGGTTCTCAAAAAGAGTTTATACTTATTATCCGGGATAGGTGCTTAATTTATGCGGCGCTTCTTCTCAAGCAATGGGTCTAGGAAGCGCTGGTAAATTCTTCTTCTGACGTGTAAAAGTGCCCCTATGTGGCCAATTTGCTGAATAAATGATTGAATTGAATTGAATTACTTTACTTTACATAAAAATATAAACTTTTTATAAAATTGTCTCGTTACTCTGCAGTACGTTTTCAACAGAATAAGGGAGCAATTACTGTACAATTAACATTAATTCGTTCTGCAAAGTCAAAGTGGATGCCTCTGCTCCATACAAATGTAGTAGTTGGAAAAAAGTGACGTTTTTCTCTACATTATGAAATGTGATTAAACTTTGAAACCGTCAATGGTGTTAGATGATTCAAATTTCCCAACATTTAAGGACTTCTATTAAGGAAATGCTTCTTGAATGCAATAAGTGGGTCCTACTTGAATAGGTACTCTTTATTGTATACTGTAAACGAAACACAGAAAATATTGCATGAACGGGCTGTTAATAAGTAAGCAACAAGCGGACTTATTGCTAAACAGCGACCTCTTGTGGTCAAGATTACCTATTGTTTGTTTTATAAATTCTGTATGTTTGCTTGTTTTACGTCGACGCTAAAACCTCTAACTCAATGCGGTGTGCAGACTTCATGCAGTAGCTAATGTTCTCCCGGACGAGTGGCAACTTTAAGAGCTCCATTACTGTAGTAAGATGACTAAAGCTAAATAGCAAAGAAGTGAACTCCTTCACTTGCCGTAAACAAGCTCAGTAATAGCATGATCCAAGCGTAATGCAGCAAACGTAGCGATCTTAAAATGAGCTCACGTCTTGTATACATGGCTCGTAGGTATTACTCGCTTTTGTATCTTGCTCGAAACTGACATAAAATAAGAAATTTAAGCGCAAGCGTTATCAATGAGTGGTACTTCAATGTCTATGTTCGCGTTCCGGTATTTTATTGGAAGATTTCATTCTCTGAAATCCTTAACGTTTTGCAAGTAGGTTTTAGAAGTTTCATATTCTGATGATATGTATTATTTCGAACAGGAGTACCTATTAGTAAATCACCACCATCACTACTAAAGCCAAATTTATGTTCCACTGCTGGGCACATGTCTCTTTTTAGGGTTCCGAAGTCCACAAGGAACCCTTATAGTTTCGCCATGTCCGTCCGTCCATCCGTCCGTCCGCAGCTTGGTGGTTATTGGAAAGCTGAAAAAGTTCATGTTCATGGTGGTGGCATATATGATGTAGTTGAAAGGAAAACTATCACAGCTAAGAAAGCTATACAAGTTTCTGGGTCATAGTCGACCAACTTATAAAATGCGTACGGAAAAATAAAAATCCGATATACATAGTATTGAAAATTACTAATATGAGGTCGTAAGCTATGTAAAACAGGTTCTAAATATCAAGATATGAGGCACGTAAGTAATTTTAAATATAATTTCTAAATAATTATTATCTAACGTAATGATAATTAAAAAAACAATCATTTTACTCGAGCGGCAGGGGCATAACCGCGTCGGGCGGGCACGCCCCATGCCGCAGCCTAAAGGAACTGTGGGCATCGTCAACTTCGGAACCCTATAATTTGCGCGTGGCCCGACACGCACTTGGCCGGTTTTTTATCACAAGATTGTGCAACGATGTAATCGCTTAATGTTAGATGCTCAACCGCCTTGTTGCTAATTCTATATCTTTGTTTTACTTTTCCATTACATTTCGATGATAATAAATGCGTTTTAGACTCAAAACTCGCGTCATGTTTTCAGACCTTGTTCCGAATTTCAGTCCGAAATTTTATTTCTATTCATTCGTCATATTCAATATACCCATTCTCTCTGGTAATGTTCAGACAATTGAATGAATAAGCACTTATGTGTCATTTTATTTAAAAAAATATCTCATTTCATTATCAGGGATAGGCTTCACATTATTAGCAGATTAGCTGAATTTACCACGCTGTTAAAAAAAATTGTCAAACCCATACCGCCTTTGCTTTTTCGTCCTTAATTTTTTCACTGTTTGTAGGCATGAAGCCGTGGTGGCCTAGTGGTTCGACCTACCGCCTCTCATGCAGAGGGTCGGGGGTTCGATTCCGGCTCGCACCTCTAAGTTTACTTATGTGCGAAATTCATTGAATTCACCACTGAGCTTTTCGGTGAAGGAAAACATCGTGAGGAAACCTGCACGCATCTGCGAAGTAATTCAAAGATGTGTGTGAAGTTCCCAATCCGCACTGGGCCCGCGTGGGGACTATAGCCCAAGCCCTCTCGTGACGAGAGGAGGCCTGTGCCCAGCAGTGGGACGCAAATAGGCTGTAGTAGTTGTAGGCATGACAACCTTTTTGTCTTAAATTATTAGATTATTGTGCTATAATAATCTTATTAACGCGCTAATCTTGTATATTTATCTGTTTATTTATTTATCCAATCGATCTTAGAAACGGATCCAACGATTTGGACGAAATTTGGAATATAGGTAGGGGTTTACGGGGCGACAAAGCGATTCAGCTAGGTCTCATATCTGAGAAAACTCGGTTTAAGCTATTTCCACCCGAGAAAAACTCAACTTTAACACAATAAAAAAGGTTTCATGCAAATAGCCCACGGATTTCAAAGTGTTAATTCTTCGTGCTTTAATATAATTAAGAACGTTTTTCATACATCTAGAATTTTCAGTCTTAGGTACAACGTAATATTATTTTACAACGTTTGCGTGCGTAATAACTATGAAATAATAGTTTGGTACAAAGTTAGGTATTAAATGGAATGATACCTAATGATTTTAGAAAGAAAAAGATGTATTTTTTATTTTTGATATTAGTACTGTAAGTATTGCTAATATCAAAAATGAAAACTCCGGAAATCTAGGAACTACATACTTAAATATTTATTTTAAACCGATTCATTAGGTACCATTAACCGCTACATATAAATCTTATTATATTATATACGTACGTACATATAGGGATATCGAATATCGTTATTAATTACAATAGTAAATAATATATAAAAAACAATTACTGTTTGTCTCGCTAAAACTCGAGAACGGCTGGGCCGATTTAGCTCATTCTTTTTTTGTTTTATTCCCTGTGATTCAGGTAAGGTTTTAAAAAAAAACGGAAATCGGGAACACGAATTTTTTTTAATTGGAATTCGTGGTGAAACGAAGTTCGCCGGGTCAACTAGTAAAAAATATGTTAATGAAATAAATAATTTGTTGAACCATAATTAGGTAAGCGCTCGGAGGTATTATTAAATACTACCCACGGATTCCGTGAAAAGCCTATAAACTTCATGAAGAGCCTTCAAATCACACAAAAAACTCCATCATCATCCATCCATCATCTCCAGGATACCATAAAAGTTTCTACTTAATAAGCTGCAAAATGCTCAGTAGGTTCTCCTGTTGCCTCTATAATAGACTCGGTACCGAAAATCACCCCATAACACCCTAGGGACCCAGGTGGCATTACACCGGGGTAGAGGCTTAAGCGATTTGCCTTCCGCCGAAGCTAGCCAGGACAGCAATAAACCCCTAGTTTTGCTAGCACTTATTCGGAATACTTTAGCTGTACATTTTAAATTAAGTAGGATTTACACAGGTGGCCGTCCCTGTTAATCATTTCGATGTTGTGTTTAAGCAGGTTTTCGATTTTCTAAATGTATACATTGTGTGTTCTTTTTTCATATATTACATTTAAATACAAAATATTTAATTAAAAAAACGGTTCAGAGTTTTTCCAGAGCCTTTAGGACGATATCCGGACGTTTGAGCTATCCTGTCAAAGTTTTTATTTTGATTTTAAATGCTCAGATTGCATATATTTAGGTACTATTCATGCCAAAAATGCCCCAACACGAAACAAGCAGGTAGAAAAAAACATTAAAAGGAATCAAAAACTATCAATGTTAGCATAGCTGTTTTCGCCGATGATCGAAAATGTAAAAGTTCTGACGTTGGCGTAGGTTAGAAATGACTTTTGACAATGCGCGTTGCGTAAAGTAGGCATTAACGATAAGCCATTTATCTTGGCGATTAACGTTCGGCGGTGCGCCCGCCGGGACCGACGCGGTCGGAGGCATAAACTCACGATTTCGATTCCAGTAAAGAATATCAAATAATGTGTAAGTAAGTGGCCAGTGAAGTTACTATGTTCTCGTGAATAATAAAATTGCCGATGTTCGTAAATTCTTTTAGACCCCTGACAGATGGTCAGGCATCGTTTTTTGTTAATAGCCGATAAATTGGTTAAGATGACGATGACGATTGGTAAAGTTGTTTTTATTAGACCTAGTATCGTTAAATTACTTTTATGTAATCAATAACCGAATAGAGTTTAAAATGTTGTCATTTTTTTTCATTGTAGCTAGCTGAAAATTTCTGTTACCCCATTTGCCATGCGAAACTGATACACCAATAATTGTGGAATGAATACATATAGTTGGCTGATCTTAGTAAACAACGTGAATGCATTTTGTCTTAATAAATCTTTGACCGCAACAAGATAAGGAGCCTCTTAGTTCGACCGTGCAGTGCAACTACCACTCTTTGTATGCTAACTGCAGTCGCGATTTTGATGAGTTTCATGATAACGTCCGGCGTAATAACGAAGCGGAACGTCTATCTGCACCTGAAAGCTCTATTAGCTGGACCGCAGTAGCTTTCAACGGCAATATTGAGAGCGGCATGTGGGAAAGTATGCCAGAATGACGAAATTTGGCAATCGGCTAGGTATTGCGTTATGGGTTTGACATAGCCCCTTCCTTCATAATAATCTACGGTACCTCGATTGATATAAGATTATACATTCTAGAATCCGATTACGATGGGACGATGTAGTAAATTTCTAACTCTAACCACAGAACATTTAAAAGTACTACATACCCCGCCTGAATTTAGCCGGCGCCCAACTCGCGCCCAACTTGCCCTTACCGTCATTTGTTTCATCCGGAGATGGAGAGTGAATCATTGGCCCACGTAGACACACACATTTACAATTGTACAGATGTCCCTGCACGCACTTCAACACTTCATTCGAATTGTGTTCGAAATCGTGCTTTTATAATCCGTGTCCGCCGTGTGCTCTGACTGTGACCTAAACGTAATCATAATCTCTCCAAATATATTGCCTGCAGTGAAGGTTTTTAAAATTTTCTTATTATTTACTTAAAGATCTGATTTTTTCTGTCGCATTAAAAGGTTTTCATCATGTATCAATAATGCCCCACTGTTTTAGTTTTTTAAATTAAATCCACAACAACACTAATATTGAACTTATCACATTTGTGTTTTGGTGGGATATCACTGCTTTTTTTACAGAAATTATAACGAACACATGTCAAACTACTAGGGCTAATTCGGTGAAACTGGACCGTGCAGTATAGCACTTTTTTAATAAATATGTTCAGATTTTTTTAGTTTTTAGATCTTTTCCTTTGTACTTATACGCTTAATAGTCGGTCTTTATACCAAACTAGCTTTTCCCCGCAACTTCGTATATGCAGATATATGTATAATAATTTAAAATCCCGTTGTTTTTCGCTCCCGTGGGAATTTCGTGAAATCCTCTCTTAGTGCTCTTCTACGTTCCCTAAGCTTAAGCATGCCAAATTTCAGCTCGCTACGACCAGTAGTTTCGGCTCTGCGTTGATCGATCAGTCAGTCAGTCTGCAGTTTCTTGTTTTTATATATATATATAAGTAACAAGTTTATAGGTCATGTGGAAGTGAGTTAGAGTTTAGGTCAGTCAGTCAGTGATAAAAATGACGATATTTGGACGTTAATATCTAAATAACCGTTTGAGGTACATGTTTATAAATTTTTTAGCACATATGTATCTCGCAAGTCTCAATGTTTGACATGTTTATATAAACTAGTTTTTGAGCTATGAGGGGGCCAAAAGTGGCTCCAAAAGGTTCGTGTAATATTACACACGGTGCTGCTCACCAGTTATGTTGCTTGAACTTGGCTTTGACACGCTACCGCGTGTCTAGATTCAGCCATTTTTAAACAATTAATAGTGTGATGGCGCTTCTAGTCTTCAAAACATAACCTAATATAACCTAACCAAACTAGACATTTCCGTAACAAAGTTGTAGTACGTTAATTAATTTAAGCTCTAAATATTACTCAATCCAAAGGGAATACTCGCATTGTGGTGTTTAGTCAATGTATTGCCTGACCAAAATACCGGTATCTCTTATTCCAGTAACGATGAAACTTCATCCAAAGATATTCAGAACTAGCATTGAACACATTGAATATCCGATGCCTATTGTGTCTAATGTGAAACTAACAATGGCATCATAGAAACATACCACAGTAAAACTATGCAACAATAGGATTGGAAACGATTACGTAACGGAAAACCGTGTTGGGAAGTGCCACTTGGACGTGAAAGCGAGATATCGTGAAACTTTACATTAATATTTGGTATTTAGCTAATGATTTATATCTGACAGTAAAGACAATACCAAACAAAAACGGTAGTTAGGTGCAGATATCCTTTACTATTAAACGAGTAATATTTGTATATATGTATGTATGTACCTATATATATTTGTAATCACGTTCTCGAAAACGGCTGTAATGATTTCGATGAAATTTGGTATATAGGGGTTTTCGGGGGTGACAAATCAATCTAGTTAGGTCTCATATATTTGGGGAAAAAACATTTTTAGCCATTTTCATCCAAGCAAAGCTCGGACGCCAGCAGGTAGTTTAATTGAAAACAAGAATAATGTGGACTTAATATCGAATTTTATTCTTTACTTTATTTTATTTGCCTCTAAGTAAAGAGAGAGAGAGAGTCTCTCTCTTTACTTATTCTTACGCATAGATTTAGGCATTTCAGCAGTTATATATATTTATTTATATATTTCCATCAAAATAATCATCAAAAATCGAATCTCTTTATTTGCAAAAACATTGTAACAAATGCATGCAAATATTACATAAAATAAAATAATGACAATAATACTAATTAATAATTCAAATTGATAATAATTATAAAATTAAAATAATTTTTGGCGAACATTTGCACATGGTAATAAAATTAAAATAAAATGGTAAAATCAAAACATTACACTCAGTCATAAAATAAAAATATCATAGCTAATAAAATCAAGGCAGAAAAGAAAGAAAAGCAAAGAGAATACCTTTTTAGTCACATATTTTGGCATAGTATTCTTTTATACAATAATAAGGATTTTCAAGAAATATTCTTTAATTCTTTTATCAGAAACTTCATCATTCATCTTCGTCAAGAATACCCTACCTAGGCCCAGTCTCATCGGTTACATTTTTTATAGGTAAGACCATAATCTTATTTTTCTCAAACATGCTCGGAAATGTTCGTGTTACTTTCAAAAAAAGAAGACGCGAGGCTGTCCATTGCCGGCCTTGGCCAGCAAAAACATTATTGTCGTGTGTGTTTTTTTTAATTCGCTTGCTATTTGAGACACCTCTGTAGAGAAACTGACAAATCCATGGAGGTAATAAGTACAACTTCCAAATCATCCACGATCATGGAAGTACTAAATACTGATGTGGGGTAAGTGCGCCTAAATTTATTTCGCCCCTATGCCTTGTAAACAGCCAACTACTAGTTGAGTAATATTTATAGGTTTCGATATATTTAAGTTGGGCGCACTTACCCCATCTTGGCGCACTTGCCCCGAGTAAGTTTCGTATTTTTCTTAGCCTTTCCATTTACGTGGAGCTTCATTTCTATACTTTCAATAGACTTTTCGAAATATGTTTTGAATGGTATTCTTGTCACATGATTAAATCTTGTGACAAGAATACCATTCAAACATATTTTTTCATAGTTAATTGGTTCCAGAAATTTTCAAGTATTTGAAGCTAAGACTTTAGACGCCGTGACCTTACCTTATTGTGCAAAGTAATAGCAAAGTTATGGACAAAGCAACCCTTGTATACCGTCTAATAAGGAACAAGGCAGCCCGTACCGACCGCAGCCAATCCACGTTGCTACATTGAATTGCAAACCCACTAACATAAAGCGGGAACCTCACCGATGCGCCGGTCGAGCTACACCACGTGGGTACACAAAAGCTTCCTATCAAAATTTAG
Organism: Aethes cnicana; assembly: GCA_963971205.1. Classification (NCBI taxonomy): domain Eukaryota; kingdom Metazoa; phylum Arthropoda; class Insecta; order Lepidoptera; family Tortricidae; genus Aethes; species Aethes cnicana. Next base: position 6,384,965 of record OZ020288.1, read on the forward strand.
ATGGATACTTCCACAGCAGCGCACGGTAACTCTATACACGGACAATACAATGGACCCAAGGTTAGCGTGTGCGAGCGTAGTGTACGGCGCAATGGGCCTCCGGCTTAACACGCCGAAACTAATTGTTAATAGACGCCAACTTGGAGGAATGTGCTTTGTATCGGGTGTTAAATTGGATTTCCGAAGTATGAATATCGTGTTGGAATTATGTATAGAGACGTTTTTCGGTTTAAGAGAACAGTAATTTGAATAGATAATTGGTTCGCATTTAAAATCACGAATACACAAAGTGAAGTACATTTAAAATAATAATAATATCGTAATAACGAAAAGAAAAAGATTAAAATTAACTTATTAAAATTATTAATAGGAAAAAATTGTATATGTATTTATGTATGTTATTAACATTGTCTTAAATTGCAACTTTGAAGTAATATTCCAGTATCATTTTTCCTTTTTCTGTTCCTGTCTGAATTAAATTGATTGAGCAGTGTTCTTCAACAAACAAAATACAAGTATACCTACCGCTGCAAATTTTAATAGAAGACCATCTCAAATCATTGGGACGGCACTAAATGCTAACTTGTTGAGCTAGCAAACACCATTGGTTCCCAAGAATACGGAAAATTTATATTTAAAGCTATACAAAGTTAAGCGCGCCCCCACAAACTCGGCAGTTTAGAGACAATAGCTGTGAAAGCAGGCGACGGAAAGACGAGACACTTTAGAAAATTTTAGAAAATGTTCTCACGAAAACTTCGTAATTTTCGCCGGGGAGTCTCGGACGCAAGACAACATAAATCATTGAACTTGTTGTTTGCTTTATAACTACGTAAACTTTATCAGAATTGTTAACAAGCGTAATGCGAGGCGTCTAGGTAGGTACCTACTAAGGTAATTGCTTTCGTACAAAGCCCTAAGACCGTGGAATTACTTTCTGCAATTTGAAGTTTGTGTACGATAAAAAGCAGATACATCACGATAAATAAACATACATTCATTAATATTTTATTTGCTTGATAAGAACTATTAATTTTGGTATCAAATTCATCGTTGAAGTCTTTTTAATATCTGCATAATGAATACTATGTTGTTGTTGATGTCTCTCTTCGTAATCATCTGTAAATTGACGACCGGATTGGTCCAGTTGGTAGTGACCCTGCCTTCTGTTCCGATGGCCGCGGGTTCGAGTCCCGCTTGGGGTAAACTTTGTGTGATGTTTGTACTCGAGTCATGGATGTTTATTATTATTATATTTATTATTAAATATAAAACAAGGTCGGGTTAGTTATAACACTTATAAATCAAGAACGGTCGATCGATGATCTTTGATTTTTTGGATTTTTCTCCGCACCGAATATTACTCCGCCACCAAAAAAATTCACGCAGAAGTATTATACTTACAGAAAATATATATTTTTTTTAATTCGACATTCATTGACTGTTAGGCAGTATGAAGTTCGCAAGGTCAGCTAGTTTTATATAAAAAACGGCTATTGCCAGAAATATTTCAACAATGTCCGCCACTAATATCGATACATTTCGCATCTATTGCCCTCTTAATTTTTTAGGGCTGTGTATCTGTAAATTTCGCCATACGATTGAATAAATTTTTATTATAAGTGTGTTGACGGCTGGATTGGTCCAGTTGGTAGTGACCCTGCCTTCTGTTCCGATGGTCGCGGGTTCGAGTCCCGCTCGAGGCAAACTTTGTGTGATGAACACGAATGTTTGTACCTACTCGAGTCATGGTTGTTTAGTACAAGGTGCTAACAAATTAGTCAAGGATATTTTAAGAGATAATAAATTACATTAAAACAATTAACTTTTAACTATAATTAAGGAAAAAAAATATCGGCGGGAAAACGGCAGGTTCTTAAACAAGGTGTTTTAACGTAGCAGATTTGTTTCCTATTTTTCTCCAAAAAAACATAACAAAACCAATGATGTTTCATACTTAAATGTACTTCGAGAGCCGAGTACTATCAGCTGTAAAAATATCCGTGACTAATTTGTTAGCACCTTATATCGTCCTATCCTACGAAGAGGGGCGCAACCGTCCTTATGACCGTATTCCGATTATTACAGTATCGCATTCTCTGATTTTTTTTACACCGTTTGAGTCTTTGAAAATAGTTAAAACTGAAATTTTGAAAGAATTATTTAAGTTTTTAAATTTGGGCGCAACTGTCTATCGCTATTTTATCCGGCGAACAAGGTCGCAAAATACTTAAAGGTCTGTATTCCATGAGTCGACGGTGCGCGGGGCGGGGTCGCAAGCGCACACGCGCCCTTTACGCACGGAGCGCTAATGTCAACGGCTGTGGTTTTGCATATCACGAAAAAATTAACATCGACTATGATAAGAAGTCAAAGACTTGTTAATTTATTGACTGGTATTAATGTGTATAAAAATAAACGAAGAAGGATCGCCACATGTAAGTAATTAATTTTTTTATGCTATGTATAAACGTATATTTATGAGTTTTTGTTAGTCTTCGATAATGTCCAATTTTATTTACATTGTAATTGATATAATATGTTTGAATTATAATATTTCTACACAAAACAATTTTCGTTATCCCAATAATTAAATATCTAGTACGATTTAATCACTGTACGTGGTAAAAGGGCATAAAGTAACATAACGCCCTTTTTCGACGAACTCGACATCGACGATCACTGCCAGTTAGGCACTTTCGCCGGGGCTGTTGCGGCTTTATTCGATGGAAAATATTTTGAATCGGTATTTTAAAAGCATTTATGCATAAAAAAACATTTTGACTGAAAATAATGTAAATAAATCGTCAATTCCAAATAATAAATGGTATTATTTTCCATCAATACGGAACTTTAGTATTTTTATTAAAAAGGGCTTAATTGCCATTAGGTCCCTCAGGTAGGCTGTAAAAGATATAATGATAACGATATTTTACTTTTGTTTTAGCTTCGCCGGTACCTGTTGGATCAGAAAATGAAGTCATGTACTTATCTGATGGAGTGTTTAAATGAAAACCTTATGTGGTGGTGGGTTTTTCGCTTCTTAACTACCTAATTCACGTTCTTGTTTCAGTATGAACTCTGTACAGCCTACAATTTTAACTATCTTTTAGAATACGATTTCGACTTTTCAAATAAGTAATATTTTTATTTTATGTTATTTTTTACAACTAACAATAGGCAGACACCGATAATGTAAGAAGTAATTATGTTTAACTGTGTAGTTTCTTAGTAGAAGACGTTTTGAAGAATGTGATTCTTAGATGTTCGCTGTAATAAATTTGATCTCATTTCAGAAGTATCTAATGTTTAATTTAGTTCAAATGTTATATTTTCATTTCAAAAAGGTAGGTAGTTTAAAATGATACCATGCTTTGAATCTTTTATGATATATAAATTCATGAATGGAGGGACTTGGAGGGACTTAATCTACCATTTTCGTCCTTGTGTGACGAACTTGACAATAGATTTCAAAATAAGTAATTAATATGATTAACATTCATCACATAATAAAAAATAAATAAAGCGTCAGATTACTTTAAGTCCTTAAAAGTACTTGTATTTTTTTTAATCCATCCTAATTAATTAATGGGAGATTAGAAAGAAAATCGTGTTAATTATTTTTAATTATACCTACTTTGCCCAATAAAAGTTAATTTTTACTTCCTATTAATTTCAAATATGGAGGTAGTTTAAATGAAACTTACCTACCATCATTATTTCTTAAAAATATCTCAAATGAGCTATGATAATTCATTGATAATAAAATATAGAGAAAAACTTTTTGTTTCATAATTTATTTATTTTTAATTATGTTTCGATCACAAAAGTCTATTTTAATCTTTGATTAAAAATGTAATATTTAACTATGCTCAGCTTTATAATACTTATTATTCATAATGGTCACCAAACCTAACGACAGAGCTTTCAAAAAGTCCTAACTACTGTTGTGACCCCCGCTGCATCCGAGGAATAAGGTCGTATTAAGGCTTCCGCCTTTATTCTTCGGAAAATTAAAATGTCTATTTTAAATTTAGCGCGGAAGAAAGAAATATGGGACATATCACTGTAAATAAAATAAAATTTAAAATAATGTGATGACTAATATATTTCGGGGTGTTTTATGTACCCATGTAAAAAGTTTCAAAGCGCCCGCTATGCTGGTGATTTTTTTAAACACAAAAATGCTTCTCCTGTAAAGTTGACTTTTTGTAGTTGCGCCCCTCTTCGTAGGATAGGACGATATATGTATGTATTTCTCTATATGAGTATTTATATGGTTGTCTAGCACCTATAGTAAAAGCTTTGCTTAGTTTGGGTCGGAGTTTATTAAGTAGGTACCTGAGGCATTGCGTGTCGATTCTGCGCGTCGCCAACGTAAGCAGATCATAAGGTCGACCGGTCGGGTCGTTGATAACGTAACCGAAATATCGGGAAATTAATAAAAAAGACTAGCTTCTGCTTGCGACTTCGCCCGCGATTACCTAATTTCATCCAAATCGGTCCAACGGTTGAAGCGTGAAGAGGTAACAGACAGACAGAGTTACTTTCCCATTTATAATATTAATATGGATGTGGGATGATAAGATGAGACGAATGACTGCTTAATAATTTCTGAACGTTACCAAAAATAGAGAGCAAGATGAATTTCTGAACGAAGATGTTACAATGAAAGAACGATAGTGTTTGAGTGAATGTGAACGACTGAGCGAAGGAATGAGGATTTGTTTTTTGGATTATTCGGATCGTGGACGGGAGAAGATGGCTGTTTCCCTGTTAAAAATAAGTTTAAGGTACAAATAAAGTCAAGAAGCTTTTCAAAGTGTTTTAATGACGTCCCGATCCTACATGGATAATATAATAGTTATGGATATGCATAGTAGGATTTACGTTAAATTATGTATTAGATACTAACAATATATCCCTGATCGTAGCGATGCTTACAATCAATTCCAAGACGCAAAATAACTTTTTTGCTGCCGAGTAAGTAAGACATAAAAAATTTCAAGTCATTACGTGCAAGAAAACTGTCATGTTGGACCGCGTTTCCGAATGATTCATTTGAAAATTGAAAGACATTTCTGTCTGTTGTGTACTACAGCCTATTTGCGGGTCCCACTGCTGGGCACAGGCCTCCTCTCATCACGAGAGGGTTTGGGCTATAGTCCCCACGTGGGCCCAGTGCGGGTTGGGGACTTCACAAACATCCTTGAATTGTTTCGCAGATGCGTGCAGGTTTCCTCACGATGTTTTCCCTCACCGAAAAGCTCAATGGTAAATTCAAATTGAATTTCGCACATAAGTAAACTTAGAGGTGCGAGCCGGAATCGAACCCCCGTCCCTCCGAGCCGCATGAGAGGCGGTAGGTCGAACCACTACGGCTTCCGTTGTGTACCTAATATTCGTTTGAAATAGATCGTTTTGCAAATGAGGGAAACAACGATATTTTAATGAAGAAATTGAACCGCAAAAGTCTTCGTGCTATTAGTAGGGTGAAAAATAACTAAGTATTATTGCCAAAAACTACGTGGCCAAAATTGATCAACCTACAAAAGCACAAAAAAACAAGTAGTATTCCTTCGAAAAGAGCCAATCATTCGAAGCACTCGCCAACCCTCCAGACTTAGCGTGACTCTCGGTACTTCACCCTCGGATGTGTACCGAAATAGTGCCATTATGTTTATGGCACTTTTATTGAGGCCCAAACCTGGGATTTCTAGTGCGCCATATTAAATTTTCGTAGGGTATCAAATTGTTTGATTTGAGACAAGGATTATTGTTGTGAGAAGCTTGTAGCTCTATTATCTACTATAATGAAAGGCATTTTATTCTGTCCCTGTCTTTCTTTCTGTCTGTTTGTTAGAGTCAATCTCCGGAACTACTGAACCGATTTGAATGCAGTTTTCAAAGGTAGATATAGCACCAGTCGGAGCTACATATAACAATGTATGATTAAAATCGGATATCTGAAAGACAATTTATCAGTTATTATACTCCACGCATACGAAGTCGCGGGGCACAACTAGTAAAACATAATGAACTCTTTCTGTATTGTTTTTCCGACATTATTTTATACTAGTTTCTGCCCTCTACTTCGGCCGCGTGGAATTGGGTCATTAGCGTTCCCTCGGTAAAAATGCATTTTATCGGGTTAAAAAGTAAGAGTAAGTATATGTCAAGAGTCGAACCCGCCCCGGGACTCGAACTATTCCCCTACTAAGTTTCATTTAAATCGACCCAGGTCGGTTTAAGCGTGAAAAAGGTAACAGGCAAACACACAGACATAGTGACTTTCGAATATTTTATGGAAGCATGGATATATTGTTATATATTGTTCAAGAAAAGTCCCTTCGTTTCCTTCGATTAGAACAGTCAAGAAGTTAAAAAGATCTAAATTAATATTTTATTTTATGTTTATCATATAGGTATATTTTTTACCTTCATAACTAACCGACCAAATCAAAATCAAGTCATATTACCGGCTAAGTCCTTTAGTTTTCTTTCTTGTTTACGCGAACTTATTTAACTGATTTTTGCTGTCTGATAGCAGCAGTAAGTTCTAGTTTATCAGTCCACCGTCTTTTGTCTGGCGATGTTTTGTTTCAAATATAAATAACATCTGATCTCTGGTTCGCAGACGTGCTCGCCAAGCAAACTTGAAGCTCGCTGTTGACAAATGTAGGATTTAAGCAACCGGGATAGATATTTTACATTCCAGCTGTTTCTTTTAAATAGTACATTATGTATTAGGGGCGGTAAGCGAGAAATTGTAGTCGAGAGCATTTATAAGCCCGAAACCGAGGGTCTCAACCTTAAAAGGGCTCGAGACTGCAATTCCTATACCGCCCGTGATACACACAATGTTTTTCATCACAATTGTGAGGAAAATACAGGAAATATTCACTAAGACGATCTGTGAACTTGTGCCTGTAGGTTAATCGGCATCGCGAACAAACCTTTATTTTTAATTTTTAAATGTTCAATTCGCACTGGCTACTAACAGTGGTGCCGCCATTTAAGTAGTTTTACTTTTTAATTTGTATTATTTCGAAGAAAACAATTGAAAACAAATACATTACGACCCGTGGGCTCATAAGAAATCTCGAAAGCCCGTGGTCATAATCTGGGCCTTAGAGACCGCTTTGCCTGCCTGTAATGACACCGTTTTCGAGCAAGTGTGATAAAAATATCTTTAACATGCAACATTAAGATAACGTGTATGGAATGACAGTACACGTTTAATTTTACGTACGTTAACTTTTTTGGTCCAGGCTCCGACCGCGAAACCAAATAACTAAATGGTAAAAATCGCAGTCTTTCCCAGTGCAATGTTCTATTTAGAATACAATGCCCTCTAACAAACCTCATAAATGTCATTTCTCTTTGAGATCGGTATTTACATAATTTTAATTAAATTCAGTCTCAGTGCAAGGAAGCTCCATTTAAAATTTAAATCTGAAATTCATACTTGAAAAATTAACCACGGTAAATTAAATAACATTGGAGAAGATATGGAATAGCTGGATCTTATTACCTTTAAGGTTACAGGCATTTTTAACTCTAATAAATAGTAACAACCTACTTTTATATAAAGTACATATTATAATTTTTCTCTAAATTTTTGTTAAGTTCTTCTTGTCTAAGTTGGTGATTATTTGTAAGTGCAGTGTGGATTTTTGGACGAAGATACAAGTTACACATGGTGGATATCTAATTTTTGTGGCATTTTGACGAAGCATGTGGTGGATATTAAATTATGTCCTTTTTCTGACTAAGCGTGGCGTGGGTATGGATATTTTGTATGATCGTTTCATTATTTTTTCGAAATATATTTTTTGACGTGATAACGTCTTATAAATTGATGAACGCTGCGCTCACGAGAAAACATGACGCAATAGTAGCGTTGTATCGTTACGTGACGTTTTCACGTATAACATTATCGCCCGTAAACCGACTTTTTTTCACTAAATGACAGGTGACGAGATGTAACCTGCTTAACATTTTTGCTTCTACACATCCTTTTGACCACCGCAGTCTGCTGTAGCCGACTGTTTAAAATCTGCTCTAAGTTATACATATATGCATAGTTCAAATTGGCACATTGGACAAGAATAGGTACGCAAAGCTCGACTCAGATGGCGCTGCAAACGCTTGACCCAAACCAAAACCCAAACACTGCAGCTGTCAAATTTTGACGGGTTTTTTTGTTGACAATTTTAAGCAGATTTGTTTAAAATTGTTAAATATTGACCGCAATTTTAATTTTGGTTCAGTATTTGTGATGAAAATGAAGACATCCCAATGCCATTTTTACCTGCCCCAGATACATACCAAGTCTTTCGGAAATACGTGTCGTCCGTTCTCATTGCATCCTGGAACTGCACAGCGTGGCATTTTTTAATATTTTAAGTAAAATCAATAACAACAAATATTTCTCTATGTAATTGACAGATGTCAAGCGATCGCAGCGCCTCTAGTGGCCAAATTATGCAGATTTCTTGTCCATTGTCCTTGCGGTCAAAGGGTACCTACCCTTTCAAAGGTTTACCATTTTCAACGGGTCATAGCCAAACGGGTACCCCAAATGTCACCATACAAACACCCAGTGTAGTTTCTCTCATAATTATTTACACAGTGAGGAAACGTGCGTGACTGGGGCATTACTCAACGTGCACCCCCTGTCACGTATCGTTTGTACACGCCCTCTTGTCGTCTGCCCTTAAACAAATTAGGACTTAATCCACCAGCGTGTTTAACAGACGGATTATTTTATTATACACTCCATCACGGACGGCCTTGTTATGCAGAATTTCGTATAATTTTGTTAACTTTCCCATTCGGTCAGCGTGTCAGATCATGCAAAAAAGAGATGTTAACGCAACGTGATACGTTCTATAGAGGTTATGATTTCAGCCGAGAGATGTCTACTGCCAGATGTAGGGTTTTTGCTTTTGGTAGTAATCACGACCACCACAGCAGCCTATCTGCGTCCCACTGCAGCTCACAGGCCCCCCTCTCATCATTAGAAGGTTTGGGCTGTAATCCGTAGGTGGGCCCATTGCGGGTTGGGAACTTCATACAAATTTTTATTTTTGTTTTTGTATAAGGTTTTAAGTTCATTTCTTTCATTATTTTTAACACCAATAAAGATTTCTCATTTCTCATTCATTTCACATATCCTAAGTTAGGTACTTTTCAGATGCGTGCAGGTTTCCTCACGATGTTTTCCTTCACCCAGAATCTCAGTGGAAAATTCAAATTGAATTTCGGACATAAGTAAACTCAGTGTTTCGAGCCGGAAGCCAACCCCCGACACCCATTGCATGCGGAGGTCGAACCACTAAGCGGGACCTTTGGGAGCCACAGCTTTTAGGTGGATATGTAATGGTAATAAGTAGGTATAACAAAATCAGAAAGAAATGGTACATAGGTTACCATTTCCTTATTTTTATTATCTATGTTCATTTTCATGAATCGATGCGGTATAATCGAGTTTTCATTTTGCTGTTAACGTAATTTTATTGAAATAATTCGGCTTTACTTACTAAAATTCAACATTGTGGATTTGCAGTTGTGTTTTTTGCTGTTAGGGTAGGCAGATACCACAAAACTCCACCAGTTGCTTCTACTACTACTACTACTACTACAACAGCCTATTTACGGCCCACTGCTGGGCACAGGCCTCCTCTCATCACGAGAGGGTTGGGCTATAGTCCCCACGCGGGCCCAGTGCGGATTGGAGACTTCACACACATCTTTGAACTACTTCGCAGATGCGTGCAGGTTTCCTCACGATGTTTTCCTTCACCGAAAAGCTCAGTGGTAAATTCAAATTGAATTTCGCACATAAATAATTTCAGAGGTGCGAGCCGGATTTGAACCCGCGACCCTCTGCATGAGAGGCGGTAGGTCAAACCACTAGGCCACCACGGCTTTTGCTTCTATTCAAGCATATCTGCCTCATGATATAATAATAATATTATTATTATTGTATCATGAGGCAGATATTATTATTGCCTAAATAGTTTTTACTTGGTTTCATGACGCATTGGCGTTAGCTGTAAGGTCATGTTAAACTTTATAGATAAATAAATAAATTATAATTTAATATATAAAATTCTCGTGTCACAATGTTTGTAACCAAACTCCTCCGAAACGGCTCGACCGATTCTTATGAAATTTGGAGTGTATGTTCAGTATGTCTGAGAATAGGACGAAAGCTATTCATCATAACCAAAAAAAATTTTAGGCGGTACGAAGTCCGCGGGTTCAGCTAGTATTATTATAATATACTTCGCCAGGTATACCACTCCGGTATTTTGTAGTAGAGTGGGTGACACCCGAACGTCATTCGCGGTGCTGTGTTGCAAGTGGTGTATTAAAATAATCCCCGACTCCCATGTATCCTGTGAGTGTTTCATTAAATTCTTACGTTCATTTGGTTTTAACTTGTCCCGTTTCATGTGCTTAAATAAATAAATGACAATTTTAATGCGCAAATAATTTATTTTGCATTAAGTTTAACGTCAGAAATTATTTCCTTCAATAAAGTGGCAACTCGACTTTGACGTACGGGTGTCACGCGACCCGGAGCAGCAGACCTTGTTTTCTTAGACCATGTATCTGCCTCACCTCCTCCACATTCATCCCTTTCTTTTCGAGTGCGTTTTAACCGACTTCAAAAAAAGGAGGAGGTTCTCAATTCGTCGAAATCTTTTTTTTTCAATGATTTTTTTTATGTACGAGTATGTTCACCAAAAATAAATAGTCAACGTGAACCGATTTCGATAATTCTTTTTTTTTTCGAAAGCTGGTACTTCCGAGTTGGTTTCATATTAATTTGATTCAGTTCTGATGATGGGTGCCATGAGAAAATGAGGGAACTCCTCAAAATTTGCTAGCACGTAGATGATTTTGGTGTCAATTTCGAAGACTTCAGAGTTACTTCTGTATTTCTAAAGAAATGTTTGAAGACTGTAGCCGAAAAAATATTTTTATATAAAAAAAACCGCCTTCAAACTCCGACAGGCAAGTCGGTGTCAAGTGAACCGACCCAAAGACATGATAATCATATAGTGAACTTACATTGACATCGCAGTCTGTCGGAGTTTGAAGGCGATTTTTTATTAAGTACAGTTTGTGAACTCAACCTGATACTATTCGTTAGCACGTGGACCCAATCTAAGCCATTACCGTCAGTTCTAATCAAAATTAGAAAGCAGATGAAAATTACGTCGCCCGTAGAGGTAATGTGGCGTATCGCTTTAGATCGATGTACTCGCGATCCAGGCTCTAACGAACCGGTGGCTGGCTTGTCGCCTCTTAACGAGTTGCGTATATAAGGCGAGATGGCGTCTTTGCTTCTATTTATACGCGAGATGAAAAGGCTTAGAGCTCTTGATTAGATGTGAGTAAACCATTTGGTGATGCATTTAAGTTTAAAACAGAACAGTGGTAAGTATATACTTATGTTTTCAAGAATTTAGCTTTTGGATATGATTAACATATGGATGTTTAAAGCTAAATACTTACCACTGATCTGTTTTTGCATGGGCGTATCCATACTACATTTTGTTTACTTTGTTTGCCCTTCGTTCACCTCGAAACGACTGGACCGATTTGTATGAAATTTGCTGTAGAGATAGTTTGAAGACTAGAAATAACATAGAATTGGGGCAAACAAATTTAATGATGTGGATATCAATCTATTTGTATAGTATCATCGGGGACGCTAATTCTAACTTTACGCGGGATGAAGTCGCGGGCATCGGCTAGTATTATTATAATTTTCGTTAACATAACATAGTTTTCTAGTATAAAATCTTACCGCTAGATTAAAAAGCCTCATTTTCCTTTTTAGGCCAATTTACTATTAGGCATTCACTTCCTTGGAAATGGCAAGCTGACTTTGTTATTTACTAAAGCGTACTACATTTTCCTTTTCGACTTTCGTTATTCAAGAAAATATCTACTTTTATGAACGAGTGGAAATAAGGTTTCTTTTGCATCCCTAGGGAACTAGTTTGTAGAAACGTATCCGGATAAACGTTAAATACGATTCCGTGCTAGAAACTTTTACTCACAAGGGTGTAATATATTAATATAACTCGTATAGTTCTTGTGCCTCATATAAAGTCAAGTTTTAAGGGCGTAACAATAATCATTAGGTGTATCATTATTATCGTATTCATTGAAAAATATTGGCGGATATAATATATCGTCACAATAGATTAAATTTGTGGCCAAGTGGTTCGACCTACCGCCTCTCATGCAGAGAAATTATTTATGTGTGACATTCAATTTGAATTTATCACTGAGCTTTCGGTGAAGGAAACCTGCACGCATCTGCGAAGTAACTCAAGGATGTGTGGGAAGTTCCCAATCCGCACTGGGGACTATAGCCCAAACCCTCTCGTGATGAAAGGAGGCCTGTGCCCAGCAGTGGGCCGTAAATAAAGCTGTGTTGTGGAGGTGGAGATAAAATTTTCAGTATTCTAATTATTTTCTAATAATAATATTAATTTCTAATATTTTTTTACTTGTTTCAATTGTTGTCACAGAGTAAGGTTGAATTCAATGCTATAATTATATTTACGTCACACCAGGCCGAAAGGCGGGATTTACCGCCCTTGGGCGCTACGAAAAATCCCTCTTCATGTCCAGGTGGTGACGTAAAATCGTATACTAACCACTGGCGGTCGTAAAGAAATCCTCAGACCGCTAGATTATAGCCCTCGCCTCCGGCTCGGGCCTCAATCGCGGGTAGATCTGAGACTTTCTTTACTTGACCGCCCTAGGTGTGTAATGTACTATTTTATCCCGGGTAAAAGCGCATAGTTCCCGCGGGACCGCGATGACCGAATTACACGCGGGCAAAATCGCGGGATGAAGCTGGTTTATAATATTAGTATGGATGACTATTCAAAATCAGGTCACATCCATGGAAAGCTACACAAAAACGGTAATATACACCCTTTTGTTACAACGCAATAAGGATGTCAAAATGGAAATTGGGACCACCGGTACCTTACTAAATTCAGGTGAGGTCACGCAAATCTAGAAACCGCATACGGCCCTCGAAGTTCCCGGCCAACCAATTAACCCCGAACATCCCTGGTCGTATTAAAACAAAATTGGCTCCAATATAATTTCACATGAAAATGACGGCCGAGTTGGGATCACTTTATGATTTTCGACAACCCTAGTTACCGAAGTTAGTGTTGCCAGTAAAAGGTGTTCCGAACGAGGAACGTTTTAAGCGAACTGTAAAAAAGTTGTAAGTGCTGGTATAATTTGAGACCCGTTGTTTTACCAGTGTCACGGTATGTAATGTAGGTACAATAGGTTTGTTCAATAATTCACTTATTATGAACGTAAAACTTTTAATTTTACTCGGACATCTTGTAAAATGAGTACAGGTTTACACAACTTAGAAGGCGCGTGGATTAATCAATAATAGACTCTGCATCAACGGCTTAAGTGCTTCGCCACGCGCCTTCTAAGTTGTGTCGTGCTATACCTATGTATAGTAATGAGTAACTTGACAAATTGTATTCTTTGTTTTTTTTTTGTCAAAAATGTACAATATAAAAGACCAGCTTTTCCCCGCAACTTCGTATGCGCAGAAATATTAAAAAGTTAAATCACGATTTTTCCCGTTCCCGTGGGAATTTTGCAAAATCCTTTCTTAGCGGATGCCTACGTCATAACATCTACCTGCATGCCAAATTTCAGCCCGATCCGTCCAGTGGTTTGGGCTGTGCGTTGATAGATCACTATGTCAGTCACCTTTGAGTTTTATATATTTAGATTTTATATATTTTAGATTAGAAAGCTGTTATACGCGACTTAACCCGCGAGCTTTTAATTTTAATTTGTATGACATCAAATATATTTTTGTGGAATATTTAAACCGAGGCATGTTATGTTCGATTTTAAACAAACATACAGTACAATAATTTTCATGTCGTAAAACTGGCTTTTGATTTACGTACGAGTACTTTGGCTTCCAATAACACTCGCAGTGCTATACCAACTTCCGACTTTTCATGTAAGTAATTTATATTCACCGTAAACCTAGCATCGTTTTTGTTAGCAACACAAGTTACACAGCTAAATAGTCGTCTGCCAGCAATTACAATTCACAAACTTACTTTCAGGGTTGTACGTGCGGACTATTCATAGTCACGCACGGCCTGCACTCCGGAAATCTATGAATTTGGCCCATTACCTTCCTCGTCCAATATTATAATATCACGAACGGAACTACACGTCGTTGCGTTATTTTATAGCGACCGTTGAAAAGGGTTTATATTTACTTTAGTCTATAAATATAGGTATTACATGTTACGCGTACACTTTATTCACACGTGAGAAGTAATAGAAAGTTACTGAATAAGTTACTTAAACGTTAGTCGAATTATATTATGAGATTCCAATACTTTTCTGGGCTTTAAAACAATTACAGAACCATTCGCACTGTAAAATTCATAATCGTTAGGATTACATTAACAAACAACTGAATTCATCGGGCGTTACGAATTCACAAATTGTATTTTCCAATAAAAGCGAATAAAATTCACTTCGGGACAATGAATAAATGAATTTCTCCCGCGGTAATAAAACCTATGTTACCAGAAGTACCTATCGTAAAAAATAATACAGGCTGCGTTGCACGCGACAAAGATTGATGCGGGCGGGAGGGTGACGGATGTGCAGCCTACCTGCTCCCACCTCGCCGCACTGAAAAACAGCATAAAGATAATCCATACTAATATTATAAATGTGAAAGTAACGCTGTCTGTTGAGTACCTCTTCAGGCTTCATCCACTGGAATTGTTTTAGATGAAATTATAGTTTCTGAAGGGATACTCAACAACTTCATTAGGTATGGAGATAATTCGAGTCCCGGAATATAGGCTACTTTGTGTTGGCCAACGTAAACGCGGAAAGTGGTACTTTCCCGCACTCCTGTGTGGTAAAATACTAGGAGTTACTTTCCCGCACATGTGATCTAAAACACAAGCGAAGCGAGTATATACATACCTACTTTCCACACTGGTATCATAAAATAACTATTTTCATGTGTTTTGTATGCCACTTCTGTATTTTATTAGTCTGCTGTTAATTCGCACTACACGCACGCACCGTGTAACCGTACCGTAATCGCTTTGTAGTAACAGTATTACTGTTCAATGTGACTTATGTCAGGAAAGCTTTTAATGATATTACTCTTAATAATAATTTTAAATAGGTATCATGATACGAAAAAAATTCTTACGAAATCTTTTCTTTACGAAAAGAAAAAACCACAACACACAGCTTTGCTCTGTTCACAAGGCATTTGATTGAAAAAAGAATTAGGCGCACTGGTCAAATACGGGCAAGTTTAATAGCGGTGAATAAAAAATGATAATGCATAAATAATTACTTTTTCACCTCACTGGCTCGAAAGTGGTCGTTTTGCAGCTTGATATCCGAGCGCAAAAGTTGTTTTTATCCGCAAGCGTGGAAAGTGTTTTTGAAATTCGAGCGACGCATGACACACACAATAAAAAAACAACGATACGTTCTGAAACGCAATTCGTCGTGAGAGTTTTATTAAAATAAAGGTTCAATTTACTTAATATCATCATTAATAATACACCGTTTCAGATGTATTTCATTATTTCACTATGTTTTATCAGAAAAATACTTAAATATGTGTATATTTTAACTGTATTCAATGAATAATTGAATCTTGAAGTACGAGTAGGAGTGATTTGGAACGCAACCTCCGGAAAAAAAAAACATAAAAAAAAGTTTTAGATTGCTGGTTTTGTAATTTAGAATACGTATACGAAGTAATAAAGAAAATATGAGCGATTCTAGCGATGAAGATACGAATTTAACTCCTCCAGAGTTAGCACAAACTGTACGTGACGCCGAACTAAGTCTTCTTCCCGAAAAATCGCGCGTGAGGTGAAAAATTTCGTGTTGCGCTCAGCAGCAAAGTCGTTTGCTGTCTCCTGCCTTGAAACCCTCGTTACACTCAGGATTCTATATTTGAACCACTCGCTTCGCTCGTGGTTCAACCCTAGAATCCTTCGTTCACTCGGGTCTCAATCACGCACTCACAGCAAACAACAACTTTGCAGCCTTGCATAACAAATAACTATTTTCATTCATACAATTAAATGGGAACTTGCAAATGGGTAAATAATGCATATTACTCTGTTTGTGGCGTTTGAAACTTGGTAGACCTTTATCTTTATCAGCGATCACATTGTTACAGGTACTTGTTACCTGGCTAGTCTAATCATCATTACATAGTATAAAACAAAGTCGTTTCCTACTGTTTGCCCCTATGATCTTTAGTTTAGATCTTTAAAACTACGCAACGGATTTTGAAGCGGTTTCTTTGAATAGATAGAGTGATTCAAGAATATATATAACTTATTATTGTTTAACACTCAATTCCCGCGGGAACGCTATAACCGAATTCCACGCGGACGAAGTCCCACGCAGAAGCTAGTAATGTATATTATGTTACCTATTGCATGAGTGATTGACAAAGCTGAAAATTGGCATGTAGTAGAAGCATCAGCACTAAGAGAGGATTTTCAGATATTCCCACGGGAACGATACAAAATAGGACCTACTCGGGAGCTCGGGCTATATATATACCGTGGGAGACGGCTTGTATTTACTACTACTACTACTACTACAGCCTATTTGCGTCCCACTGCTGGGCACAGGCCTCCTCTCATCACGAGAGGGTTTGGGCTATAGTCCCCACGCGGGCCCAGTGCGGATTGGGGACTTCACACACATCTTTGAATTACTTCGCAGATGCGTGCAGGTTTCCTCACGATGTTTTCCTTCACCGAAAAGCTCAGCTTATATACTTGTAATTATACTGAAACCGAAGATACGCCTAACGCCAATCGGTTCCTTATTCCGTTAAGTCTCTCAATGAAAATAACTTGCTATTGGTTTGATAAAAGTCATCAGTAAAGATGGCAAGTTATTTGATTTATTCGCACGATTAGCACAGTAATGGAACAAAAGGTGGTTGTTAAATGTATTGATATAAAACATAGGTCACGCGACGTTTATGGGCAGGGATTGGCTTCCGAATAATTTCAATTTCATAAATTAGTATGGTAAATGTTATTTGGGCTGAAAAAATGCTTGGAAAAAAATATGGTTATTAATTATATGCAAATTTGAGTTGTTACTATTCTAACGTGAAGTGTAAAAAATGCTTTTTTGTTTTACATTTTGCGGTGATTTAATCATCGTTTTTCGTTGTCACGGTATAAGTATGTGAAGTTGGTACTTTTTAATTATTATCTCTGAGTAGAGCTAGAATTGTTTTTAATTATTTGGTCCTTTATATTTTACACATTTTAACGATTATCGTTTTTTTTAAAGTAGGAGCTAAATAACTATATAAATAACTTTTTTCCTAACACCTCTAGGTTTTCGTTCATCCTGAGGCGATGCTCAAAGCACGAAGCCAGGAAGTTGAACTTTCGTCGAAAAGATGAGAGAAGAAGAAGAAGAAACAATTTATTCGGTACAAAACATACGACAAAACAAAAAATTGGTTGTCTGTAAAGTCGGTTTACGGACAATAATTTAATACGTGATAACGTCACGTAACGCTACAACGCTATTATTACTAATAAAGTCTTAATAAATGAAAAATATAATTAATAGAACCCTTTACCATTTTATTCAGTTCTATATAATACATAACAAGAAATCAATTTATGAATCTAAAGTGTCTATTCCAAAGTCCCGATACAGTTGTATTCAATTAGAACATATTTTACATACCATCTGAGTGTACGAGATGTTAAAATGAAGACAATTTAAGAAGGTCGGCCAAAAACAGGCGAAAAATAAGAATTGGTACCTAATGCTCGAACTGGAGCAGTTAGTAAGTTTTTGAGCCCGAGGATAGGCGCGGGAAGTCATTGTACTAAATTACACGAAATAACTTGAATCTCCCTAATACTGAATATTCAAACAAGTTCTTCGTCATTCAAATGTAGAGCACAATCAAGAATGTATTTTTAACCCCTGAGAAAAATAGAGGTATTGAGTCTGTGTCTATGACACGCAAAGGTGTAAACCTCAGGGTATTAATTGTACTTAACATATTTTGTAAAAATCAATAATTTTGAATACTATTACGCTCTTACTTGACCTTTGTACAGTCACAGACTTGACTATTGAGTGATGAAATATTATCCGCCATTTACGGGACACTTGTATGTAAGATATGCTACCTTGGTACTGCCACAGGGCGGACACGGCCTATAAAAGCACGATTTCAAACACAATTCGAATGAAGTGTCAATGTTTTCGTGCGAAGATGTCTGTACACTTGTAAGTGTGTGTGTACCACTACGCGGGCTAATGATTTACTCTCCATCTCCGGATGAATCAAATGACGGTAAGGGCGATTTGATCGCGAGTTGCGCGCCGGCTAGATTCAGGCGGGTGATTGAGTGGCCATTCTGTATGTAGTACTATTAAATATTCTGTGGTACTGCTCGACATTATTGATAGACACGTTATTAACAGTCGTGGAATTGTTCAATAGTATTTGTAGACCAACTCTAGCTGTTGACAACATCAATTAGTCTACAATACACTATACTAATAATTAGTCTGTAGAAGAAGTCGTGTCTGTAACTTTAAATTAAAAGCAACGATCAAGTCGACAATAAACGACACCGACCACAAAAACAATCAGAAAAAAATCTGTATCCGGATTTAACTAGAAAAATTCTAGTCGGATTGCAACAAAATTTAGTATTAACACTGATCAACATATATTCTACGTTTATCCCGGAAAAACGCATAGTTCCCGCGGGAACGCTATTACCGAATTCCAGGCGGACGAAGTCGCTGGCAGGAGCTAGTAAACAATAATCACGTCATATTTTTTTATTATCAACTAAAATAATTACGATTCTAGTTGCTGAATTTTGTAATTTGGGTGCAATTACATATTAAATGAGCAACAAATTTTTGTTAACAATTCTCGCTATTAATTATATATACCACTCGTACCAAACATAAACCCTTGTTTAAAATATTCGAGGTTCCTCTAATAAATTATCACGTACCTAAATTGAAGCAGTTATCTCCATTTGCGATTTAACGTCTGCGCTACAAGTAGGGACTTTTAAAAAAGCCTTATCAAATATCTTTGAGATCGGCAACGCATTGGGTATGCTTCCCGCGACTTCGCCCGCGTGGTATTCGGTTATCGTGCTCCCGCGGGATCTATGCTTTTTTCCGGGGTTAAAAGCTAGCCTATGTCCTTTTCCGGGACTAGAACTATCTCCATTCCAGATTTGTAACAGACACACAGAGTTACTTTCGCATTTATAATATTGTGGATAGGCGATGGTAAACACTATCTGTAGTGAAACTTCAACTTAAATTGTTATCAAAGCTACTCGCCGACATAGGAAACAGTTGTTAAAACATCACAATTGATTTGGAACAGTGCTTGAGGTTTGTCAAAAACCTGCCGGTTAGGTACGCGACAGTGAAGTCGGGTCACGTCCGCCGTCCTGGGACCCACTGACCGATTTTGGATCTCCACGTGAGACGGATTGTAATACAGTAATCGGTTTATACAGCTTCTAGCTTCTGCCCGCGATATCGCCTGCGTGGAATACGGTTATCAAGTTCCCGCAGGAACTATGCGTTTCTCCGGGTTAAAAACTAGTCCATATCCTTTCCCGGGAACTCAACTATCTCCATGCCAAATTTCATCTCAATTGATCAAGCCGTTAAAGCGTGAAGTGGTTGTTACCACTTCACGCTCGGCGAGTATCGAAAATAAATGACGCAGGTATGTATAACATACCTGCGTCAAAGTCTGTTAACATACCGACAGACAGACATTTGCGCATTTATAATAATTAAGTATGGATTTTTTGCAGGATACATGAGCTAGATATATGTTATACATACCTACGTCATTTATTTTCGATACTCGCTCGATCTAAACTTTGCCTAAACTATTATTTTTTCAATTACCGAAATTCACGAGATTTTTTTTGAAATTCTGATTAACGAGCACAGAGTATCACGATTATTTATGTATTCAATATTACTAGAGTGATGTTTGCAAAATTGAATTGGATTTTATTATCTGATTAAATAAACGTATTATTATTATTATTATTATTAAAATCCAAAAATATCAGATCTTAGCACATTTGCGGGAGAGAAGTGAAAAAACCTCACACAATTCAAATACGTAGATATCTCCGCGCGTCAGTTAATACGTCTTACTTGCAAATCCCGTTACCGGTAATCGCTATTGCGTATAACGCTGAAAACGTTGAGACGAGGCATGCATTATGATAATTTCTCCATAACGCGGCAGCGCGACCGCCGCAAAATTTAAATGCTCAATCGCACGTGCGGCGTGGAACTTATTAAAATGCCGAACATATTTAAGCGTATATTTTGATACCTACTGTAAAAATACTCTCTGAAAATGCCTAATGGAGGAGCATTTAAACATACCATCACGTGATGCGCCTCGCAAAAAGATTATTCAGTCAGAACGTTACTTAATAAATGCCTAATCGTGTTATTTAATTTTAGTGTCAACAAATTATACTCGTAACACCTGAAAAAACTCAAATAAAAATCGTATTGGTACCATTGGTACCTATACCTACAGTTTTTTTATGCATCTTGAGCGTAGTTATGGCCTTAGCTTTGTGTTATTTGTTATCAACTTGTCCCATATACGAAATCATTGTTGTACCTATTTTAATTTACGTAGGTACTTTAGATCTCAGTTTCTTTGTGGATTCGTGTGTAATTCCTTAGTGCATGACAGCAACCCGAACAGTCCACGTTTGTTACATAAGGTGGCCCATTCTAACATCATTCAGCGGGTAATAGAACTCGCTGTAATAGCTACACGGTTTGTATAACACAAGTAAATGCACTAAGGTTGCTATTAGCCAGCTGTTATAAACGGAGCGCGCACGATCCATGAGGACGCGGGATCGGAACGACCTGCCGCACGCGATCCCATCCGCGCCCAAATCGTAATACGAAACTTAGTTTACGTGAACGGAAATGCAGTCTGTGATTGAATATTGCTATAGTAGATTATCTTGATAATAATAGTGACCTATTAGCTATTGGAGCGTAAAAACGTGGTGGTTTCACGTGGTTGATATGATATTGATAAGAATATTTTGAATCACATTTTCATTTTGCTATAAATACTTATGTATTTGTATTGTTAAAGTTTGTTGGCAATTGGTGGATTTATCAGCCGTTTATAAATATATTGTGGTATCCTAGTATTTCAAGATTTAGTTTTATCTTGTACCTATTTAAAAACCTTACTGTAAAATAGTTAAATCAGTTCCTTTATAAATGAAAAAGCAAGAGCAAGTATTTTTCCACAGCCATACCAATACAATTGAAAAGACATCTGATCTATTTTTTTACAACACTTCCGATTACAGACAACGCCAACACCTTAAAATTGCTCTCGAATTTTCGCCTTGTTAACAAGCGTGTTTCTCCCTGAACGCGACAATGAGTTCCGTACCAGTCGATATTATATTCACTAGACGCTCGGAAATCAAAATGAACACATCACAATAGCATTCCTGCTGAATGCTGATGCTTAGGGGGCTCTTTTGTTGGCGAAAATTGAGTTTTGACTTGGTTTATTCGATTTCCCACTGTTCCGTATGACGTTTAGAATGAAGCAGGGAATATTTTTGTTTAAATATACATAGAATGGTAGGCGCTGCCGGCCGTGAGCGCTTACAGAAGAATGCTTCCTTCGCTCCATTGTGGCGATAGTGAGCTCGCTTGCCTATTAGGAAATGGTAGTTTATCATGCTATCGTTGGGAAATATTGCACTGCAGGTGAGAACGTCGAAAAATATCGTGTGAACTAAATTTGTAATTGAAGTTAAAAAGGTTCATAATTATAACAAAATGTTGAAACGTTTGTATTTAGAAACAGTTCTAAATCAGAGTTAGAAGAAATAAATGTAAACAGTAATTTCAATAGCAAAAACAGTAGACCCCGTTAACATCTCTCAT
Source organism: Aethes cnicana (assembly GCA_963971205.1). Lineage (NCBI taxonomy): Eukaryota > Metazoa > Arthropoda > Insecta > Lepidoptera > Tortricidae > Aethes > Aethes cnicana. Next base: position 6,407,066 of record OZ020288.1, read on the forward strand.
AGACATTTATTAATATGTATCGAGGGAAAACACAGGGCCCCAATTAACTCCGCGGAGATAAATGTCGGCCCTAAAACTGAAGGCAGTTGAGCCAAGAGCTTCATCCGACGTCATGGTTCCTTTTTATTAAATTACTTTCGTAATGAATAAATGTATTACACCGGGGATTCCTTTCCGCACTTTTTCTTCCCTATTTTATTATAAACCGTAGACAACTGTCTTATGCCTCAACGTACTTTTTTATCTAGGACGTAATAAATTTATTTTAACGCTCCCTTTTTGAATTTATTCTCGAATGCAAATGGCTGACCCCGTGCTGTCATCCGCCTCTAAATCGTATAATGAACTGGATACAATCTGAACGAAGGAATATTTTAATGTTTCTTGCACAAAACGCCTTTGTTTGTTGAATGAAAATTTACTTTCGATTCCGACTCAGCAATTAAGCCTTGAAAATACTACGTTAACTTTTGCTATTAAATATTACTACACGTTTAATAGGAAATTTAATTATGAGTTGCTATTTTTGTTAGAAAAGTTAAGTGCGCGTGCAAGATCGCGTGACAAGCGAGGACTTATTTATGTGTTATTTTCGATGTCATGTTGATCACAGAAAAACTGAGTGTAGCGGCTGGAGGATAATAGTAGCGATGCATAGGAGTCATGAAATGTAACTTCAATCATTTCCAAACAAGGGAGTATGATTACAGTTGTGATAAATTTCCCCATAAAATAAATCGATTCATTGGGAATCCTGATGATTGGATGTAGGTACTCGATGGTTTGCTTTTAAAACATGTAAAGTATTTGAGGATGACTGATTAATTCTATGTCGGTCAGCCATTAGCGGCATCTAACTGCTTCCCAGCGTCATCCGTGGATGTAACACCGCAACAGTTATTTTGTACCTAATTATTAGCTTAAGCAGAAACAAGGAAATTATATAGACAGACAATCCTCTTACATTGCGGCGTACAGTCGACGTCAAAGATATGTTTACACATTTGCACATTAATACTACGGAATATGGTGAAAAAGTGTAAACATCTCTTTGACGTCGACCCTATATCGGAAAAGCTCTGTATGTGAGCAATATCCGGGGGCGCTACCAATTTTCATACAAAACTTATTTCGGGCAAACACTGATTTGAATGAAGGTTGTCATTCTAGGTTTACCTTACTGTGTTCAAGCTCTTATTTAGTTTCACCTGTCCCGATGTTAGCTTGTTTGTCTGTAATCAAATCTTGCAAGTTAAATTTGAACCACTTCCCGGTTACCGATTGAGCTGAAATTTTGCATGCATGTGTAAATCGGACGACAGTACAAAATTATTATGACATGGAGCTGATCTGATGATGGAACCGGAAGGTGGCCATAGGAACTCGGTGGTTAAACGACACAACCCCATTGAGTTTGGACTCGTTTGATCCGTCTTGACGAGTACTTAAGAGTACCTACCTAAAAAAAGCTTGTTTTTATAAAGTTTCTTTTTGACTATGCTATGACATCCATACTTCGCTCATAACGTCATTATTTTTTTTTTAAATAAATTGACGAAAGCCTGCTGCTGCCACGACAAAACAAGATGCAATGTATGTCTATGTATGTCCTCATGGCGATGTTGTCCTACGTAACGGGACATATTTAATGTTTTCTTATAACGTTATCACGTAAAATTATCGTCCAATAAACCGACTTTATATAACCAATTTTTTAAGTTGTTCTATGGCTCAAGGCAATGTTCGTTTGTTGCAGTGTCCACGGTGGACGTGGATGCGGTGCTGGGGCGGACGGCGTCGCTGCCTTGCGACGTGTTGCCCGACGTGTCCGAAGATCGCGTGTACATGGTGCTCTGGTTCCGAAAGAGTGGGGGGAAGCCAATATACAGGTACTTACAATATACAATATAATAGGTTTTCTTCTGTCACCGGTAGCACACTTAGACCCGGTTCGCACGAGAGTTTAAAAAGCGTCGCATCAGAACGGAAACACGTAAGCTCAATTCGATTTAACGTCCAACGCTCAGCGTCGAAAATCCGACAAAACAGCGCCGCGTTTTAAAAACGCTTTCATATGCTTATATGCTACACACTTGATCTTATGACGGTTCTAGGACTATTTTATTGCACATTTAAGTAATAGCACGATAATATCTACACTCAATAGCAATGAAAACGAGTCGCTTTGTATGGAAAACCCTATCCAAAGTGACCCTTTTTCTTTGCTGTTGAGTGTACATTTTTGCAGTCCCAGCAAAACTTAAAAAGCCACCCAATGCTGCAATGTAAAGGACAGTAGGTACATTTCGTTTGTTGATTACACGTTTTTTTCCCTAACTGCAGCATATAATAATAATAATCATTTATTTCGGACAACACAAATACCAGGTCAATATTTTGTTAGGACCTAGGTAATTTTTTGATCCTACGTAAAATCGCTAAATCTCAAGCGTAACGAAATGACCCGTCGTTCGTTGCAAGATGAACGGTGCAAATTCCTGGATATAAAGGCACTTATGGTGTAAATACGTCATGAATGCGTATTTTAAATATCGTTAAGTCGCAGCTAATGAACCGTACTTCAACTTACACAAAACGGGAGCGTGGAACGGAACGGGAACCTCTGACGTATGGCTCTATCCCTCGTTAACACACTGAAACGAGTGAGATAGAACACTTTGTCGTACGACACGTCCCTGAATTGACTGCAAAGGCCGATCCAATTAACGTAGAGCAACACCTACATTGAAACACACTTAAGACGTCGCACGGTCTCGTTAGGCGTTTTTGAGACTGTCCAAAAAGAATTCCTGTCAAGGTTCTTTTTTTTAATTGGATTGCCCGAATTCCTCAAGTGCGATGGAAATTGGCGTTTGATTTGGACAAAAAAATATATAATGGCTTATATAAATAAATCAGGGTAAAAGTCAGGGTTGGCTTAAGGGTCGCATAATTAGTGTGAAGAATTTCATGGCATATTTTTGGAGAAAAAGGTACCTAAGTATAATTTCGTCTCTTGAGTTCATAACTTAAAGGAAAAAAAATGGTCTCGAGAAGGATTTTCAAGGTCTAATTTTGTTTAGCACCCGCTATTGCTAATGATTTAAAAAAAATCGTATAAGTCGCGCTACTGAACTGACTAATGTAGGAACTAAGTCACCTACTCGTAAAAAAGCTCTTTACGGATATCACACAAAAACACTGCAATCGCTTAAATAACACAAGTCTTACAACTAAGCCGCCTACATAAAAGCGCTCGCTGTTTGCAACTAGTAAGTCAGAACTAGTGGCTGCTGTCCAATAAATGTAAAAACAACTTACACTCATTAGCGACTAAACCACTTTAAATGTCAAAACATTAAAAGCGCTTAGCAAAGCAATGCTTAATGTAACTTAAAGAAATATCAAAGGCATAGTTTATTTTGAACCGGGAAACAATCCGAGAAATAAACAAATCGCACGCTATAACGAGTCCGAAGACGATAATCCACTTACCGCCCGCCGTTGTCTAATGAAGATGGAGTCAACGAACGTTGCCAATACCCTACAAATTACAAAGGAAAATGCTTACCTTTATCCTGCCAAAGGAATCCGTGCGTATCCGAAATATGCAGACATGCCTTCACAAAGATTTATTTAAAGCAAGATATATATTTAAAGCTTGTACTATGGGTTATAGACAACGATATAAATAATTATAATATAGAAACTAGCTTGTGCCTGCGACATCGCCCGCGTGGACTTCTTTTATCGCGCTCCCGCAGGAAATATACGTTTTTCCGTAATAAAAAGTAGCCCGTTTCCCGGGACTCCAACTATCTCTATGCCAAATTTCATCCAAATCGGTCCAGCGGTTGAAGCGTGAGGAGGTAACATATAGACAGAGTAATTTTGCATTTATAATATTAGTAGGGATACATACATATATAAATACTAAACATACATACATCCATCCACTTCGCTCATAACACAAATTTTGCCCCTAGCGGGATTCGAACCCGCCCCGAAATACAGTGGGCTGGGTCACTACCAACTGAGCCAAACCTGTCGTCAAAGAATAAGAAAGTATCCGGGATATCTTGCTGTCGTATAAGGAAAAAATAACTATCCGGTTACATAGAAGTTTGTTGTTTACATGGTTTTGACTTATATTTTTAACCGACTTAAAAAAAAGGAGGAGGCTCTCAATTCGTCGGAATCTTTGTTTTTTATTTTATTTTTCTACCAAAAAAAATAGTAAACGTCTTCTTCTTAGTAAACTTCCAAATTGGTCCCATATTAATTTGGGTCAGTCCTGATGATGGATTCAATGAGAAAATGAGGGAACTCCTCAAAAGTTGCTAGCACGTGATTTTGGTGTCAATTTCGAAGACTTCAGAGTTACTTATGTATTTCTATAGTAATAAATAATAAATAAATAATCTCGGACAGACTGCGAAGTCGTTGTCAAGTGAACCGACCCAAAGAAATGACATTCATATATAGTGAACTTGACATTGACATCGCAGTCGGTCGGAGTTTGAAGGCGGTTTTCATTCTTTTATTTAAATTATTTTTAAAGTCTTGGATAACGAAGGATATACAAAAAATCAGGATCGGCTTATGACACTAATAAAATGGGAAAATATGTTTCATAAAGCCAACAAGGTGCAACCTCGGTTAGTATCATCATCATATCAACCGATAAGTAGACGTCCACTGCTGAACATAGGCCTCCCCCAAGGTTCGCCACTCCAACCAGTCCTGTGCCGCTCGCATCCACCGACTTCCCGCGAGTTTCACCTCGGTTATTAACGAGTAACAGATTAATAATACCAGTAACATAAAAGACAATTTATATTAATCTTACTACTGCAGCCTATTTGCGTCCCACTGCTGGGCACAGGCCTCCTCTCATCACTATGTTTGGGCTATAGTGCCCACGCGGGCCCAGTGCGGAATGGGGACTTCACACACATCTTTGAATTACTTCGCAGATGCATGCAGGTTTCCTCACGATGTTTTCCTTCACCGAAAAGCTCAGTGGTAAATTCAAATTGAATTTCGCACATAAGTAAACTTAGAGGTGCGAGCCGGAATCGAGCCCCAGACCCTCTGCATGAGAGGCGGTAGGTCGAACCACTAGGCCACCATATTAAGAGGGTTTACTCCCAAAGCTGGCAACATCGCAAATATATAATTGGGGACTTCACACACATCTTTGACTTCGCAGATGCATGCAGGTTTCCTCACGATGTTTATTAATCATAGTTAAACAGATACCTCGTAGGTTTTCTCATTTTCACCTGATAACATGGTAAAATAATATGCATAATAACAATACCTCACCTTTAGGTAGCTACGAAGTTGTTCCGCTCATAAACGCGGGCGCTTAGTGTATCGCGGAGAAAGTAATTTGATACGGTACGGTGTGCACCCGCGGAAAATTTAAATCATCGACTGTACGCTCCTGTTTACCGAGGCAACGATTACGTGAAATTGCAATTATAAGTATCTCGAAGGCAATAACCGGCAGAGCAGCGAACGCTTTGCGGGGATAATACCGTCATAAAAAGCGTGCTTAAATTGTTAAATTTACCTGGGAACAGCAGGGGTGTACAATCAAATCATCTCTCTCAAAGCTTCTTGCTGTATAAATTAGGATGGAGGTCGGAAAATTGAGAAAAATGTTGCCTGTCCGGAAATTGAAAAACTTCACCGGCCCGGGTTCTTTTATTCTAGAATTTGACAGTTATTTTTTTTGGGTAAATGAATTTTCGAGCGGACCATGTGACAATTTACGCGTTTTTATTAAAAGCGCCTGGGCGTTGATTCTATTAGTTACGTTATAAATAAAATAGAAGAGGGTTTTGTTGACGTGACTTCGCAGTTTTAAGAAAATGCTCCCCTATTTTCGGGAGGTATTATCTTTGTAAGGAGATAATACAAAGTGGGGTGACGCGGCAAGATTTTGTGGATGGTCATTGGCTAAGCATTATTTATTATTTGTAGTGCCCTTTTTTAGAAGATTGATAACACTACTGAAAGCACCTAAACCATCATTTGTACTTTTAAAATAGTCAAATTTGAAAGAAGAAAAGGGTTTTAAATTACTCTGAAAGCGTTTCAGCTTGTACAGCTCAGCAGACAGTTCAGAAACAATAGTTATTTGTTATGCAAGGCTGCAAAGTTGTTGTTTGCTGTGAGTGCGTGATTGAGACCCGAGTGAACGAAGGATTCTAGGGTTCAAATATAGAATCCTGAGTGTAACGAGGGTTTCAAGGCACGAGACAGCAAACGACTTTGCTGCTGAGCGCAACACAAAATTTTTCACCTCACGCGCGATTTTTCGGGAAGACTTAGTTCGGCGTCACGTACAGTTTGTGCTAACTCTGATGAGTTAAATTCGTATCTTCACCGCTGGAATCGCGTGTATTATTAATATAATTTTATTAATGATGATATTAAGTAAATTGAGCCTTTATTTTAATAAAACTCTCACGACGAATTGCGTTTCAGAACGTATCGTTGTTTTTTTTATTGTGAAAGTGGCGTCATGCGTCGTTCGAATTTCAAAAACACTTTCCACGCTAGCGGATAAAAACAACTTTTGCGCTCGGATATCAAGCTGCAAAACGACCACTTTGGAGCCAGTGAGGTGAAAAAACATTTACTTAGTAGTTGTAATTTTTCCTTAATAATGTTTTCAGCCACAAATGTTACTTCAATCTCATTGAATGTCACATTTATCTTGCACTTTGTTACGAATGCCTTGCAGTTTGTCATCGGCGCGACGTTTTAAACCCAGTTGAGACTGGGAGCGAACATGGCGGCACAACAAATATAATTTTATCCCTTTTCTTGAGCTGTCTGCCACATTTAACTTAACTAAGATTTCACAAGTTTTCATGATTCTCTCGGAAATCTGAAATGACCAAAATAGCAGATTTCATTCTACTAATTACTAGCCACGTCACGGTCACGTGCTTAGGCACGAGAGGTACGCTTTATTACAACTCATAATGATGGGCAAGATTGAAGGCAAAAGACGCGTTGGCCGCAGAAAGAAGTCGTGGCTGCGAAACATTCGCGAGTGGACCGGGGTTTCATCCGTCGAGCAGCTGTTTCGTGTCGCGATGGATCGAGAAGCATACAAGAAGCTAGCGGCCAACCTTCAGGACTGAAGAGGCACGCTAAGAGAGAGAGAGAATTACTAGCCGATAGCCGCGTAGACTTAGAATTTACGTACCCGATGGTATACTATACATATAGATAGTTATAGTTACAGAAGTATTGAACAACTGGTTTGACCCGTGGAAAACCAGTTTCCGTGGAAATATCGGGATAAAAGTAGCCTATTTTAATCCCAGGTTCACAAACTATCTGCATAGCAAATTTCATACAAATCGGTCCAGTCACTTCGACGTGAAGGAAAGACAAACAAACAAACAAACACACATTCACATTTATAATATTTGTAAGGATATTAGTAAGGATGAATATTTCAGATACCCGCCGTTTGAAAGCAAAAGTTTACTTAAACTCGCTAGAAACACTACAGTCTACTCGTAAGCTAAAAATTAATTGTATGTTTTCTCTGCCTCCCTATTTTCATCTACCCATAAGTACCCGTAGACCCAAATCGCTTAGTGCGACGTTTAGGCATTTGACTTGTCGTCAGATGGCAATTAGATGATGCAAAAAGGGGTGACCCGCGGTTCGCATAAGTTATAAGTATCCACCTTACCGAAACACTAAAATCTGTGTTTATTCCAAACAAGCCGACCTGGCGAACTTTGTTCCGCCTAACAGTCATGCGTGGCGTGAGCTGTCAATTGCGGAATATGGCGGAACCAAGCGAATTTTAAAGTCATATTTAAAATCATCATAGTTTTTTTTGCGTTGCGTTCATATTTTAATCCTAATCGGGGTGGAGACAAATCTTCGAAATCGGTACAGCCGTACTCGAGTTTTAAGCGGTGTTACTAACACGACTTTGTTATAATCTAATATATATATCTAGCATATACAATTCTCGTGTTACAGTGTTTGTAACCAAACTCCTCTGAAACGGTTCGACCGATTCTTATGAAATTTGAAGTGTATATTCAGTAGGTCTGAGAATAGGATGTAAGCTATTTTTCATACCCAAAAAAAATATCTAAGGCGGTACGAAGTCCGCGGGGTCAGCTATTATATGCATATAGATTTTACTCACCTGTTTTAGTGTAGTAGAATACCTTTTAAAACGTAGTGATTACAAAGCAAAGTTTTGTAGTTAATAATCGACAGGTAAATAAAAGTTTCAACTAAAAGGAAAAGTTAGACCTAGTTTTAGGTTTGTTTAGGGCTTGTATGGTTAGAATGAGTTAGTACGTAGTATTTACTTATGACAGGGTATCTCTTCGAAGTTAAAGTATGTTAGGCCACCACTCCCCACCGAAAGATTCAAATTAGCTGCGCGAACGGAATATGAACGTGCTATAAGCACACCCGTGACACTTAACACAAACCGAACCTTAAGGCGGTTCATAGACCCAGCTCAGCCGTCATTGTCAATCGTGGGACGAGTGAAAGAGAAAGCGCTACGCACAGAACGCCCGATTTAGTTACTTTTTAACACGTTTTAATTTCTATAAAAATACAGTCTAAAAAAATGACATTTATAAAGCTGTCGATGTATGCATATAATATGGATATTTTTTGTGTTATAATTAGTTTTACACTGTTTGATATAATAAATTGGAGTAAAGTTGGATTAGCGGTCCGAGTTAGAGGTTACTTTGGAATTAAATTGTATCGAGCGAAGTTTCGTGAAACGTGTATCGAAAGCTGTCAATGTAAGGATGATATAATCAAATATAACATATGTTTTTTTTCATATTTTTAACTTTTAACATTTCTTAGAAAAGTATGATCTTAAATGAGCAATTTGACGATGCTGGGTCAGGGAAGGGCCTTAAACTGCACGAGAAAATATTGTCGTGGTGGCCTAGTGGTTAAGCCGTGGTGGCCTAGTGGTTTGACCTGCCGCCTCTCATGCAGAGGGTCGCGGGTTCAAATCCGGCTCGCACCTCTGAAATTATTTATGTGCGAAATTCAATTTGAATTTACCACTGAGCTTTTCGGTGAAGGAAAACATCGTGAGGAAACCTGCACGCATCTGCGAAGTAATTCAAGGATGTGTGTGAAGTCCCCAATCCGCACTGGGCCCGCGTGGGGACTATAGCCCAACCCTCTCGTTATGAGAGGAGGCCTGTGCCCAGCAGTGGGCCGTAAATAGGCTGTTGTAGTAGAGGTTACCACCTGGTTGTGTTTGGGGATCTACGTATCGCTACGAGTACGATAGTACCTATTAGATATACTGTGTTAGAAGTTTCAAATTTCGTTATTAGATACTTCTATTACCTATGCTTATTGGTGATTTCTTTCTCAGTTTCGACGTCCGGGGCCGCTCCTTCAACAAGGCACTGCAGTGGTCAGACCCCGCAAACTTCGGCCCGCGGGCGTACTTTGCGACGGTGGCGCGGCCGGCGGCGCTTACACTAAGCTCTGTCCAACTGGACGACGAAGGCACCTACCGCTGTCGCGTGGACTTCAAGAACTCGCCGACGAGGAACTTTCAGATACGACTCACTGTCATAGGTGAGTAATGCGAACGAAACTACTAGTGTACAATATAAAAGTTGTGTCGAGATGAAACTTCTCGTTCCAGTTCCCGTTTTCATCTGTCAAAAGTGTCGAATTCCATAAAGAACATGACGCATGACGTTGTAGCGTTACGTGACGTTATGACGTATAAAATTATCATCCGGAAACCGACTTTACAGACAGCCAATTTTTTATGTAAAAAGATTGACAAACAGACAGATGGCCCAACTTTTGGTAAGTGGTCACCGCCGCATGTAGACATTTGTAACGCCAGAGGCGTCATCAATACATTTCCGACGACATTGGCGTTGAATACGCACCACCCGAAAGTAGTTAGTCAAAGTTACCACTTAGCCTCATACTTACTGTACCTCATTCTGTATAGTCTTAGACCCGTAGCATAATCCGACTCTCTATATCTTAGGCATGAATTGATCCGATTTGTTGTCCGCTACCTGTGTTAGACAGACAACAGCCGGTGAGGTGACGCATATAAACAAATCAACAGCATCCTGGAGGCGTTAGTCGACCGGTGGGACTCGCCCCTACTGTGCAGGTGGATTAAACTGCACCAATGGGGTTTTTTGTAATTTCCTAGTTTTAAGTATTTACTAATATTATTTTTAAGTTACTAACAACATATGGATACCCCTGATGTCCGAAATAAATTTATTTTTCACTTCTCTTGCTCGTAAAGTTGTACTTTAGGCTGACAGAAGGCTGCATAAAATTGAATTTTAGGCTCTAGAGCATAAAGTAAAATCTTCGTCTAAGACTAAGGAGATGAGGGCATACAGCCACATACACTTTTAAGCTTCATATAATCTTATACATGAAACATGCTTTTTCTTGTGATTTATTCTTTATATTCTCTATTTTAAAAGATTAGTATGGATTATCAAATTTATAATTAAAAATTTAACGACGAAAAGGTGTGTGTATTCCTGAAAATCAAACAAAAAAAACATAACCATGGCATTACAAGGGGCGTGACTTAAGTCAAACGTCACATTGCTGAAAATTAAAAAAGAAAAATGAAATGGCGGAAATTCATTATTTGTTCTGAATTGGTAAAAATTGGTGCGTTGAGATTTTTTTATTTTAATTTCTTTCAATTTCGTTAATTCTAATTTCAAAGATGTCATCATCGAGTAGTGATGATGAAATAATGCTTTCACTGAATAATACTACGATGGAGAGAAACGCTAAAAACTTAGTTGAAAATATATTGCCGCAAAATCCAAGCCATTTGCGGAATGTGTTCTTTTTAATAATATTTAATTTCCTCGCAGTCGAAGTGAAAAGCAGAGTGTAAAACACGAGCATAAAACCCATTTTCCCCTTGACTTACTATACACCCTCGCCTCTCGGCTCGGGTGTATATCTGTAAATCTCGGGTAAAATGGCTTGTTGTACAATCTACTAATAATAATTATTATTATTATATAAAACTCATTTATACTCGCACTACAGAGCCTGGTATGTAGATCTAAGCGTGGCATGTTGTATTATTTAAAACTAGCTTCTTCCCGCGACTTCGCCCGCGTGGAATTCGGTTATCGCGCTCCCGCGGTCGCGGTAACTATGCGTTTTTCCGGGCTTAAAAGTAGCTTGTGTCCTTTCCCGGGACCCTAACTATTTGCATATCAAATTTCATCGCAATCGGTCCAGCGGTTGAAGCATGAAGAGGTAACAGACAGACAGACAGAGTTGCTTTCGCATTTATAATATTAGAAAGTATGGAGGTATATGAAAAACTAGCTTTTCCCCGCAACTTCGTATGCGCAGAAATATTAAAATGTAAAATCCCGTTTTTTTTCCGTTCCTGTGGGAATTTTGGGAAATCCTCTTTTAGTGCTCCCCTACGTTTCCTAAGGTATCTGCATGTCAAATTTCAGCTCTCTAAGACCAGTAGATTTGGCTCTGCGTTGATCGACCAGTCAGTCAGTAAGTCAGGCAGTCAGTAAGTTTCTTGTTTTATATATATAGACTAGCTTCTGCCCGCGACTTCGTCCGCGTGGAATTTGTTAATAGCCTACCCGCGAGAACTATGCATTTCCTCGGGATAAAAAGTCGCCTATATGTTGACCAGTGTTATAAATTACCCCCATACCAAATTTTTTTTCAATCCGTCCAGTAGTTTTCGAGTTAAATCCGGACTTACATACATACATACATACAGTTTTTTTTTCTAAAAAATCGTTATTTTGTGTTCAGTATCGTTCATATAGTCCCTTTGACTTGATAGTTTCTTTTAATTTTAAATTTTCAGCCGCGACTTCTTCTACAGAATTATTATTTATTTTATTATATGTATAGATTTTTCCTTTTTTTTCTCTGATTCATTAATCTCTTATGAATAAATAGTTTAGTGCCAAAATTCATTATTTAGGTAATATCAGACTGTTTTAAAGAATGTTTTAGTGAACTCATCAATCATTTCCTTTTTACTGGACAATAGGCAGGTAATCTAACAGTAGGTAATCTGCATAACGTGTTTCTTGAAAGTGTTTGTAATCTAGGATTATAATTTATTTTTTCCCGTTCCCGTGGAAATATCGGGAAATCCTTTCTTAGTGCTCCCCTACGCTCCCCAAGGAACCTGCATGCCAAACTTCAGCTCTCTACGGTGATCCCCGCGACCTAAACATTAAAATGTAATAAACCCATTTTTTCTCGTTCCCGTGGGAATTTCGGGAAGTCCTTTCTTAGTGCTCCCCTACGCTCCCCAAGGAACCAGCATGCCAAATTTCAGATCCTTACTATGTTTCCCGCGACTTCGTACGCGCCTAAAAATTTCAATGTAAAAATCCCTTTTTTACCTTTCCCGTGGGAATTTCGAGAAATCGTTTCTTAATGCTCCCCTACGCTCTCCAAGGAACCTGCATGCCAAATTTCAGCTCTCTACGACCAGTAGTTTCGGCTCTGCATTGATGTGTCAGTCAGTCAGTCAGTCAGTCAGTCAGTTTCTTCTTTTATTTATATATTTAGATAGATAGATAGCTGTCTCCCGCGACTACGTACGCGCCTTAAAATGTAATAAACCCATTTTTTTCCCGGTCCCGCAGGAATTTCGGGAAGTCCTTTCTTAGTGCTCCCCTACGCTCCCCAAGGAACCTGCATGCCAAATTTCAGCTCTCTACGATGATCCCCGCGACTACGTACGCGTGTTAAAATGTAAAAAAAAAACATGTTTTCCCGTTCCCGTGGGATTTTCGGGAAGTCCTTTCTTAGTGCTCCCCTACGCTCCCCAAGGAACCTGCATGCCAAATTTCAGCTCTCTTTGACCAGTAGTTTCGGCTCTGCGTTGATATGACAGTCAGTCAGTCAGTCAGTCAGTCAGTTTCTTCTTTTATATATTTATATAGATAGATAGCTGTTTCCCGCGACTTCGTACGCGCCTAAGCATTAAAATGTAAAAATCCCATTTTTCCCGTTCCCGTGGGAATATCGGGAAATCCTTTCATAGTGCTCCCCTGCGCTCCCCAAGGAACCTGCATGCCAAATTTCATCTCTCTACGATGATCCCCGCGACTACGTTCGGGTCTTAAAATGTAATAAACCCATTTTTCCCGTTCCCGTGGGCATTTCGGAAAGTCCTTTCTTAGTGCTCCCCTACGCTCTCCAAGGAATCTGCATGCCAAATTTCAGCTCTCTACGATGATCCCCGCGACTACGTACGCGCCTTAAAATGTAAAAAAAACATTTTTTCCCGTTCCCGTGGGAATTTCGGGAAGTCGTTTCTTAGTGCTCCCCTACGCTCCCCAAGGAACCTGCATGCCAAATTTCAGATCTCTACGATGTTTTCCGCGACTTCGTACGCGCCTAAACATTAAAATGTAAAAATCCCTTTTTTTCCCGTTCCCGTGGGAATTTTGCAAAATCCTTTCTTAGCGGATGCCTACGTCATAACATCTACCTGCATGCCAAATTTCAGCCCGATCCGTCTAGTGGTTTGGGCTGTGCGTTGATCGATCACTATATCAGTCAGTCAGTCAGTCAGTCACCTTTGAGTTTTATATATTTAGATATAGAATACTCCAACTCCAAAAATACGCACTAAGGGCCGGTTCCTATATCTACGTAACGCCTCGTTTTGCCTACGGACGGTTAAAATTTGACAGATTATCTATGGAACAAATGTCAAAAATCAACCGTCCGTAGGCAAAACGAGGCGTTTCGTGGATATAGGAACCGGGCCTTAGTTGTGCCCTCGCAAGATGCACAATTACTCGCAGAAAATTACTTTCTCAGTCTCCCTTTACAGTTTCTTACGGCTCGATAATTTACGTCGTATAAAATTCTCGAGATCACAATTCGAAACTCCTAACTGCATTGAAACTCAAATACATAAAGGAGTCGTCAAATAAAACGAGAACCGGGAATGTTTTTATCTTGATGAAAATTTTATGAGGCGGTGACAGAGAATCAATTTAGTCATTACGAATGAAATGCGGCTTCGGAAGGCGGTTAATGACGGGCCGCAGACATTTTAATTATGAACTGTCGTGTTGAGATCGGCGAGAGATAGCCACAGTGGGCCAGCTGCGGATCAGATAAACAAATAAATATACATATAATCAAGAAAGACATCATAATATAGAGACGAAGAAGGCGTAAAGCGAAGTGCCGGTTTGAATTCAATACATAACCTGTGGCCCTAAGATACAAATATTCTAGGTATTTAAAAGGCTGTAGAAAATTCGCGCCTATTTGTATGTGTCCCGTTTATAACTCGAAAACTACATGAGGGATTGCCACAAAATCCATACTAATATTATAAATGTGAAAGTGTTTTTGTTTGCCCTTCCTTCATGTCGAAACGACTAGACTGATTTGGATGAAAATTGATATGTAGATAATTTTTAAACCCTGGGAATAACATAGAATACTTTTTATCCCGATATTTCTACGAAAACGGGTTTTTTTACGGGTTAAACCAGATTTTAAATACTTCTATAACTACCCATATGTATAGTATCATCGCGTACGCAAATTCTAAGTCTACGCGGGACGAAAAGTCGCGGGCAACTGTTAGTTTATTATAAGAACAGATTGTAACACCGTTCAATACTAAATCAAGTACTTTTATTCCATGAAAGTATTTCCGCTGGATTTAACTAAAATGAAGAGCACGCGAACAAAGTGACTAGATTAGCTAGGTAGTCTTTAACATTTTTATGTTGTATAACAAAAAACTCCTGGAACGAAATTTTAAAGTACAATCTAAGTAAATAGCGAAATCATTTAGAACGAAGAAACATAAAATGGCTGTGCTAGAACGGATTAAAAGTTATTTTGATACTGTATTTACATTAAAGGATAGTCTCTACTACTTAAATAGGTCTATTATCCTACTGTAGTTCTAGATTCCCTGCGCCGGTTAGCTCGGTGGCTGATAAAAACGATGCTCACCACGATGACAGATGAAATCTGCAGGCAGCAGGTTAAATGGAAAAGAAAATTAGTTTTCAAAGGCTCAGAATGTCTGTACGTTATCAGTGGAGTCTGATAAAATTTATGAGCAATCTAAATCGTTCACTTTTCATATTATTTCTGAGTGTTTTGGAGACCGTTGATAAGATTGGGTTCAGGTTTCTTAACTTATATTTATAAGCTTTACATATATCTGGTTTAGCTGTCATAATGATTACCTAATGTTTTAGAATACTACTACAGCCTATTTACGGCTCACTGCTGGGCACTGGCCTCCTCTCATTACGAGAGGGTTTGGGCTATAGACCCCACGCGGGCCAAGTGCGGATTGGGGACTTCACACACATCCTTGAATTACTTCGCAGATGCTTGCAGGTTTCCTCACGATGTTTTCCTTCACCGAAAAGCTCAGTGGTAAATTCAAATTGAATTTCGCACATAAATAATTTCAGAGGTGCGAGCCGGATTTGAACCCGCGACCCTCTGCATGAGAGGCGGTAGGTCAAACCACTAGGCCACCACGGCAATATTCTTTATTAATTAATGTTTTAGAATAGATGAGGCTAAATGGATTTTAGTCTGAAAGGTTTTAATCTTGCGTAAGTAGAGCCATAATAAACTTGTCTATTAGTTACCCAGCTTAAGAAAGTCCCTTCTAAAATTTCTCAACTTTTTCATTCCAGTCCAGTTTCTGGGTAGACAGTATCTGATGTCAACAGTATCAGCCGCAAAGTGATTTTCAGTTTATTACAGTAAATAACAAACAAAACAGCGCTTTATAATATCCGAGTACAATTTACTACGGTTTTCGACCAATTGTTTTTATATTCCATGGATCAACAATAAAGTTTATATTGATAATTTTCGGTACTCGAACTCGACTTTTACGTTCAAATAATTGCTGCTATAAACAAGTTACGTAACAGGCCAATAATTTATGTTTTAAACGTAAAATTTTAAAATCGTAAACATTGAATAAACTATAGTGCCGCTTGAAAGAAATTACCTACTTCGTATCAGCAAAAGGCGCAGAACAAATGGTTTAATAAGCCTACACCGCGTATATGCAGCTTTTCAAACCCTAGATGACTGTACGTGAAAGGTAATTTACTAATTTCCAAAGAACCTTTTGTTGGTAATCCCACAAAGAACTCTTACCAACTCTCGAACATAATCGTGCGTACGTATTCATGAAACCATTTTCCAATTATAATCATTATGAAGGGAAGGCGTCTATTAATTTAATTGCTTTGGATACCTATACTACTAATCAAGTAATACAGCGCATACAATATCGATGAATTATAGGTATATTATAATGTTCCGCTTTCGAGGGGCAATTACTGATGACGCGGGGGCTTCCTAGTAATTATAATAATACGATCTAGCATGGATAAGATTCTTCCCGGATTCGGAAAATACTTCAAAGAAAACATTTCTTGTCTTTGTTAAAATATTGTAAGTATATCAAAAGCTTTGTTGTAGTAAACATTTGATTTAGATGACGTAACCCGTAGCGAAGCTTAGCGCGATGGTATTCAGCGCTTATCACAGCGTTTATTGAGAGCAAAATTTTAAACAGAAACTGGCCAAATATCTAGAAGTAAAACTAGGTACTGTTAAAAAAAGTAACCACATTTTTCTACTATAATACCTACTGGCCGCTCAGTTTGAGTACCGTTTTCAGGAAATTAAAAACATAATGGAATGATTGCCATTTGATATTCTTCATGAGCGGTGCGGTGCGGTGTGGTCATATATTATGCATGAACCTAAGTACTTTGTGTTTAGCTGTAACAATTACTTAATTATTTTGTAATTATAGTTTTATGGTATAACCGTGAAAATTAATTGTCCATGTTTTAATTCATATTTATAAAACCGTGGTTTTGTGCTTCAACTTGTGTCCTTATGTTGTATTTTTATTCCGATTCGGGAAAGGTGAATCGATAATCTGTTATCAATCTACTTATAAATAAGTGAAAAAGTTGAAAACTAAAGCCCCACTAATATTGAAATCCGCCATGTTCACTTAAAAACTAAATCACACACAGGCACATGACAAACTTATACATGACATACTTACAGATAACATGGACAATGCACTTATAAATGTGCATGTGTGTGGTCAACGGATTTCAAAAGTAATAGTGGGGTTTTAGTTTTAAACTTTTTCACTTATTTATAAGAGTTTTCGAGAGTATTCTTACCTATATTCTGAAAATTATCGGCTCCGTTGTATATATCGTTGATGTATGTCGGAGATTTAAACATTTTCAAATCAGAGTTATTTTTGTTGCAGTCCCACCGCACCAGATGATGTTGTACGACAAATCGGGCGCCGACGTGTCGGGGGTCGTGGGGCCTTTAGAAGAGGGCTCCGCTTTAGTCCTGATTTGTGAAGTACGAGGTGGTAAGTAAATATTGATATTTTTATAAGCAGCGGCCTTCCGCCCCGGATTTATACTGTACAAACCTTAACTGGATCTTTCTTTACTTTACAATACTACTACCATAGACATCAATAATACTTCGTATGGACCCGGCCTAACGTAGATACATGTCATGTTTCCCCACTTCATTGGTGTCCAATCCAAAGTTAAACTTATATCGTGACACTAAAGCTGGGTCAAATTTTTTCCACAACGAGACGAGTTTTTAGATACTGAGAAACAGTTTCGAAAAAAGTTTTTTTAAAAACGCTTATTGTCACGCACGCTCGGTGACAGAACTTTGGATTGGACACCGTGGAAGTGGGGCATATTACGTGTACGTTAGACCGGGTCTATATTATTTACGTCTATGACTACTACCCATTGCCCGCGACTTCGTGTCACGTAGACTTAGGATTTGCGTACCCGACGATACTATTATTGTATTGAAAAACTGGTTGGATTGGACTATTGGAAAACCCGGCCCCATGGAAATATCGGGATCAAAAAAATACTGCGGTCAAGTTATAGACGGAAAGAGTAGATTTAATTCGAACTGACGTGCTGGAATTCGTTGTCAGATGTTTTTCTTTAGTTTGCACCTCTAGAGTTTATTCGAAGAACATATTTAAATATTCCATGTACACTTTAGAGTGGAATATATTAAAAGCTATTTGATGAAAGTTTTAACATATTGAAAGATCATTCTGGTCATTGATCTTATTATAAGTAAGGATTCACAATCGGCCGAAGAAAAATGGCCCCGTCAAAACAAGTGCCCGAACAGCTCGGGCACCCGTTTGGCCTTCGTTATAAAGAGGCGTTATTAGCATATTGGAACGTATTTTCTAATGGCAGTTTGCTCCATATATTTTGACATATTCTGTTAGGCACTGTTCGTCCATATTATAGGTCAATGATTCTGGTACATAACCCGTTTTAATGTAAACTGAGAAATGTGCAATTCAAGAGTAATCATCATACTCATCAATTGAATGGGGTGCAAATTTTACTGAGGGTTTGTAGTATTTTATGTAAGTTTGCACCAAAAGTAGATATTATGCCGGAGGCACAATGAACAAATAGGAATTATTTTGGTTTCTTTTCTTACTTTTATCCGTAATTCGTTTTTATGTTCCGTAACTTGTATTAAATTAAATAAGGCGTGAAAATACAGTCTGAGTTTTATTAAAGTTTATAAATACAAAATTGCATCAACTTTAGGAATAACGACTGGTACAGATTTAGAGCTCTAAAGTTTTTATCTAATTTAACCACCCTGCTGGACGGGTTAACTCATAAAAAAATATATTAGGATACCTTTCAAATGCATTCAAACAATTCAAAAAGTTTTAGTCTGTTTTTAGAATTTTGTCGACCAAAAATAAAAAATATGTCGAAAATATTCATTGTTATTTCCAGGCGCTTAAACTATCTCCATACCCCCAAAAATGATTTAACTGTTATGACGTGAATGAAGGACAAACAAAACAAACACACTTTCACATTTATAAAAGTATTATGGATATGGTCCCTAATCAACAGATTAACACGCCAATCACGAGGTGTAAAAGCTTTTTAGCATTGAAAGTAAACATAAAAACATTTGAACTCTGATAAGAACAAACATCTATTCAATTTAATCTCTTGTCTTATTTAATTAATTAATTTCATGGGCACGAACATTAGAAGATTACAATTAAGAAATAAAAAAAAAACAATTATTTACAACGACATGCATAATAATAAAAGAAGACAATATACACCCTACACATACTGTATTCCGAAGCAAAACATACAGTCGCTGTAAAAAAAGGCGCACTATAGCCAGTGCTGGTCTTCCGCCGAGCCATGCGATACTACTTACGATTTATTTTATTTTTACATATAATTGACTTGAATGGCTTGAAAAAAAAACGAGCGCAGCAAACAGCAAACAAATGAAAATTACTAATAACTAACTGCACAATTTAATTTTACTTGACTTTTTAAAGTTAACAGTTTTTAAAACATTCAGTTCTGTAAACTCGATTTTGTATCGGCGTTATCGTGTTAGATTCGGGCCATCGTTTTAAATTTTCAATAACCAATTGGATCGCAAAATCTATTTCACGATATTTTTTATTCGTCCAACTAAAAATTTATAAAAGCACGTTTTTATTTGAAACATACCTAGTTGAAATTTGAGAACTTAAATTCTGGTCAAAAACCAATTCTCATGAAGGTTTAAGCCTGAACTTTCTTATGATCTCGATTTTCTTAAAGTTTAACCTTATAGTTTTACAGTCGGTAACGTATTCATTGAGTGCCATGGATGAAGAACAGTCAATCGTACTCCATTTTAATTCATAATTAATTTAATTCTTACAACCTTTATATGTTAAACATTAGCTAGATAGAAAGTTCAGCATGGACCATGACCATGCTAGGGCGGCTTAAAATACACAATTTACTTTCATTTTAAAGAAAATATAACGCTTAAAATAGTTCAAATTTTATCTTAGCTATTTTCTCTCAATTCTTTACTTTGGGGGAACATGAATAATCAAATACTGATGAGAATATACGACCCACTCGATGATAGATACGGAAATTGATTGTGTCTACCTACCTACCAAAATATAGTACCATACTTACAATAGAGGTTATTCATCAGTAGATTATGTTGAAAACATTGATTAATAAATATTAATTTAGCTTCTAAAAATAGTCTCATCTAAAATTACCAATTATTGTATTCAATAATAAAATAACAGATACATTTAATATACGTTTTAAGATACATTTAAGAAATAATTAACGTTTTTCAACTCCACGTACAAAGTTATTCTATTAAAGCTGCCATAAACAATCTCACCCCTTTGTGTTCTCTTTTGACGTTCAAAACATTTTTTCATTAAAAACATAACTGCAACAGACTCCTCACAAAGTGCGTCAAGGCATCGTTAAAGGCGTTCCGAAAACGCGGAATAATGAACAATCCAGTTCAATTTTTCTACTGCTTGATTTCCTTTATGGCAACATTGGAAGAGATATTCCATTCGAATGGGTTCATTGAAAAGTCCGCAGTATGGCCGTCTGGCGAAGCGCCAGTCCTCTGCGCGGATTATCTTTGCCTGTATGCGCACCGATTGTGATGATGCAGCCGGGCGGACACTGGGGATTTTGAGTTTGGTTCTCATATCGGTTTCATATTTAATTAACGCTGTAGATTACGCTGATACACTGCGTGAATCTCTGAACTCACACGCGGTTGGGACGGATGATAATAATAAGCTTCAAAGTGTCGACGAACATTTCAAAATGGAAGTACCTGCTAAGACATCATGAACCATTTATTTTTCTAATTTATAATTTCAAAAGAGAAGTATTACAGGTTTACACAACTTGGAAGGCGCGTGGATTAAGCAATAATAGACTCTGCGTCAACATAATAAGTGCTTCGCCGCGCGCCTTTCTAAGTTGTGTCGTGCTATATCTACTTATTGTAGTGACAAGATTTGGTAGCTTAGAGCTCGGTTAGAGCGTTCCCACGGGAACTGAGTGTTTTTTTTAAAGATAAAAATTAGCCTATATCCTTTTCTTGTACTCAAATTATCTCCATAGAAAAAAAATCATTTTAATCTGTCCAGCAGATGTAATGAGGATATCCGCAGTAGAACTAGGGTCACCGACATAGCCCGAAGAATTGCGAGCCTTAAGTGGCAGTGGGCGGGGCACATTGCTCGCAGGACTGATGGCCGATGGGGCCGGAAAGTTCTCGAGTGGCGCCCGCGAACCGGGAGACGAGCTGTCGGTAGGCCTCCAACAAGATGGAGCGACGACCTCGTGAAGGTTGCGGGAAACCGGTGGAAGCAAGTAGCACAGGACCGGTCTGAGTGGCGAGCCTTGGGGGAGGCCTATGTCCAGCAGTGGACGTCTTTCGGCTGAAATGATGATGATGATGATGAATCTGTCCAGCGATTTAAGCGTGAAGGGGTAACAGACAGACAATTAATTTCACATTTGTAATATTAGTATGGATTTCACTTTTACCCAGTAACATGTGGTAATAATGTCCGAGTCAACAGTTTTAGTGCCAGTATTCTTACACTCCAGTTTGTTCGGCGCGATCGTAGAATTTTATAGCTCTGATAAACCGTTTACTTGCACATTAAAGCTCAATAAGTTTAGGATTCCATTTTTATAAAAATAAAACCTACAAACTAGGTAAACTTGCTTTCACAGAATTAATTGTGTGTTCTAGGTTGTAGGTATATGTTTTATAACTGTTACAACCATGTAACGCCTACCGTCACCGACCAGTTTTAGTATGAAGTAACAAAAAGCTTTTTTAGGGTTCCGAAGTCCACACGGAACCCTTATAGTTTCGCCGTGTCTGTCCGTCCGTCCGTCCGCAGTATAATAGCTCGGAGATGCTTAGTTCTAGAAAGCTGTAATTTGGCATGAATTTACTCGTACATACTTACGCCGACAAAGTGGGTACAATAAAATTTTGAAATATATTTTTTAGGGTACCTCCCGTACTCGTAAAGTGGGGATGTATTTTTTTTCTTGTTTTGTGATAAATAGTAACAATAAATCTAGTTTACTAAATATTCGGTTTTTAAAACTGTGATAATTAGCCTATGTATGCTTTTAGCTTGATGGAAAAAAATGTCTTATCAAAATGATTTTGTCATCAGGTCGTCCAGAACCTGTGGTCTCATGGCTCATCGACGGCGCGCCAGCGCCGCAGTACATCGGTGTGAAGACCGACACTCACGTGGTGGTAAATCGACTGGAACTCCAACATCTGAAGAGGGAGGATCTTAACACTACTTTCAAGTGTCGAGCAGCAAACACCCACCTCGTACCACCGCAGGAAAAGAGTGTCAGACTGGAGCTTAACCGTAAGTGAACACTCAACCATGTGTCTTTACTTAGCATAGAGTTTATTCTTTGCTTATTTCGTCTTTTCCGGCCATCTGCCAGTGTCATTATGGTGTCATTTCAAAAGCGTATTGGTTGTTAGTCTCCACACAGTTCGGAGTCACACACAACGTAAGGGATTTTTTGGAACAGAATAATTTCATTAATTGCCCGCCTCCACTAAATATTATTCATAAAGTAACTTCTCGTAACTGTATCGTGCTAAAATACTGACAGTATTATTCAACCCGCCTTGCCGCTTTTGGATATTACATTTCCAAAACTTGCATATTTGATGTTTTCGCAGTAAAATTGCTAATTTAATCTGAAACACTAAAAGGTGAAACCGAAGGCCGAGTGATTCGAAACTAGTGCAAATGCAAACATGTATTTTACGAACGTTGGGAGGGCATAATTTGAATTTAGCGCTGCGGCAAGTTATTACGCAATTCTGCACCACGGGCTACTTTGCTGTCATTTCAAACGGTTCGAGTTTGCGTGGAAATACGATTTGAAAGTCCAAGAGGCATTTTTTACTTTTTATTAAGAGTAAATTAATTGGCGTTAGTTTGACTTTCTCTAGAACGATTTAAAACGATTTTTTTTAGCTATTTCCTATTGGTAAGGAACAGTATTGTACATAAATCTTTGATCTTCTTATATTCATATCTATTTCATTCATAATATCACGCCTGTTTCCGGTTGGGATAGGCAGAGATCACAGAAACATCATATCTGGGTCATACACAGAACGTGAAAACAGGGGTCTCTCCTGTGGACAATGAAAAAGTTAATGGCTTGGGTATACAATTATACATACATAACTTGTGTTTTTGTCATACAAGTCACAGGTAAGGATTTGTATGTACATGTTTATAAAGGGTTAGCAAGAAATTAGGCTTTAAAACCTCTTAACTTTGAGCTGTCTACAGGTAAGATTTGTAACCTTAACTCGTACTAAAAAATGTTTGTATCTACGAACATGAAATATTGCAAAAACCATGTCCTTTTATAATTGTAGAAATGCTAACGAGGCAAGTCAAGGTTTTGATCTGAATAATTCGCTCAAATAGTCCGCACATAAATGCCTTTTGAGTTCTGCAACTAGTCACGTCCGCCACCACAATTCGTTTAGTCCTCGTCCGCCTCGAACTAACTTCGTGGCTTGGATTTCATGACTATGCTAAGCCAAGGCACACACAGATCATGATCACAGAATATTTAATATTACTAGGTACGTACAAAATGCCTACGGAATCACCCGCCTGAATCTAGCCCGCGCGCAACTCGCGCCCACTCGCCTTATCGTCTTTTGTTTCATAAGGAGAAGGTGAGTGAATTGTTGGCGCGCGTAGTAGTACACACACATTTACAAGTGTACAGACGTCCTCGCACGCACACAGACGTCCTCGCATGTAAACATTGCTTTTACTGGCCGTGTCCACCGTGTGTCATGATACCACTTTAGAGACTATGTATAGACGATCCATACTCCATAATATTATTGCGAAAGCATCTCTGTTCGTCTGTTGCCTCTTCGATGAAATTTGGATTTGGATGAATTCTATTCCGGAATGAAAAGAAGCTTGTAATCCTTCCCCGGGATCGTAACTATTTCCATACCAAATTTCATCGAAATCAGCGAGTTAAGCGTGACGAGGCAAACAACATACAGGGAGACTCAGACAGACTTTTGCATTAATATTAGCATGGATTTAAGCCCTGGAATCTCTATATGAGCGGCGGTATATAGCCTAGAGGCTAGCTCATCATCATCATCATTTCAGCCGATAGACGTCAACTGCTAGACATAGGCCTCCCCCAAGGTGCGCCACTCAGACCGGTCCTGTGCCACTCGCATCCACCGCGTTCCCGCGAACTTTACAAGGTCGTCACTCCATCTTGTTGGAGGCCTATCGACAGCTCATCTACCGGTTCGCGGACGCCACTCCAGGACTTTCTGGCCCCATCGGCCATCAGTCCTGCGAGCAATGTGCCCCACCCACTGCCACTTAAAGTTCGCAATTCTTCGGGCTATGTCGGTGACCCCAGTTGTACTGCGGATATCCTCATTTCTGATTCTATCACGCAGAGAAACCCCGAGCATAGCCCTCTCCATTGCCTACTGGGTGACCTTGAGCCTTCTTATGAGGTCCATCGCGCCTAGCTCAAATGCTCACATATGCATTTGTTTAATTATTGTTCTCCTTTCCCTAGTGGCTCCACTGTCGGTGGCTTTGGTAAACCGGCCGGTTCAGCTGATTGCGGGCGCGGCGTCGACACTGCGCTGCATCGCCGAGGGCAGCCGGCCGCCGGCGCAGATCGCTTGGTTCAAGGACAATAGAAGCTTCGCGAGGGAAAAGGTGTGATTATTTATTTCCTTTACGAACATACAAGTTCCCTTAGCCACTGTATCTGAACGCTTACTACTACTGCAGCCTATTTGCGTCCCACTGCTGGGCACAGGCCTCCTCTCATCACGAGAGGGTTGGGCTATAGTCCCCACGCGGGCCCAGTGCGGATTGGGGACTTCACACACATCTTTAAATTACTTCGCAGATGCGTGCAGGTTTCCTCACGATGTTTTCCTTCACCGAAAAGCTCAGTGGTAAATTCAAATTGAATTTCGCACATCAGTAAACTTAGAGGTGCGAGCCGGAATCGAACCCCCGACCCTCTGCATGAGAGGCGGCAGGTCGAACCATTAGGCCACCACGGCTTAACGCTTCTGAACGCATCTGAACGCTTGATTTAAGGAAATCAAGGACAAACCGCAACTTGAAGAGGAGATGGTTTGACAATTGTATAAATAATAGTTTTTAAATATTATTTTCCGGTGCTAATTAGTAGGTACCTTGTGCAGGGTCCGTCTGGATAGCTCACACCTGTTACCCACTAATCTACACCCAATTAATTGTGCTCGCGATTTTATGTTCCGAAAAGGGGATAGGATAACTGGTAAAATTACCATAATAGAGGCATTGAATCCTCATTCCTTGGGTTGGTAACGCATGGGTCACATTGACTTTCCACCAGGTGACCTGTACGCTTGTTTTCCAACCAATTCTATAAAAAAAAACCTGCCCGTATGCTATCAACGCCGCCGATTAAGTGCTGGTGTAAGTTACACCAGCACTTAATCGGCGTGTAACAGTGTTACACCGTGTAACAGTCAAGTTAATAAACATATTCGCTGCTACGATGCGCTACGCGCTACGTGGCGCTACGCTTGTAGCCAAGCCCGGCGTTTTATGCTGCGCGCTAGCTACGCTTGTAACCCCAAGTCGAGCAATTTCCTGCTTTGAAGAGGAAAATTAATCGTGCGTCAGTATTTTTGGAAAATCTCCACCTAGGTGTAAAACAAAAGATAAGATTTAGGATATAAAAAGATATAACCCATACATGCCAAAAATAGACGATTTAAAAAAAAGGTGCCGTACATATAACGCAGCATCGGCATTCGTAAATACTACTTTTTTATAATAAATGACGTTAATGATGTCACAGTGGAATATATCTAATAACAACCTACAAATGGTTATTCCCTTTTGGCTCGTCCGATAGTAACTAAGGAGGTACAGATTTTAAAGCTTGAATTTCCATGTTTTTATTACATTGTTTTTTAGAACTAAAATAGGAAATCAGAAAGATATATATATATCTCATCAAATAAAAAAAATGCTATAATGTAACTCCTACTCGTATTCGGAGTAGCAAACAAACACCGATGTTCATATTTCTTAGGGTTATTTTATTACCTATTACATACTTTATGTTTTATTTATGTTTATTTTACCAATTTTCTCCGAAAGGTACCTAAATGAAATTTAATTTCACTGCAAGAGTTAAAGTCGTAAATTCCCTGAATTATTGACATTGGAAAGTAGAACGGGCAAACACATCACTTGTAAGTTACTTACAATATTAAATAACTCAGGCCGACTTTCACGAAGCCACTGGTTAGCCTCTTAACGCTGGTTTAGTTAGCTGGTTTAGTTGTATGTACTTGTCTAAGTTGGCTTAAATGTATTTAATTAGATTTGTTTGTGATTGCCTAAGTAACTATAGGTACTTACAGTACAGTTAGCTTTAAGAGGGTTTATTCCGAAAGTTGGCAACGTTGCTAATTTCTGAATATTACTGAATGAAAATATGAATAAAGAAATCGTTATATGGTTGAATAAAACCTTAAGTACCTAAGGATGGCAACAATTATCATAGCAACACGAATTTTTTATTATTATGGAAGTAATATCGTTTGAAAACTTTCCATCGCATTTTCCATGCAATTTAATAATATTTTTATCATTTGAATGCCTAACCAACAATTAATATAAACCGAGACGCTTCATTCAACCATAGAATGATTAAGTACTTCTTTTTTAATTCAGTTATATTGAGAAATTACAACGGTAACTGTGTGACTTCTTCCTGTTCAGATCAGCGACCACTTCAACGAGACGTGGTCAGTGAGCACTTTAGTATTCACACCCACGCCGCTGGACAACGGAGCAGTCGTCAAATGCACAGCCTCCAACCCGACACTCCCGCGCAAGGCCATCGATGACAGCGTACAACTAAATATCGTATGTTAGTATCATAGCAAAAGTAAGGTAAACTTACAATGACAACATTCATTCCTTCAAATCTCGCCCGAAATAAGTTTTAAATGCGGCCAGAGCCCGGAATTTTCACGGCAAAACAAAAGACTGTCAGAAAGATACAAGTGCTAGATTTTTTTTAGTATCAATATTGATAATTGCGTAATAGAAGAAAAAAAAACGGTCCACCAAATTAACAAAATATTTATTAAAAAAATACGTGAGGTTTGTATAAAATGACAAAGAAAGAGATGCAATTTCTTCTTCGAAATCCACGTCATCAGTACACACAGCAGCAATAGTACATTACAGACCTAGGGTGGTGAATTCGTAAATGTCCCAGATCGCAGGTTTCTGTGACCCGAACCGAAGGTGAGGGCCATAAATATGCGATCTGGGGCTTTACGAATTACCGCCCGTGGTTTGTCAAAAGTTTTACGTCTTGCCTTGGCCAAGAAGTGAGATTTTCTCTCCGCGTAGCGGGCTGAAAATCCCACACGGCCAAGGGTGATGTAAATGACATTTTATTCGGTTTCTGATAGTGAAAAGAGTAGACAATCATTAATTTATCTGGTTTTAGACACATTTTCTGGGAGTAGACAGTTTCGTTTATCACTATTTAAAGTTATGCATTTTAAAGCCATTATGTATAGATACTAAATGCTCGTTCAACTTCACTCGACGTCAGGAGGCAAAATAAAGGTCATTGTAATTAGTATCTTGATCAGGTTGAGTTAGTTTTCAGATATTTCTTGTAAATATTCGTAATCAGTATTTCAGTCGTTTCGATAATAATACTCGATATCGATAACTTTGCGCCAGTCTTTTTTTTTGCCGTGAAATCCGGGCTCAGAAAGTAAACAGATGTCGCTTCCTAGAGCACCCCCGGCTATGATGTTGCTCATATACAGAACTTTTCCGATGTACGCCGTAATCACAAGGTGATTGTTAGTTGAATAAACTATGCTTCAAGTAAAATAACAATGGATTAATTTACATTACAAACAAATTCCCTCCATTCTGAAAACTGATTGAAAATTAATCAGAGTGAATCCATTAACCCAATCTAAAATCTGTTTAACTTTCAAAGTTCATGTATTAAGCAAACATATACTCCCCCAGATAGTCCACTGGTGGCCTTAACGCTGGGCAGCACCCTCAACCCCCACGACATTAAGGAGGGGGACGATGTCTACTTCGAGTGCAACGTGCGAGCAAACCCCCGGGAGCACAGGATCTCGTGGTTTCATAATGTAAGTATCCATTTCATTAGAACTAGGATTTTGGTCAATATTTTTCATCATATCGTCTAAATTCTGTCTAATATCGTCGTGTGATAGTGTTAGGGATTGAATTTGGCCTTTAATCTAAAGGGTTTTGAATTCAAATCTTAGCTTGCAATGCTTGTCACGTGAGGACCGTAAAACTACACTCCAGACATATAACGACGGCCAGATTGGTCCAGTTGGTAGTGACCCTGCCTTCTGTTCCGAAGGTCGCGCGTTCGAGTGCCGCTCGGGGCAAACTTTGTGTGATGAGCACGAATGTTTGTACTCGAGTCATGGATGTTTAGTATTTATATATGTATGTATTTCTCTATACAAGTATTTATATCGTTGTCTTGCACCCATAGTCCAAGCTTTGCTTAGTTTGGGGCTAGGTCAATATGTGTGAAATGTCCCGAGATATTTATTTATTTATTTTATTTATTTATTAGAACTAGGATTTTGGTCAATATTTTTCATCATATCGTCTAAATTCTGTTTTATATCGACGTGTGATAGTGTTAGGGATTGAATTTAGGACTTTAATCTAAAGGGTTTTGAATTCAAACCTTAGCTTGCAATGCTTGTCACGTGAGGACCGTAAAACTACACTCCAGACATATAAATCATAAGTAAGTATTAGATAGCTTTTATTACATTATTTTGATTTTCTTACACATCTGACAGTGTAAGATGGCAGCTCCAAAAAAAATTCATAGTCTTATACGTCATGTTATTACGTCTCAGATTGTTTTTTTGTACGTAATTTCAATCTTTTCAAACCCTGTCACTTTGACTTAAAGAGTATTTTCATCACACTGTTTCATGTTCTCACGTATACCTACATAATTCAGTAGTGTTGAACTATAAAACAAATCCTGCATAGATGTGTAGCATGAGTCAGGTTAAAATAACAATGTAAGTGAGTAAATATGCCGCCGAGTTATCACTGTACAGTGTACACATTACTCCGCATATTAACATACAATTATTACATTGCTTTGGAATTGTATACGTTACTCAAACACTACTTCGAGGTTTCGAAGATGATTGGCTATGCAGATTTATCTTGAACTTCATGGCATGACGGATTAAAGCTGTGTGTTATCCATACTATTATTATTAATATTATAAACGCGAAAGTAACTCTGTATGTTACCTCTTCACGCTTCAACCGCTGAACCGATTTGGATGAAATTTGATACGGATTTTTAATGAAAATCTTTCAATTCCTAATTCTTCAATCAAATTCCAAGTTGAATTCATACCTTGATTAAAAATTACTTAAGTCAAAATCGATAAAGGTACCTTAAGTCAAAAACGCAACCAGTACCTAGATATCGCATGTTTCAGAGCTCGATAAAAAGTGAAATTTGATTAAAAATGTCGTTAGCTGTAAATCGGCGAATGACCACAAAATCATGGGCTTGGCGGTGAGGGAGTAAACTGATTGAATTCACTTTATGGCACTTTGCTTGCACATTTTATGGGCACCACGCCTGATGCTATGAGCGATGGGGCATATTCGGCTTATCTTTATGTTTACGGTTCTAAAATTTGAAAATAAGGTCCGTAAATTTTCTGGTGAATCCGTAAATAAGTAGTTGATTTTTTTAGTTCATATTTAATATCAGCTTAAGTCATGATAAGTAAAGGCTTGTTTTTGGTCTTATTACTTTTATGTACGTACCCTAGTTTACCGGGAAATCACAATAGGTATCTGTTTTACTTAAATAATCGTTTTGCTGTTGAATTAGTTATATAATATATATATCAAATCAAGTTATTTATTCAGCAAACAGGTTCACATCTGGACACATTTACACGTCATTTATACAATTTTACACGACAATACACTGTCTCAAACTTTCGCGATACACACTCATATTAAACACACTCTCACCGGGACTCTCATCGCGTAAAAACTATTTATATTTTACCTCTTGAGTCTTCTCTTAGTAGAGTCTTCTCGTGACCACGGCCGTTGCATTGCGGCCGAAACGTCGAGGTAAAATATAAATAGTTTTTACGCGATTAAGTCCCGGTGAGAGTGTGTTTACACGACAATTCAGTATATCGCATTATATATATACAAGCTAAATAAGTAAGTTAATAATATCGAATATCTGTATAGTTTTAGCATTCAATGAACCCTCGTCGTTAAAACACACTATAACGTAATAAAAAACCATAAAACAGTGATTAAAATTTTCACCTAATTACTTTCACGTCACGAGCAGTAGTTTTACTAGAGTTATGGCATTCATAAAATAACGAGTTATGTAAACAATTCGCTTTTGCAATGGCCTTTGATATTGCTTGCCACTATTAAAATCAAAGAGTATTTCAATTGTCTAAACGCTCTCAGCTTTGTTGGCTGATTGACAGTCTGTGCCCTGCCTTGTCGTAACGAGGTCGCGCCGCTCAGTTGTCTGGGAATCTCGAATTCTGGTAGTACGTTATGATGATTTATTTATACCATGGTATACCACGACACAGCTTAGAAGGCGTAAGGCAAATAATGCTTCTTACGCATACGTATTTAAACTCCCTTTATCCCTTGTAGGTTTGCCATGACGCTTAGATATACAGTTGTTGGCGGTGAAGAGGATTAACGAATAGGATCCAATTTGTCCGACCTGTTAAAAAAAAACGGAAAAAACACCATGCCTGTTAGCAGGCTTGCTAGGAGGTGTATGACTGGCTGATTTCAAGAAAGAACTATACTCAGAAATTGCTTGATTTAACGCAATTTCTGAGTGTAGTGCTCTCTGCTTTATCACAAAATAATTAAAAAGCGTACTTACATAATTGTACATACCTCAATTTCCATGAATTGAATGTAAAGCTGGTTAAAAAGTCGCTTACAATAGTTGTGGCTATAGAAAACATACCTAAACAATTCGTTCATTTCGTTAAGTTTTTAACAGTGAACCTAAACATTTTGGACCTCAAGAAGTATCCATGTTAGATATTTCTATGTCTTTTTATGTCAATGGTATAGGCAAACGAGCGCACAGCCCACCTGATGGTAAGTGGTCACTGCAGCCCATTGACGTCGAAATCCTATGATCCCCCTTTGAGCAAACCATAAGATCTCGAATGCGTTGCCTACCGTGAGGCCTAAGATGGAGTGCCTCTGTGCCAGAAATTTCACCGGCTGCCTTAACCCCCTACCGGAACACAACAGAGCGAGCACTGCTATTTGGCGGCAGGTTAGCGGGGAAAGACGGTTGCACCACCCCGGACGGACCTAGCACCAGGCAAATATACTGTACTAGCCTTATGAAATAAAGTCAATCCATCCACTAGGACAGACCGGTGACGCAAAATATGACATCAGGCATCATCGTCAGCACGCGCTCGCTCGTGCTGCAGAAAGTGACGCGGCACGAGGCGGGCGGGTACGCCTGCAAAGCTGCCAACGCCCGCGGCGAAAACTCCAGTGAAATTGTCAAATTACGTGTGCAATGTAAGTACAAAAAATGTTTCGATATAATTTTCAGACAATTCACATTTTCAGGCTAAGGCTCGAGTATTGCTAGATGAAGATTCAATTTGGCTGATCCTTTCTTTGTTTTATTCCATGAGGTACAGAGGTTTCAAAAGAAAAAGAATGGGAATATCTAAAGGTACAGCTAAAAAAAGGTAAATACTTAACTTTGTTTGGGAATCCGTGGTTCACCGATAACTAGTTTGAGATATACTGGTGTATATGAACGCGTTCTAAATCTTAGAGTGTACCTGCTAATTTAATATTAAGAGACTATTGTAGTGTACCATGTACGGTAAGAAATGAATATAGTTCATGTTTTATTGCATTTCTTTACTAACTGGCAGATTATTTCTTCATATTTAATTCAAAACAGTTAAGCGGCTCATTTCACTGCAATCGATATTAGCAAGAAATAGCTAAAGCGAAATAGCAAGTAGACTCCACAAACTCTCTAGGTATTTAACTTTAGTATTAACACATTTCTTTAGGCATTATTTTGTACCAGTGGCACAGAGTATTATTAAATACAAACAGGAGACACGGTGCGGAATTATTAGAGTCGATTCATTATTATAACCGATTTCAAAGCCAACCATCGCAGGAAATCTGAATAGTGTACTAAACAGCATCATTTGAATTCTCCCCGTAATAACCATCAAATACGTAGCGCCGTGACATGTATCGCGACCATAAAATGTCACTGTGCAATATGAATTACAAGGCTATAAATACCAAAGTGTCCGCAGTAGGTATTCAAATGATTGCGGTTGGATCGATGTATCTACCCGCTTCCTTCCGACGGCCGTCCGCATAGTAATTGCCGAGGAAAGTCGGCACGGCTACTAAATCATCGAAATTATACCCTAATATTACCGCGATTCAGTCGCGCAATCTGTTGTTCGCCTCCACTTTAAATCATAGAGCTTCGTAGTTGGCCCTCATGAATAGCGGTACATTTCAAAAATGTTTAACAGAAACATTCGCACGTTCATTGTTCATTTTATTTGTTTTGTGTTTACTATAAAACAAAAAACTACGTTATTTTTACTGTGCACGATAAAATGTTGAATGGTTTACGAACTCGAAACTCTGATTCCCTGTGTTGTTCTATCGAGCAAGTCTGACAACGAATCTTGAAAGTTATTTTTATTCGCTACATAGGTATTTCACAAACGTAAATAAAATCAAAGAGCTTTTAGCCTCTGAAAACAAAGTGCGTAAAGGAGATTAACATAGTGTTTTGTCGACGGTAACAGTTAAGCAGGTACTCTTGTTTTATTTGAAGTTTACCGAGGCGCGAAACAATTCAGATTGTATATCGGGTCCTTTAAAGAAAATTGTTGCTTCAAATGATTTAAATTCACATCGTTGGGCACGAATTCCGTACCTTTACGCCGGGAACGGTGTAAATCAACAAACGTCCGGGGTAAGATTAATTATACAATTCTATATTGGCGCATCGAATAGCTTCCTTCCGCGTCCACTGACCGCCTTAATTGCCGGCCACGTGAGACGAAATAATTACAACCAGGAAAATAAATTCGTACGTTTGATTTACATTGTTTTTACTGCCGGGAAACAATGTTTTTTTTCACGTTTATAGATTCTTGGTATCAAAAGCAGCCACGGTAAAATATACACTTCCTAGAAATCCAGTTGAGGTTAATATAATCAATTTAATTTTTTTGTTATAAAATCAAAAGGGAAATGATTTAATATTCCAAGTACTTTCCCGCTACTGTAATCGTTATTTAAAAAGTACTCAAATTAGTTACGGTGCACAACTCTTCACACTAAGTATAAAGCTTTATGCAAGTTCAACGACTTTGTAATAGGTTCTTCAAACTTTGAGGCCAAGAACTTAAAAGTAACAAACAAACTTCGCTTGGAATATTGATTAGATCAACAATAGATTCTGACTCAAGAATAATAAATAATGCGTCGAGTTTTATTGTTCTCGGTAATTTTTAGAAAATTAATTTTTTTTAAATCATTTTGAATAAAATAAATTATGAAAGATTAGTCTAGGAAAGCTATACGTATTTTTCGACTATGAGTTACCGGACTCAAACCTAAAGTAAGGAGAGGACAATCCGAGGCAGTCCCCTGCCGGCAGAATTAGAGTGTCTCTATTCGAGGAAAAAAGTGAGCGCAACACTTTTTTGTCTGCCTGAAAAAAAAACACATGGCACTTTATTTTTTCCGTGTTTATTGTTTAATAATTATTTGTATTACCCAGATGCGCCGGTTTGCGCCGAGCCGTCCCCGCAAGTAGTGGGAGCGGCGTTGGACGAGGCGCTCCACGTGCGCTGCGCGGTCCACGCCGACCCGCCGCAAGTGGCCTTCCTATGGGAGTTCAACAACAGCGGGGAGAGCTTCAACGTATCCCCGGCCAGATATGGTACCTATGCAGACTGGTTATGTGCTATTAGCATTTAACGAATTCCCACAACCGTCACCAGGTCGTCGATTGTGCCTGTAACCTTAGAGAAAATTGTTAGACCCTTGTCCAACATTTTTTTTTGTTGGTCAATTGGCCTTCCTCTTCGAATTCAACAGTAGCAGTGAGAGCTGCAACAAATCTCTGGCCGGATAGGTATGGTAAGACAAAAAAGGCATAGGACTCCCCGCAAGACTCGCACGCAGACTAGCCCTGTGCTTAGGTATGGGTCAATCAACTATTTCTGGTTGTTATTCTGTCCCGTTGTCCAGGGGACAAAATGAGAAGGGTTTCTTAGAAAACCTGTTACAATATATAATTCTAAGACGCTTAGAAAGTGCTTCATTAGGGAAAGGATTGAAAATGGCAAAGAAACCCCACATTTAGTGTATTTAACCCACAGAATAGCAGTTTTAAAAAGTGGCCCAGGGGACAGTAACTTGGCAACTATGGACATAAAAAAGTTGATTCACCCATATATCATTTACCGTATTCCCACAGGCTTGACCAGGTCGTCAATTATACCCATAACCTAATAGAAAATTGTTGGACAAGGCGGCGTTTGCGGATGATTTTGTAGGCGATTCGTGTAGGTACATCATTTCCGACTATTGGACACAACGCTGCTTCGGAATGGATGATTGCAGATTGAAAACATTGTCCAGTGGTTGCTTATATCAAGAATGTGATTTTATTGTAAGCTCAAACCTCTAAATTTGCTCATGTACCTACTTACTAGGCCGTATTTTTGGCTGTATTGTCTGTGGAAATAGGTAGACCTTTCTTACCGTGGTACCTAATTTCCACAACATCATTAATTATTTTAACCTCCAGCTACCTGGATTGAGGGACTCTGCATTAATCACTACATCAGGATTATTCTCCATACAGGGACGGTAAACAGCAGCATCAGCGAGCTGCGGTATACGCCGGCAAGCGAGCGGGACTACGGCGCGCTCACGTGCCGCGGGACCAATGGCGTCGGCATCCAGGCCAAGCCGTGTGTCTTCCAGATTGTGCCAGCAGGTATCTTTTAACTTGCGGTCTAATAACAATTAAATTTTCAATTAATTAATTATTGTACATGACTATTAGTCGGGCGATATGATTACAAGTGGCCGCACACATTCCACTACCTAAAGGTTGTCTGGAAGATATCGCTCTTTAGCGATAAGACCGCCTGTTGTTACCCTTCTTCTTTGTTAATTGCATTTTCTTGTGTAATTGTTTTTTGGTGTTCAATAAAGTGTATTTGTATTGTATTGTACTGTATTGTATTGTGGCCTTTTACTACGAGGGCTGATCCAAAAGTACGAGCAGTCGGAACAATAACACAAAAATGGAGAAAACTGAGGTGAGAGCGGTTATTAAAAACTTCTGTTTGAAAAAAATGTGTACTAAAGATATATACGCTGAATTAATGGGAACACTGGGCGAGTCCGCTCCACCGTATTCCACAGTGGCACGGTGGTCAAAGGAGTTTAACTTGGGAAGAACATCCACTCAAGATGAACATCGCGAATGCCGTCCATCTGACGCCATTACTGGAGAAAACGTCGAAAAAATTAATGATCTCGTTTTAACAGATAGAAGGATGACTATCAGGCATCTAGTTGAGCTCACAGGCATCTCGTATGGCAGCATTCAAAGAATCTTAACTGATGACACATGAAAAAAGTCTCCGCTCGTTGGGTGCCTAGAATGTTAACGGCTGAACAAAAGAAAATACGATGTGAGATTTCGAAGTCTAATCTTGACAAATATCAAACTGATCCCGAAACATTTTTGCGTCGGTTTGTAACCATGGACGAGTCTTGGATCCACCTTTCGATCCTGAGACCAAACAGCAATCCATGACCTGGAAGCGAGCGTCTTCCCCTACACCGAAGAAATTCAAGGTAGCAAGCTCCGCTGGTAAGGTCATGGCTTCAGTGTTTTGGGATGCTGAGGGAGTCATAATGATTGAATACCTGGAAAAGGGAACCACTATTACGGGCTCCTACTACGCTGACCAAATACGCAGATTGAGAGAAGCAATCAAAGAAAAGCGGCGGGGTAAACTTCGAGCTGGCATCCTGTTTCACCAGGACAACGCACCGCCCCACAATGGCAGCCGGCGTTGCGATGGCTGCCATCCGTGATTCAGGGTTCGAATTGCTGGAACACCCCCCATATTCGCCAGACCTAGCCCCCAGCGACTTTTATCTCTTTCCACGGCTGAAGGAAGATCTTAGAGGCAACAAATTTTTAAACCATTGCGAGGTAATGGCCGCTGTGGAGGCATTTTTGGAGGGTTAAGAAAAAAAATTTTTTTTTAAAGGAATTCGTGGTCTGCAGAAACGATGGTCTAACTGTGTAGACTTGGAAGGAGATTACGTAGAAAAATATTTGTTTTCATTTAACATTTTATGTGTCTTTCATACTGATTATCATTACTTTTGGATCACCCCTCGTATAATATGTATACGAAATCGAAACTCATGACTCGACCTTATAAGATTATGCAAAAATCTGCTCTGCTGAAGTGTTATTTAGTGCAATGCACACATTGACATTATAGTCTGGTACAGAGACAGTGATAAGTGTAGCAATGTTTTAAATATTGGCCTGGTTTTTACTCTTGTATCGTTTGATAAATATAAAAAAAAAAAAACTTTTCTGCAGACACTACTACTTTACAAAAAGAAAAAACTAGTTTGTAGAATTGGCAATCATCAAAATCAAATTTAATGTTAATTTGAGTAAATATATTCCCTCCTTCATTCTTAATATCTTAAATGAACTTTGATCCTAAATAGCATAATTCTCCCAGCAAAACCATCACCTCCTCGTAACTGCACCGTGTCTACCGGCAACGGGTCGAACTGGATCGAGGACTCAAATAGACAAGACGTTGGAGATTCACTGGTGATACGCTGCGTGGCTGGCTACGACGGAGGCTTACCGCAGCTTGTCGTGCTGGAGGCTATGGATTCTATTACTGGGCTCATACGGTTCAATGTCACTGCTAATGAGACAGGTGAGATATTCCTCTTACAAAAGCTGGGTCTACTGTCAATGGCCAAAACGTTGGAAATTCGTTGGTGATACGCTGCGTATGTCTAAATTTATAAATTAAAGAAAAGCTCGTATCACCACAGACGCCCTTACAATTGTATTGTTCTTTTTTAACAGTTCCTTTACATTTATCCCGATTTTTGTTGGTGAGACTTCTCTGAATCACATTGAATACAATAAGTATAAAAAGAATCGGCCCGATCGGTCCAGCAGTTCTCGAGCCTTAGCCAGGCCAGACACGGCAATTCATTTTAATAATATAGATTTGCGGAAATTGATCTTACATTAAATTAAACAATGTAGGTCTATATCGACTATTCGACCAGTGTGTGTTGCCAGTGATGACTTATGGTTCCGAGACGTGGGCGCTTACGATGGGCCTCATAAGAAGGCTCAAGGTCACCCAGAGGGCAATGAAGAGGGCTATGCTCGGGGTTTCTCTGCGTGATAGAATCAGAAATGAGGATATCCGCAGTAGAACTGGGGTCACCGACATAGCCCGAAGAATTGCGAACCTTAAGTGGCAGTGGGCGGGACTCATTGCTCGCAGGACTGATGGCCGATGGGGCAAGAAAGTCCTGGAGTGGCGTCCGCGAACCGGTAGACGAGCTGTCGGTAGGCCTCCAACAAGATGGAGTGACGACCTTGTAAAGTTCGCGGGAACGCGGTGCATGCGAGTGGCACAGGACCGGTCTGAGTGGCGCGCCTTGGGGGAGGCCTATGTCCAGCAGTGGATGTCTATTGGCTGAAATGATGATGATGATGATGAGGTCTATATACCTGTATTTTTGATGATGTCTCTTCTTGATATTATGCTTTATTTAATGAAACGTACCTATAGGGTAAGGCAAATTTTAATACTCAGTAGGCATAAACACGGAAGTTTACGCTTACACGTGTTCCACCTAACTTGTATCAAGGAAACAGTTGGTTTTCCTGCTCTAACAAAATTATTCTCTTTGGAATTACAATTCATGTTCCCCAAGTTTTGGAGAAATTGTATTTCAGCTGTCGCTACAGATATTTGTTGAAATATCAGAGGTTTTTAAATTAGTTTAATTATGATAGCCGTAGCAATTTTCAGTTCTTTATTATCGTACGCTTTTCCCACATTTTTCTTGTTTTGAAAATGAGAAAATCACACTTGTAACTACAGTCAAGAGCAAAGTTATGTAGGTATCCAATAATACAATAACTCTAAAGACACACATTTATCCACAATCTTATCTACTTATACTGCAATATTAGCTCTTTGTAACGAATGACGATGGAGAGGAGTGGAAAATGTGATGAAATGGGCGAAAAATGGTGAAAATCTACGATATTAAAGAAACAACTCAAATCGATG
The DNA here is from genome assembly GCA_963971205.1 of Aethes cnicana. Taxonomy (NCBI): domain Eukaryota; kingdom Metazoa; phylum Arthropoda; class Insecta; order Lepidoptera; family Tortricidae; genus Aethes; species Aethes cnicana. Next base: position 6,445,682 of record OZ020288.1, read on the forward strand.
TATTTTCTCTTTGTCACATTGACTAATAGAAAAACAATGAGAAACGTATCAAAATTCAAAGCTAGAAGCATGTTAAAGGAGTAAGGAGTTTGCAACACTCTTAATAATTAATATATTTGCTACACTCGAAGTGACTGTAAAAAATCCAGAGTTTACATTTACCACAAAAAAAATTCAACTCATTAGTAGGTATGGTGATTGTAATACAGATGGCGTTGCAATATTTCTGGTGCCCATCGGAGCGTTGTGGTCCCTCGGAGGCAACCTACAGATCTCGGTACACGCCAGAAACGACAAGGGCAGCTCGGAGAGGATAACTCTACACTCGCTAGCCTATCGGGACCCTGAACGAAGAACTGGTAAGCTATGTAAAATCCATACTTCCATCTATCCACATCTATACTAATAACTAGGTGCCGAGTGGGTGCGCGAGCTGCGAGCAGCTCGCGTAATACCGACGCTAAGATTTTGCCAAAAGGCTTTTTTATGGTAGCGGTTCGGGTTTGTAAGATCGCAATTAATTAAAATGTTACCTACTTGCACTTTATAATAGCAGAGGTTCGTTTTTTTCTGCCTGTCGCTTTGTTTTGAGAGGTCGCAGTTCAAAACTGACATACCTGCACTTTTCAGGAAGCGGTTCGATTTTGCGAGGTCGCAATTCAAACCTATCTCCACTTTTATGACATCGGTTTTGATTTGTTCAAACCTAGTTTGGATTCTCCATGTTACGGTTCAAATCTAACCTAACCCTTTCAGCACCTATTCAGGCAGCTATTAGATTTTGCGAGGTCGCAGTTCTAGCCAAACCTAACTTATTTGCACTATCAGCAGCTGTTAGATTTTATGGCTGTGGCTGGTTTTTGTGAAGTCACAGTTAAAACCTAACCTAACCTGCCTGCCTGGATTTTTCTGACAGCGGTTCGGTTTTGTGGGGTCTCAGCGATTTGGTTTTATGAGGTCAAACCGAACCTAAACCATCTCGACTATTCTGGCAGCATTTCGGATTTGTGAGATCAAAGTTCAACGCTAACCTGGCCTAATTGCACTTTAAGTATTTTTTATACTTATGGTGTAGGCAAACAGCCCACCTACCTGATGGTAAGTGGTATGGTAAGTATAGCAGCAGTTTTCAATGTCATGGTTCAAACTTAACCTAACCTACCTGTACTTTTCTGGCAGCTGTTGGATTTTGCGAGGTCGTAGTTCAAACCTAACCTAAACTATCTGCACTTTTTCGGACAGCAGTTAGATTTATACCGACGGTAAAAAAAATGTTAAAAGGCTTCTTTGTGGTAGCGGTTCGGGTTTGTGAGTTCGCAAATATTTTTTTATCTAAGCTACATGGATTAGTTTTGTGAGGTCACAGTTAAAACCTAACCTAACCAAGAGTACCTTTTCTGGCAGTGGTTCGGATTTGTAAGATCTTTTCAACCCTTACATAACCTATCTGCATTTTCTAGCAGCAGTTCGGATTTTCGATGTCACGGTTCAAACCTAACCTAACCTACCTGTACTTTCCTTGCAGCTGTTAGATTTTGCGAGGTCGCACTTCAAGGATAACCTAACCTACCTGCATTTTTTGACAGCAGTTCCGTTTTTTGAGGTCGCAGTTCAAATCTCACCCTATTTTTGGTATCGGTTCGGTATTGCGAAATCGCAGTTCAACCTTAACCCACTTTTACCTTTCCGGTGGCAGTTAGATTTTTAACCGATTTCCAGAAATGAGGAAGCTCTGTATTCCACTGCACACATGTATGTTTTGTTTTTGTTTTTGAAATTCTGTGGTTTGTTTTTGAAATTTCCCCTTAAAGGGTTAAAGGGAGTTGAAAGTTTGTATGAAACTTCTAAACCGCTAGGCCTAGAATCATAAATATTGACTAAGAAATATTTTTTGGAAGTTTTCTCTTACAATTTTCCCTTTGGGGCAAAAATTCAAGGGGGTTGAACGTTTTCATGAAACTTCTAAACCTCTACCTTAGCTAAGAAACATGAAGTTTGCCAGAAACGTTTCTCTTAGACCAAAGTGGGCACTAAGAAAGGAGTTTTGGAAATTTCCTCTTAAGTGGATTAAAATGGGGGTTAAAAGTTTCTATGAAATTACAGCAGTTTTAGAGTTGGACGCGGAAAGTATATTGCCAATCGTTTGCGATGCTGATTACGACCAATAGTTTTTCAATACGAGTTAAAAATTAGTGGCGCGCATAATTGAGTCCAGGGGAAGGAAACAGGCTACTTTATTAAGTTCGGCGTACACGGGGTCAGTGTTTATCCCGGAAGTACGCTTAGACCCCGCGGGAATGCGTATCGGTTCGGTTTTGCAAAATCGCAGTTCAAACTTAACCCACTTTTACCTTTCCGGCGGCAGTTAGATTTTTAACTGACTTCCAGAAATTAGGAAGCTCTGTATTCCACTGCACACAATGTATGTTTTTCATGTATGCATCACATTTGATTTTCAGAAATTTTTTTTGTTTAATTATGATCAAGCTGGTTATTTAGACAATCATGACATGGTTAAAATCTAGTCTAACCTACCTGCATTTTTCTGGCAGCGGTTCGAATTTGAGATATTACAGTGCAACAATAACTATTTAACCTACCTGCACTTTCTAGCAGCGGTTGGGATATTTTACTGGCCGTGGTTTGTTTTTGAAATTCTCCCTTAAAGGGTTAAAGGGAGTTGACAGTTTGTATGAAACTTCTAAACAGCTACCTTAGCTTAGAAACATGAAATTTGCCAGAAACTTTTCTCTTAAACCAAAGTGGGCATAAACTTTTGGAAATTTCCTCTTAAGGAGAGTAAAATGGGGGTTAAGAGTTGTTATGAAATTACAGCAGTTTTAGACTTGGACGCGGAAAGTATGTTGCCAATCGTTTGCGATGCTGATTACGACCAGTAGTTTTTCAATACGAGTTAAAAATTAGTGGCGCGCATAATCGAGTCCCGGAGAAAGAAACATGCTACTTTATTAAGTTCCATCGCAGTTCGGGCGCCATTTTGATTTTTTCAATCTTCATATTTTTCCTATAGTCATCATACTGAATCAAGCAATTCTTCCATACATTATTGTTACCTCTCACCAATACAATTGGCTGTGCAATACTAAATATGACAAAAGTTAAAAAAAAAACCTGGCGCCAGTGTTGCCAGTTTTTTCTGACGAAAATGGTCAAATGTCATTACGACGACCGCAACAAATCGTCCAGGGTGTTTTTTTTGAATGAAAAGTCCAAAAAATGTTGGTGAAAAAAAAAACAATCCCAAATGGCAAAATTGAGAATATATCCAAGCAGATTGAAAAACAAGTGAAAGAAAAGGACAAAAACCAACAACAGACACCTCGAAAATTCCAAAAATTCAATTTCAAATATCTCGGCGGCCATTTGTTTTTCCATCTTTTTCCAATTTAATCATTACACTCGTCCTAAAATTATCCGAAAAGGACACCAATCTTGGGTAAGCGCCCTGATAAAAAAAAAGTTGGCCATTTCAGCTCCGCCGCCATCTAGAATTTTTGACATGTCAGATTTTTCCCATAGACACGGATGCAAACCGACAACATCCCTCATATATGACATTCACACCCCACCGCTCCTTCGGGCGCTCTATTCGACTTTACGTAAAAGAAAAAATATCTGGGCGCCATTGTCGCGAGTTGCCATCGACAAAAATAGTCAAATGTCATTACGACATTGCCAGCCGACATATTTCTCCTTCTACTTCTCGCATTTTTGAATGAAAAGCCGAAAAAAAAGTATGACCGAAAAAAAAAACAACAAAACAGAGCCCATAGAAAAAAAAATCGAAAAGCAACAAAAAATCACCACGCCGCGACCCCGCAAAGAAACCTCGAAAAATGAAAATTTTCAAACGCAAATATCTCAGCGGCCATCTTGTTTTTCCAATTTCACACAACGTAATTGCAAAGAGCGTTCCAAAGTTATCCGAAAACGATACCGATATCGGGTATAGAGCGGAAAACGAAAAACTCATTCATCCCAACTCGGCCGCCATCTTGGATTTTTGAAATGTCAGATTTTTCTCATAGACACAGGGGGGGGAGAGAAAAAAACTCGCCAAAGACGATTCTTCGCCATCTCGACCCCTTCATGGAGAACAATTGCGTCATTCAGTGGTAGGTTGATTGTGGATTAGGTAAGTTGTGTTTTAATTGTTCGATACAAGGTAAGAAAATCCAATGGGGGGTGAATGTAACATACCATGTATTAAGACAAAATTACGTTTGTATGAAAATTATTACTTTTTGTATGGCAACACTGAAATATTTTTTTACCAAATAAAAAAAAACATTAGTACCCGTAAACGCCTCATACATTAAAATGACGTCAAATGATGCCAACCCACTCAAAATTAAATATTCGTTGCAATAAATACCTTTGTATGAAAATGTATTTTTTATGTATGGCGACACTAACATTAAATATTTTTCCTATAACCACCATGTTGAATCAAGCAATTTGACCATACATTATTATCACCCCCTACCAATACTTTTGGCTGAGCTATTCGAAATGTGTGAAAATAGAACAAAAAATCGTGACGCCCGTGTTGCCAGTTTATTCAGACAAAAATAGTCAAATGGCATTACTACAACTGCGATAAATCGTTTTGACTGATTTTTTTCAACAAAAATGTTTCTTCTTCTACTTTTCATATTTTTGAATGAAAAGTCCAAAAAAATGTATGGACAAAGAAAAAATTAACCAAACACGACACTGCAAATCAAGTCCTACAACCGCCAAAAATAAAGTGATCCGCTAAAATGTTGCCAACCTAAAAATATCTCACATCGAAAAATGCAATTATTCGCACATTTCACTAAATGTCAGCCATGGGGTCCGCCATCTTGTCGAAAAAAAAACAATCCTTGACAACAAAATTGAGGATATACCCGAGCCTATAGACAAAAAATATCGCAAAAACAATACAAAAATCACAGCGATGCGACTCCGCAAAGACACCTCGAAAAATGAAAAAAACTCAAACGCAAATATCTCGGCGGCCATTCAAATAAAGTTGATAATCGCAGTTCGGGCGCCATTTTGAATTATTCAAACTTCATATTTCTCTTATTGTCACCATACTGAATCAAGCAATTCTTCCATACATTATTATTACCTCTCACCAATACATTTGGCTGTGCTATACGAAATGTGAGAAAAGTGGAAAAAAAAACCTTACGCCAGTTTTGCCAGTTTATTCTGACGAAAATGGTCAAATGTCATTACGACAACCGCAAAAAATCGTCCAGGGTGATTTTTTCATCAAAAAAGTTTCTCCTTCTACTTTTCAACTTTTTGAATGAAAAGTCCAAAAAAATGTATGGACAAGGCAAAAAAAAACTGAGCCTGGCAACACTCCCGACTGAGCCCTACAACCGCCAAAAACAACGAATTCTGCTCAAATGTTGCCAACCTCGTAGTATTTCAACTCGAAAAATGCGATTTTCAGAGCTTTTTACATTAAGGCATCCACGGGGTCCGCCATTTTGTTGAAAAAAAAAAACAATCCCAATGGGCAAAATTGAGAATATATCCAAGCAGATCGAAAAAAAAAAGTCACACAAAAAGACAAAAACCATCACATCACGACCCTGCAAAGACACCTCGAAAATTCCAAAAATTCAATTTGAAATATCTCGGCGGCCATCTTGTTTTTCCAACTTTTTCCAATTTTATCATAACACTCGCTCTAAAATTTTCCGAAAACGACACCAATCTTGGGTAAGCACCCTGATAAAAAAAAAAGTTGGCCAAGTCAGCTCGGCCGCCATCTTGAATTTTGGACATGTCAGATTTTTCCCATAGACACGGATGCAAACCGACAATATTCTTCATACATGACATTCACCCCCCACCGCTCCTTCGGGCGCTCCAATCAAATTTTCGTAAAACAAAAAAAAAAATCCGGGCGCCATTGTTGCGAGTTGCCAGCGACGAAAATAGTCAAATGTCATTACGACATTGCCAGCCGATATTCTCATGCGATTTATTAATCAAAAATATTTCTCCTTCTACTTTTCACATTTTTCAATGAAAAGTCCAAAAAAATGTATGACCGAAAAAAAAAAAACTCAACCTGGCAACACTCGCAGCCGAGCTCCACAACCGCCTTATACAAAGTGACCCGCTCAAATGTTGCCAACAGAAGAAAAATTCGCCTGGAAAAATGCCAATTTTCGTTGATTTTACAAAATGGCCGCCACGGAGTCCGCCATCTTGTTGAAAAAAAAAAACAATCCTCGACAACAAAATTGAGGACATACCCGAGCACATAGAGAAAAAATAACAAAAAATACACAAAAAAATCACCACGCCGCGACCCCGCAAAGTCACCTCGAAAAATGAAAAATTTCAAACGCAAATATCTCGGCGGCCATCTTGTTTTTCCAATTTTCCACAACGTAATCGCAAAGAGCGTGCCAGAGTTATCCGAAAACGACACCGATATCGCGTATAGAGCGGAAAACGAAAAAGTCAATCATCCCAACTCGGCCGCCATCTTGGATTTTTGAAATGTCAGATTTTTCCCATAGACACGGGGGGGAGAGATGGAAACTCGCCATAGACGACCCCCCGCCATCGGGACTCCTTCGGGGAGATCAATTGACCCTTCGGTGGGGGGCTTCCAGGATTATATAGTATAATAATAATAATAATAATAATGTTCGATACAAGGTCACTCCGTGAGCCACTGCTGAGGCGGCCCCCTATAAGAAGCTCCAAAGGGGGGCGAATGTAACGGACCATGTATTAAGACAAAAATACGTTTCTATGAAAATTATTATTTTTTGTATGACAACACTGAACTATTTTTTTACAAAATAAGAAAACTATTAATACCTATAAACGCCTCATTCATTACAACGACGTCAAATGATGCCAACCCACTCAAAATTAAATATTCGTTGCAATAATTACCTTTGTATGAAAATGTATTTTTTATGTATGGCAACACTAACATTAAATATTTTTCCTATAACCACCATGTTGAATCAAGCAATTTGACCATACATTATTATCACCCCCTACCAATACTTTTGGCTGAGCTATTCGAAATGTGTGAAAATAGAAAAAAAAATCCTGACGCCCGTGTTGCCAGTTTATTCAGACAAAAATAGTCAAATGTCATTACTACAACTGCGATAAATCGTTTTCAGTCATTTTTTAATCAAAAATATTTCTCCTTCTACTTTTCATTATTTTGAATGAAAAGTTCAAAAAAATGTATGGACAAAGAAAAAATCAACCAAACCTGGCAACACTATGGATCAAGTTCTACAACCGCCGAAAACAAAGTGACCCGCTAAAATGTCGCCAACCTCAAAAAATCTCACCTCGAAAAATGCAATTTTTCGCACATTTCACTAAATGTCAGCCAAGGGGTCCGCCATCTTGTCGAAAAAAAAAAACAATCCTTGGCAACAAAATTGAGGATTAACCCGAGCCCATAGAAAAAAAAATCGAAAAAACAACAAAAAAATCACCGCGATGCGACCCCGCAAAGACACCTCGAAAAATGAGAAATTTCAAACACAAATATCTCGGCGGCCATCTTGTTTTTCCAACTTTTTTCAATTTTATCGTAGCAGTCGTCCTAAAATTGACCGAAAACGACACCAATGTTGGGTAGGTGCGATATCAAAAAAAAAAGTTGATAATCGCAGTTCGGGCGCCATTTTGAATTTTTCAAACTTCATATTTTTCCCATAGTCATCATGCAAAATAAACTAATTCTTTCATACATTATTATTACCTCTCACCAATACATTTGGCTGTGCTATACGAAATGTGAGAAAAGTGAAAAAAAAAATCCTGGCGCCAGTGTTGCCAGTTTTTTCTGATGAAAATGATCAAATGTCATTACGACGACCGCAAAAAATCGTCCAGGGTGATTTTTTCATCAAAAATGTTTCTCCTTCTACTTTTCAACTTTTTGAATGAAAAGTCCAAAAAAATGTATGGACAAGGCAAAAAAAAACTGAGCCTGGCAACACTCCCGACTGAGCCCTACAACCGCCAAAAACAACGAATTCTGCTCAAATGTTGCCAACCTCGTAGTATCTCAACTCGAAAAATGCGATTTTCAGAGCTTTTTACATTAAGGCCTCCACGGGGTCCGCCATTTTGTTGAAAAAAAAAAACAATCCCAATTGGCAAAATTGAGAATATATCCAAGCAGATCGAAAAAAAAAAGTCAAAGAAAAGGACAAAAACCATCACATCACGACCCTGCAAAAACACCTCGAAAATTCCATAAATTCAATTTCAAATATCTCGGCGGCCATCTTGTTTTTCCATTTTTTTTCAATTTCATCGTAACACTCGTCCTAAAATTATCCGAAAACGACACCAATCTTGGGTAAGCGCCCTGATAAAAAGAAAAGTTGGCCAAGTCAGCTCGGCCGCCATCTTGAATTTTGGACATGTCAGATTTTTCCCATAGACACGGATGCAAACCGACAATATCCCTCATACATGACATTCACCCCCCACCGCTCCTTCGGGCGCTCCAATCAAATTTTCGTAAAACAAAAAAAAAAATCCGGGCGCCATTGTTGCGAGTTGCCAGCGACGAAAATAGTCAAATGTCATTACGACATTGCCAGCCGATATTCTCATGCGATTTTTTAATCAAAAATATTTCTCCTTCTACTTTTCACATTTTTGAATGAAAAGTCCAAAAAAATGTATGAGCGAAAAAAAAAAAAACTCAGCCTGGCAACACTCGCAACCGAGCTCCACAATCGCCTTATACAAAGTGACCCGCTCAAATGTTGCCAACGGAAGAAAAATTCGCCTGGAAAAATGCCAATTTTCGTTGATTTTACAAAATGGCCGCCAGGGAGTCCGCCATCTTGTTGAAAAAAAAAAAAAACACTTGACCACAAAATTGAGGACATACCCGAGCTCATAGAGAAAAAATATCGAAAAAAAAACGAGAAAATCACCACGCCGCGACCCCGCAGAGACACCTCGAAAAATGAAAAATTTCAAACGCAAATATCTTGGCGGCCATCTTGTTTTTCCAATTTTACACAACGTAATCGCAAAGAGCGTGCCAGAGTTATCCGAAAACGACACCGATATCGCGTATAGAGCGGAAAACGAAAAAGTCAATCATCCCAACTCGGCCGCCATCTTGGATTTTTGAAATGTCAGATTTTTCCCATAGACACGGGGGGGAGAGATGGAAACTCGCCATAGACGACCCCCCGCCATCGGGACTCCTTCGGGGAGATCAATTGACCTTTCGGTGGGGGGCTTCCAGGATTATATAGTATAACTAGGTGCCGAGTGGGTGCGCGAGCTGCGAGCAGCTCGCGTAATACCGACGCTAAGATTTTGCCAAAAGGCTTTTTTATGGTAGCGGTTCGGGTTTGTGTGATCGCAATTAATTAAAATGTTATACCTACTTGCACTTTATAATAGCAGAGGTTCGTTTTTTCTGCCTGTCGCTTTGTTTTGAGAGGTCGCAGTTCAAAACTGACATACCTGCACTTTTCAGGTAGCGGTTCGGTTTTGCGAGGTCGCAATTCAAACCTAACCTAACCTATCTCCACTTTTATTACATCGGTTTTGATTTGTTCAAATCTAACCTAGCTTATCTGCACTTTCTAGCAGCAGTTTGGATTTCTCGAGTTAACGGTTCAAATCTAACCTAACCCTTTCAGCACCTTTTCAGGCAGCTGTTAGATTTTGCGAGGTCGCAGTTTGAGCCAAACCTAACCTATTTGCACTTTCTAGCAGCTGTTAGATTTTATGGCTGTGGCTGGTTTTTGTGAAGTCACAGTTAAAACCTAACCTAACCTGCCTGCCTGGATTTTTCTGCCAGCGGTTCGATTTTGTGGGGTCTCAGCGATTTGGTTTTATGAGATCAAACCGAACCTAAACCATCTCGACTATTCTGGCACCATTTCGGATTTGTGAGATCAAAATTCAACGCTAACCTGACCTAATTGCACTTTAAGTATTGTTTTATACTTATGGTGTAGGCAAACAGCCCACCTGATGGTAAGTGGTATGGTCAGTATAGCAGCAGTTTTCAATGTCATGGTTCAAACTTAAACTAACCTACCTGTACTTTTCTGGCAGCTGTTGGATTTTGCGAGGTCGTAGTTCAAACCTAACCTAAACTATCTGCACTTTTTCGGACAGCAGTTAGATTTATACCGACGGTAAAAAAATAATGCCAAAAGGCTTCTTTGTTGTAGCGGTTCGGGTTTGTGAGTTCGCAAATAAATTTTTATCTAAGCTACATAGATTACTTGTGTGAGGTCACAGTTCAAACCTAACCTAACCAAGAGTACCTTTTCTAGCAGCAGTTCGGATTTTCGATGTCACGGTTCAAACCTAACCTAACCTACTTTTACTTTTCTGGCAGCTATTACATTTTGCGAGGTCGCAGTTCAAGTCTCACCCTACTAACTTGCACTTTTGGTAGTCTGTTTTATGAGGACGCGGTTCAAATCTAACCTAACCTACCTACATTTTTCGGGCAGCGGTTCAAATTTAAGGGATTACAGTGCAACCCTAACTTCACTTACCTGCACTTTCTAGCAGCGGTTTGGATTTTTTCTGGCTTTGGTTTGGTTTGTGAGTTCGCAGTTCAAACCTCACCTAACCAGTTCTCTAGTGGAACGCATAAATCAAAACGCATAATCTCAAAACATATGAAAATTCTACCCATGATTTCAAAACGCATAAAGTTTTAATGCATAATCTCTTAACGCATAAACTTTAAATACTACCAATATCCCACCCAAAATTATGCATCATTGTTTTTTTTTCGCATTCTCCACTTTCAAGGTTGACTGGAAGAGATCGCTGCTTAGCGATAAGTCCGCCTGTTGTTTACCTATTAGCTGCGTATTCCTTTTGTGTTTTCTGTATTTTGTATATATGGTGTTCAATAAAGAGTATTGTTGTTGTTGTTGTTGTTGTTGTTGTATGCTAAATCATAATTATGAAAACATTATGCATAATTTTTTATGGTTTACAACATAATGCGTTACAACTTTTGCCATAAAAAAATATGCGTTATGACATGATGCGTTAAAAGATTATGCCATAGTACTGTTATGCCAAATGACAATTGTGCGTCATGAAGGCTATGCGTTAAAATTTAATGCGTTATTCATTATGCGTTTTGACATTATGCCAAAAAAATATGGGTTCAAAGGGGCACCCAGTCTAACCTCTGCCTGGACTTTTCTGGCAACGGTCCGGTTTTGAGGGGTCACAATTCAGACTTAAAAAACTCTACCTGTACTTTTCAGGCAGCGATTTGGTTTTATGAGGCCGCAGTTCAGACCTAACCTAACCTACTTGTACTTTCCTTGCAGCCGTTAGATTTTGCGAGGTCGCACTTCAAAGAGAACCTAACCTTTTCATTTCGTTTGGTTTTTTGAGCTCGCAGTTCAAATCTCACCCTATTTTTGGTATCGGTTCGGCATTGCGAGATCGCAGTTCAACCTTAACCCACTTTTACCTTTCCGGTGGCAGTTAGATTTTTAACCGACTTCCAGAAATGAGGAAGCTCTGTATTCCACTGCACCACATTTGATTTTCAGAATTATTTTTTGTTTATTTATGATCGAGCTGGTTAATTAGACAATCATGACATGGTTAAAATCTAGCCTAACCTACCTGCATTTTTCTGGCAGCGGTTCGAAATTGAGAGATTACAGTGCAACAATAACTATTTAACCTACCTGCACTTTCTAGCAGCGGTTGGGATATTTTTCTGGCCGTGGTTTATTTTTGAAATTCTCCCTTAAAGGGTTAAAAGGGAGTTGACAGTTTGTATGAAACTTCTAAACCGCTACCTTAGCTTAGAAACATGAAATTTGCCAGAAACGTTTCTCTTAAACCAAAGTGGGCACTAAGAAACTTTTGGAAATTTCCTCTTAAGTAGAGTAAAATGGGTGTTAAAAGTTCCCATAGTCACCATACTGAATCAAGCAATTCTTCCATACATTATTATTACCTCTCACCAATACATTTGGCTGTGCTATACGAAATGTGAGAAAAGTGAGAAAAAAACTCCCGGCGCCAGTGTTGCCAGTTTTTTCTGATGAAAATGATCAAATGTCATTACGACGACCGCAACAAATCATCTTGGGTGATTTTTTCATCAAAAATGTTTCTCCTTCTACTTTTCAACTTTTTGAATGAAAAGTCCAAAAAAAGTATGGACAAGGCAAAAAAAAACTGAACCTGGCAACACTCTCGACTGAGCCCTACAACCGCCATAAACAACGAAATCTGCTCAAATGTTGCCAACCTCGTAGTATTTCAACTCGAAAAACGCGATTTTCAGAGCTTTTTACATTAAGGCCTCCACGGGGTCCGCCATTTTGTTAAAAAAAAAAAACCCAATTGGCAAAATTGAGAATATATCCAAGCAGATCGATAAAAAAAAGACCAAGAAAAGGATAAAAACCATCACATCACGACCCTGCAAAGACGCCTCGAAAATTCCAAATATTCAATTTCAAATATCTCGGCGGCCATCTTGTTTTTCCATTTTTTTTCAATTTCATCGTAACACTCGTCCTAAAATTATCCGAAAACGACACCAATCTTGGGTAAGCGCCCTGATAAAAAGAAAAGTTGGCCAAGTCAGCTCGGCCGCCATCTTGAATTTTGGACATGTCAGATTTTTCCCATAGACACGGATGCAAACAGACAATATCCCTCATACATGACATTCACCCCCCATCGCTCCTTCGGGCGCTCTAATCGAATTTTCGTAAAACAAAAAAAAAAATCCGGGCGCCATTGTCGCAAGTTGCCATCGACAAAAATAGTCAAATGTCATTACGACATTGCCAGCCGACATTCTCACGCGATTTTTTAATCAAAAATATTTCTCCTTCTACTTTTCACATTTTTGAATGAAAAGTCAAAAAAAATGTATGAGCAAAAAAAAAAACTCAGCCTGGCAACACTCGCAGCCGAGCTCCACAATTGCCTTATACAAAGTGACCCGCTCAAATGTTGCCAACGTAAGAAAAAGTTGCCTCGAAAAATGCCAATTTTCGTTGATTTCACACAATGGCCGCCAGGGAGTCCGCCACCTTGTTGAAAAAAAAAAAAAAAACCTTGACCACAAAATTGAGGACATACCCGAGCCCATAGAGAAAAAATATCAAAGAATACACAAAAAAATCACCACGCCGCGACCCCGCAGAGTCACCTCGAAAAATGAAAATTTTCAAACGCAAATATCTCGGCGGCCATCTTGTTTTTCCAATTCTACACAACGTAATCGCAAAGAGCGTGCTCAAGTTATCCGAAAACGACACCGATATCGGGTATAGAGCGGAAAACGAAAAACTCAATCATCCCAACTCGGCCGCCATCTTGGATTTTTGAAATGTCAGATTTTTCCCATAGACACGGGGGGGAGAGGGAAAAACTCGCCATAGACCACCCACCGCCATCGGGACTCCTTCGGGGAGATCAATTGACCTTTCGGTGGGGGGCTTCCAGGATTATATAGTATAAAATAATATAATAAATAATAATAATAATGTTCGATACAAGGTCACTCCGTGAGCCACTGCTGAGGCGGCCCCCTATAAGAAGATCCAAAGGGGGGCGAATGTAACGGACCATGTATTAAGACAAAAATACGTTTCTATGAAAATTATTATTTTTTGTATGGCAACACTGAATTATTTTTTTACAAAATAAGAAAACTATTAATACCTATAAACGCCTCATTCATTACAACGATGTCAAATGATGCCAACCCACTCAAAATTAAATATTCGTTGCAATAAATACCTTTGTATGAAAATGTATTTTTTATGTATGGCAACACTAACATTAAATATTTTTCCTATAACCACCATGTTGAATCAAGCAATTTTACCATACATTATTATCACCCCCTACCAATACTTTTGGCTGAGCTATTCGAAATGTGTGAAAATAGAAAAAAAAATCCTGTCGCCCGTGTTGCCAGTTTATTCGGACAAAAATAGTCAAATGTCATTACTACAACTGCGATAAATCGTTTTCAGTCATTTTTTAATCAAAAATATTTCTCCTTCTATTTTTCATATTTTTGAATGAAAAGTTCAAAAAAATGTATGGACAAGGAAAAAATCAACAAAACCTTGCAACACTGTAGATCAAGTTCTACAACCGCCAAAAACAAAGTGACCCGCTCAAATGTTGCCAACCTCAAAATATCTCACCTCGAAAAATGCATTTTTTCGCACATTTCACTAAATGTCAGCCAAGGGGTCCGCCATCTTGTCGAAAAAAAAAACAATCCTTGGCAACAAAATTGAGGATAACCCGAGCCCATAGAAAAAAAAATCGAAAAAACAACAAAAAAATCACCGCGATGCGACCCCGCAAAGACACCTCGAAAAATGAGAAATTTCAAACACAAATATCTCGGCGGCCATCTTGTTTTTTCAACTTTTTTTAATTTAATCGTAGCAGTCGTCCTAAAATTGACCAAAAACGACACCAATGTTGGGTAGGTGCGATATCAAAAAAAAAAGTTGATAATCGCAGTTCGGGCGCCATTTTGAATTTTTCAAACTTCATATTTTTCCCATAGTCATCATGCAAAATAAACTAATTCTTTCATACATTATTATTACCTCTCACCAATACATTTGGCTGTGCTATACGAAATGTGAGAAAAGTGAAAAAAAAAATCCTGGCGCCAGTGTTGCCAGTTTTTTCTGATGAAAATGATCAAATGTCATTACGACGACCGCAAAAAATCGTCCAGGGTGATTTTTTTATCAAAAATGTTTCTCCTTCTACTTTTCAACTTTTTGAATGAAAAGTCCAAAAAAATGTATGGGCAAGGCAAAAAAAAACTGAGCCTGGCAACACTACTGACTAAGCCCTACAACCGCCAAAAACAACGAAATCTGCTCAAATGTTGCCAACCTCGTAGTATTTCAACTCGAAAAACGCGATTTTCAGAGCTTTTTACATTAAGGCCTCCACGGGGTCATCCATTTTGTTGAAAAAAAAAACAATCCCAATTGGCAAAATTGAGAATATATCCAAGCAGATCGAAAAAAAAAAGTCAAAGAAAAGGACAAAAACCATCACATCACGACCCTGCAAAAACACCTCGAAAATTCCATAAATTCAATTTCAAATATCTCGGCGGCCATCTTGTTTTTCCATTTTTTTTCAATTTCATCGTAACACTCGTCCTAAAATTATCCGAAAACGACACCAATCTTGGGTAAGCGCTCTGATAAAAAGAAAAGTTGGCCAAGTCAGCTCGGCCGCCATCTTGAATTTTGGACATGTCAGATTTTTCCCATAGACACGGATGCAAACCGACAATATCCCTCATACATGACATTCACCCCCCATCGCTCCTTCGGGCGCTCTAATCGAATTTTCGTAAAACAAAAAAAAAAATCCGGGCGCCATTGTCGCGAGTTGCCATCGACAAAAATAGTCAAATGTCATTACGACATTGCCAGCCGACATTCTCATGCGATTTTTTAATCAAAAATATTTCTCCTTCTACTTTTCACATTTTTGAATGAAAAGTCGAAAAAAATGTATGACCGAAAAAAAAAAAACTCAACCTGGCAACACTCGCAGCCGAGCTCCACAATCGCCTTATACAAAGTGACCCGCTCAAATGTTGCCAACGTAAGAAAAAAATGCCTCGAAAAATGCCAATTTTCGTTGATTTTACAAAATGGCCGCCAGGGAGTCCGCCATCTTGTTGAAAAAAAAAATAAAACCCTTGACCACAAAATTGAGGACATACCCGAGCCCACAGGGAAAAAATATCAAAGAATACACAAAAAAATCACCACGCCGCGACCCCGCAAAGTCACCTCGAAAAATGAAAATTTTCAAACGCAAATATCTCGGCGGCCATCTTGTTTTTCCAATTTTACACAACGTACGCGCAAAGAGCGTGCTCAAGTTATCCGAAAACGACACCGATATCGGGTATAGAGCGGAAAACGAAAAACTCAATCATCCCAACTCGGCCGCCATCTTGGATTTTTGAAATGTCAGATTTTTCCCATAGACACGGGGGGGAGAGGGAGAAACTCGCCATAGACCACCCCCCGCCATCGGGACTCCTTCGGGGAGATCAATTGACCTTTTGGTGGGGGGCTTCCAGGATTATATAGTATAATAATAATAATGTTCGATACAAGGTCACTCCGTGAGCCACTGCTGAGGCGGCCCCCTATAAGAAGCTCCAAAGGGGGGCGAATGTAACGGACCATATACGTACCAAAAATACGTTTCTATGAAAATTATTATTTTTTGTATGGCAACACTGAATTATTTTTTTACAAAATAAGAAAAATATTAATACCTATAAACGCCTCATTCATTACAACGACGTCAAATGATGCCAACCCACTCAAAATTAAATATTCGTTGCAATAAATACCTTTGTATGAAAATGTATTTTTTATGTATGGCAACACTAACATTAAATATTTTTCCTATAACCACCATGTTGAATCAAGCAATTTGACCATACATTATTATCACCCCCTACCAATACTTTTGGCTGAGCTATTCGAAATGTGTGAAAATAGAAAAAAAAATCCTGTCGCCCGTGTTGCCAGTTTATTCGGACAAAAATAGTCAAATGTCATTACTACAACTGCGATAAATCGTTTTCAGTCATTTTTTAATCAAAAATATTTCTCCTTCTACTTTTCATATTTTTGAATGAAAAGTTCAAAAAAATGTATGGACAAGGAAAAAATCAACAAAACCTTGCAACACTGTAGATCAAGTTCTACAACCGCCAAAAACAAAGTGACCCGCTCAAATGTTGCCAACCTCAAAATATCTCACCTCGAAAAATGCATTTTTTCGCACATTTCACTAAATGTCAACCACGGGGTCCGCCATCTTGTCGAAAAAAAAAAACAATCTTTGACATCATAATTGAGGATACACCCGAGCCGATAGACAAAAAATATTGAAAAAACAACAAAAAAATCACCGCGCTGCGACCCGGCAAAGACACCTCGAAAAATGAAAAATTTCAAACACAAATATCTCGGCGGCCATCTTGTTTTTCCAACTTTTTTAAATTTTATCGTAGCAGTCGTCTTAAAATTGACCGAAAACGACACCAATATTGGGTAGGTGCGATAACAAAAAAAAAAGTTGATAATCGCAGTTCGGGCGCCATTTTGAATTTTTCAAACTTCATATTTTTCCCATAGTCACCATACCGAATCAAGCAATTGTTCCATACATTATTATTACCTCTCACCAATACATTTGGCTGTGCTACACGAAATGTGAGAAAAGTGAAAAAAAAAATCCTGGCGCCAGTGTTGCCAGTTTTTTCTGATGAAAATGATCAAATGTCATTACGACGACCGCACCAAATCGTCTTGAGTGATTTTTTCATCAAAAATGTTTCTCCTTCTACTTTTCAACTTTTTGAATGAAAAGTCCAAAAAAATGTATGGACAAGGCAAAAAAAAACTGAACCTGGCAACACTCTCGACTGAGCCCTACAACCGCCATAAACAACAAAATCTGCTCAAATGTTGCCAACCTCGTAGTATTTCAACTCGAAAAACGCGATTTTCAGAGCTTTTTACATTAAGGCCTCCACGGGGTCCGCCATTTTGTTGAAAAAAAAAAACAATCCAAATTGGCAAAATTGAGAATATATCCAAGCAGATCGAAAAAAAAAAGTCAAAGAAAAGGCCAAAAACCATCACATCACGACCCTGCAAAGACACCTCGAAAATTCCAAAAATTCAATTTCAAATATCTCGGCGGCCATCTTGTTTTTCCAACTTTTTTCAATTTCATCATAGCACTCGTCCAAAAATTATCCAAAAACGACACCAATCTTGGGTAAGCGCCCTGATAAAAAGAAAAGTTGGCCAAGTCAGCTCGGCCGCCATCTTGAATTTTGGACATGTCAGATTTTTCCCATAGACACGGATGCAAACCGACAACATCTCTCATACATGACATTCAACCCCCATCGCTCCTTCGGGCGCTCTAATCGAATTTTCGTAAAACAAAAAAATAAATCCGGGCGCCATTTTCGCAAGTTGCCATCGACAAAAATAGTCAAATGTCATTACGACATTGCCAGCCGACATTCTCACGCGATTTTTTAATCAAAAATATTTCTCCTTCTACTTTTCACATTTTTGAATGAAAAGTCGAAAAAAATGTATGAGCGAAAAAAAAAAAAACTCAACCTGGCAACACTCGCAGCCGAGCTCCACAATCGCCTTGTACAAAGTGACCCGCTCAAATGTTGCCAACGGAAGAAAAAGTTGCCTCGAAAAATGCCAATTTTCGTTGATTTCACACAATGGCCGCCAGGGAGTCCGCCATCTTGTTGAAAAAAAAAAAAAATCCTTGACCACAAAATTGAGGACATACCCGAGCTCATAGAGAAAAAATATCGAAAAAAAAATAAAAAAATCACCACGCCGCGACCCCGCAGAGACACCTCGAAAAATGAAAATTTTCAAACGCAAATATCTCGGCGGCCATCTTGTTTTTTCAATTTTAGACAACGTAATCGCAAAGAACGCGCTCAAGTTATCCGAAAACGACACCGATATCGCGTATAGAGCGGAAAACGAAAAAGTCAATCATCCCAACTCGGCCGCCATCTTGGATTTTTGAAATGTCAGATTTTTCCCATAGACACGGGGGGGAGAGGGAAAAACTCGCCATAGACCACCCACCGCCATCGGGACTCCTTCGGGGAGATCAATTGACCTTTCGGTGGGGGGCTTCCAGGATTATATAGTATAATAACTAGGTGCCGAGTGGGTGCGCGAGCTGCGAGCAGCTCGCGTAATACCGACGCTAAGATTTTGCCACAAGGCTTTTTTATGGAAGTGGTTCGGGTTGTGAGATCGCAAAGAATTAAAATGTTACCTACATGCACTAATAGCAGAAGTTCGTTTTGCACCAAACCTAACCTATTTGCACTTTCTAGCAGCTGTTAGATTTTATGGCTGTGGCTGGTTTTTGTGAAGTCACAGTCAAAACCTTACCTGACAGCGGTTCGGTTTTGTGGGGTCTCAGCGATTTGGTTTTATAAGGTCAAACCGAACCTAAACCATCTCGACTATTCTGGTAAGATGGTAAGTGGTATGGTAAGTATAGTAGCAGTTTTCAATGTCATGGTTCAAACTTAACCTAACCTACCTGTACTTTTCTGGCAGCTGTTGGATTTTGCGAGGTCGTAGTTCAAACCTAACCTAACTATCTGCACTTTTTCGGACAGCAGTTAGACTTATACCGACGGTAAAAAAAATTGCCAAAAGGCTTCTTTGTGATAGCGGTTCGGGTTTGTGAGATCGCAAATAAATTTTTATCTAAGCTACATGGTTTAGTTTTGTGAGGTCACAGTTCAACTCTAACCTAACCAAGAGTACCTTTTCTGGCAGTGGTTCGGATTTGTAAGATCTTTTCAACCCTTACATAACCTATCTGCATTTTCTAGCAGCAGTAGGGATTTTCGATGTCACGGTTCAAACCTAACCTATCCTACTTTTACTTTTCTGGCAGCTGTTATATTTTGCGAGGTCGTAGTTCAAGTCTCACCCTACTAACTTGCACTTTTGGTAGTCTGTTTTATGGGGACGCGGTTCAAATCTAACCTAACCTACCTACATTTTTCGGGCAGCGATTCAAATTTGAGAGATTACAGTGCAACCCTAACTTAACTTACCTGCACTTTCTAGCAGCGGTTTGGATTTTTTCTGGCTTTGGTTTGGTTTTGTGAGTTCGCAGTTCAAACCTCACCTAACCAGTTCCCTAGTGGAACGCATAAATCAAAACGCATAATCTCAAAACATATGAAAATTCTACGCATGAATTCAAAACGCATAAAGTTTTAACGCATAATCTCTAAACGCATAAACTTTAAATACTACCAATATCCCACCCAAAATTATGCTAAATCATAATTATGAAAACATTATGCATAATTTTTTATGGTTTACAACAGTTATCCATAAAAAAAAATGCGTTATGACATGATGCGTTAAAAGATTATGCCATAGTACTGTTTTGCCAAATGATACTTATGCCAAATGACAATTATGCTACATGAAGGCTTTGCGTTAAAATTTAATACGTTATTCATTATGCGTTTTGATATTATGCCAAAAAAATATGGGTTCGAAGGGGCACCCAGCCTAACCTCTGCCTGGACTTTTCTGGCAATGGTTCGGTTTTGAGGGGTCACAATTCAGACTTAAAAAACCCTACCTGTACTTTTCAGGCAGCGATTTGGTTTTATGAGGCCGCAGTTCAAACCTAACCTAACCTACCTGTACTTTCCTTACAGCTGTTAGATTTTGCGAGGTCGCACTTCAAAGATAACCTAACCTATCTGCATTTTTTGACAGCAGTTCCGTTTTTTGAGGTCGCAGTTCAAATCTTATCCTATTTTTGGTATCGGTTCGGTATTGCGAGATCGCAGTTCAACCTTAACCCACTTTTACCTTTCCGGTGGCAGTTAGATTTTTAACCGACTTCCATAAATGAGGGAGCTCTGTATTCCAGTGCACACATGTATGTTTTTATGTATGTTTACTGCACCACATTTGATTTTCAAAATTATTTTTTATTTATTTATGATCGAGCTGGTTCTTTAGACAAATATGACATGGTTAAAATCTAGCCTAACATACCTACCTGCATTTTTCTGGCAGCGGTTCGGATTTGAGGGATTACAGTGCAACCATTACCTGCACTTTCTAGCAGAGGTTGGAATTTCTTTCTGTCTGTGGTTTGTTTTTGAAATTCCCCCTTAAAGGGTTAAAGGGAGTTGAATGTTTGTATGAAACTTCTAAGCCGCTAGGCCTAGAATCATAAATATTGGCAGAAAGATTTCTCTTATGTCGTAAATGGGCACTAAGAAATATTTTTGGAAGTTTTCCTTTACAATTTTCCCTTTAGGGTAAAAATTAAACGGGATTGAACGTTTGTATGAAACTTTTAAACAACTACTTTAGCTTAGAAACATGAAATTTGCAAGAAACGTTTCTCTTAGACCAAAGTGGGCACTAAGAAACTTTTAGAAATTTCCTCTTAAGTAGAGTAAAATGAGGGTTAAAAGTTTCTATGAAATTACAGCAGTTTTAGAGTTGGACGCGAAAAGTATGTTGCCAATCGTTTGCGATGCTGATTACGACCAGTAGTTTATCAATACGAGTTAAAAATTAGTGGCGCGCATAATCAAGTCCCGGGGAAGGTGCTTTTTAAGTTCAATCGCAGTTCGGGCGCCATTTTGTTTTTTTTCAAACTTCATATTTTTCCCAGTCACCATACTGAATCAAGCAATTCTTCCATACATTATTATTACCTCTCACCAATACATTTGGCTGTGCTATACGAAATGTGACAAAAGTGAATAAAAAAAACCTGGCGCCAGTGTTGCCAGTTTTTTCTGACGAAAATGGTCAAATGTCATTACGACGACCGCAACAAATCGTCCAGGGTGATTTTTTCATCAAAAATGTTTCTCTTTCTACTTTTCAACTTTTGAATGAAAAGTCCAAAAAAATTTGTTGAAAAAAAACAATCCCAAATGGCAAAATTGAGAATATATCCAAGAAGATTGAAAAACAAGTCAAAGAAAAGGACAAAAACCATCACAACACAACCCTGCAGACACCTCGAAAATTCCAAAAATTCAATTTCAAATATCTCGGCGGCCATCTTGTTTTTCAAACTTTTTCCAATTTAATCATAGCACTCGCCCCAAAATTATCCGAAAAGGACACCAATCTTGGGTAAGAGCCCTAATAAAAATAAAAGTTGGACATTTCAGCTCGGCCGCCATCTTGAATTTTGGACATGTCAGACTTTTGCCATAGACACGGATGCAAACCGACAACATCCCTTATACATGACATTCACCTCCCACCGCTCCTTCGGGCGCTCTATTCGACATTTCGTAAAACGAAAAAAAAAATCCGGGCGCCATTGTCGCAAGTTGCCATCGACAAAAATAGTGAAATGTCATTACGACATTGCCAGCCGACATTCTCATGTGACTTTTTAATCAAAAATATTTCTCCTTCTACTTTTCACATTTTTGAATGAAAAGTCGAAAAAAAGTATGACCGAAAAAAAAACTCGAACAACACTCGAAGTCAAGTTCTACAATCGCCTGATACAAAGTGACCCGCTCAAATGTTGCCGACGGAAAAAAAATTTGACGGAAGAAAAATGGCAATTTTCGTTGATTTTACAAAATGGCCGTCAGAGGGTCCGCCATCTTGTTGAAAAAAAAAAAACAATCCTCGACAACAAAATTGAGAACATACCCAAGCCCATAGAAAAAAAAATCGAAAGACAACAAAAAATCACCACGCCGCGACCCCGCAAAAGACACCTCGAAAAATGAAAAATTTCAAACGCAAATATCTCAGCGGCCATCATGTTTTTCCAATTTTACACAACGTAATCGCAAAGAGCGTTCCAAGGTTATCCGAAAACGACACCGATATTGGGTATAGAGCAGAAAACGAAAAACTCAATCATCCCAACTCGGCCGCCATCTTGGATTTTTGAAATGTCAGATTTTTCCCATAGACACGGGGGACAGAGAACAAACTCGCCATAGACGACTCTTCGCCATCTCGACCCCTTCATGGAGAACAATTGCGTCATTCAGTGGTAGGTTGATTGTGGATTAGGTAAATTGTGTTTTAATTGTTCGGTACAAGGTCCCCTATTAAGAAAATTCAAAGGGGAGCGAATGTAACGGACCATGTACGTACCAAAAATACGTTTCTATGAAAAATATTATTTTTTGTATGGCAACACTGAATTATTTTTTTACAAAATAAGAAAGCTATTAATACCTATAAACGCCTCATTCATTACAACGACGTCAAATGATGCCAACCCACTCAAAATTAAATATTCGTTGCAATAAATACCTTTGTATGAAAATGTATTTTTTATGTATGGCAACACTAACATTAAATATTTTTCCTATAACCACCATGTTGAATCAAGCAATTTGACCATACATTATTATCACCCCCTACCAATACTTTTGGCTGAGCTATTCGAAATGTGTGAAAATAGAAAAAAAAATCCTGTCGCCCGTGTTGCCAGTTTATTCGGACAAAAATAGTCAAATGTCATTACTACAACTGCGATAAATCGTTTTCAGTCATTTTTTAATCAAAAATATTTCTCCTTCTACTTTTCATATTTTTGAATGAAAAGTTCAAAAAAATGTATGGACAAGGAAAAAATCAACAAAACCTTGCAACACTGTAGATCAAGTTCTAGAACCGCCAAAAACAAAGTGACCCGCTCAAATGTTGCCAACCTCAAAATATCTCACCTCGAAAAATGCATTTTTTCGCACATTTCACTAAATGTCAGCCACGGGGTCCGCCATCTTGTCGAAAAAAAAAAACAATCTTTGACATCATAATTGAGGATACACCCGAGCCGATAGACAAAAAATATCGAAAAAACAACAAATAAATCACCGTGCTGCGACCCGGCAAAGACACCTCGAAAAATGAAAAATTTCAAACACAAATATCTCGGCGGCCATCTTGTTTTTCCACCTTTTTTCAATTTTATCGTAGCAGTCGTCCTGAAATTGACCGAAAACGACACCAATAATGGGTAGATGCGATAACAAAAAAAAAAGTTGATAATCGCAGTTCGGGCGCCATTTTGAATTTTTCAAACTTTATATTTTTCCCATAATCACCATAATGAATCGAGCAGTTCTTCCATACATTATTATTACCTCTCACCAATATATTTGGCTGTGCTATACGAAATGTGAGAAAAGTGAAAAAAAAAATCCTGGCGCAAGTGTTGCCAGTTTTTTCGGATGAAAATGATCAAATGTCATTACGACGACCGCAACAAATCGTCCAGGGTGATTTTTTCATCAAAAATGTTTCTCCTTCTACTTTTCAACTTTTTGAATGAAAAGTTCAAAAAAAAGTATGGACAAGGCAAAAAAAAACTGAACCTGGCAACACTCTCGACTGAGCCCTACAACCGCCATAAACAACGAAATCTGCTCAAATGTTGCCAACCTCGTAGTATTTCAACTCGAAAAACGCGATTTTCAGAGCTTTTTACATTAAGGCCTCCACGGGGTCCGCCATTTTGTTGAAAAAAAAAAACAGTCCCAATTGGCAAAATTGAGAATATATCCAAGCAGATCGAAAAAAAAAAGTCAAAGAAAAGGACAAAAACCATCACATCACGACCCTGCAAAAACACCTCGAAAATTCCATAAATTCAATTTCAAATATCTCGGCGGCCATCTTGTTTTTCCATTTTTTTTCAATTTCATCGTAACACTCGTCCTAAAATTATCCGAAAACGACACCAATCTTGGGTAAGCGCCCTGATAAAAAGAAAAGTTGGCCAAGTCAGCTCGGCCGCCATCTTGAATTTTGGACATGTCAGATTTTTCCCATAGACACGGATGCAAACCGACAATATCCCTTATACATGACATTCACCCCCCATCGCTCCTTCGGGCGCTCTAATCGAATTTTCGTAAAACAAAAAAAAAAATCCGGGCGCCATTGTTGCGAGTTGCCAGCGACGAAAATAGTCAAATGTCATTACGACATTGCCAGCCGATATTCTCATGCGATTTTTTAATCAAAAATATTTCTCCTTCTACTTTTCACATTTTTGAATGAAAAGTCCAAAAAAATGTATGACCGAAAAAAAAAAAAACTCAACCTGGCAACACTCGCAGCCGAGCTCCACAACCGCCTTATACAAAGTGACCCGCTCAAATGTTGCCAACAGAAGAAAAATTCGCCTGGAAAAATGCCAATTTTCGTTGATTTTACAAAATGGCCGCCACGGAGTCCGCCATCTTGTTGAAAAAAAAAAAACAATCCTCGACGACAAAATTGAGGACATACCCGAGCACATAGAGAAAAAATAACAAAAAATACACAAAAAAATCACCACGCCGCGACCCCGCAAAGTCACCTCGAAAAATGAAAAATTTCAAACGCAAATATCTCGGCGGCCATCTTGTTTTTCCAATTTTCCACAACGTAATCGCAAAGAGCGTGCCAGAGTTATCCGAAAACGACACCGATATCGCGTATAGAGCGGAAAACGAAAAAGTCAATCTTCCCAACTCGGCCGCCATCTTGGATTTTTGAAATGTCAGATTTTTCCCATAGACACGGGGGGGAGAGGGAGAAACTCGCCATAGACGACCCCCCGCCATCGGGACTCCTTCGGGGAGATCAATTGACCCTTTGGTGGGGGGCTTCCAGGATTATATAGTATAACTAGGTGCCGAGTGGGTGCGCGAGCTGCGAGCAGCTCGCGTAATACCGACGCTAAGATTTTGCCAAAAGGCTTTTTTATGGTAGCGGTTCGGGTTTGTGTGATCGCAATTAATTAAAATGTTATACCTACTTGCACTTTATAATAGCAGAGGTTCGTTTTTTCTGCCTGTCGCTTTGTTTTGAGAGGTCGCAGTTCAAAACTGACATACCTGCACTTTTTAGGAAGCGGTTCGATTTTGCGAGGTCGCAATTCAAACCTAACCTAACCTATCTCCACTTTTATGACATCGGTTTTGATTTGTTCAAACCTAGTTTGGATTCTCCATGTTACGGTTCAAATCTAACCTAACCCTTTCAGCACCTATTCAGGCAGCTGTTAGATTTTGCGAGGTCGCAGTTCGAGCCAAACCTAACTTATTTGCACTTTCTAGCAGCTGTTAGATTTTATGGCTGTGGCTGGTTTTTGTGAAGTCACAGTTAAAACCTAACCTAACCTGCCTGCCTGGATTTTTCTGACAGCGGTTCGGTTTTGTGGGGTCTCAGCGATTTGGTTTTATGAGGTCAAACCGAACCTAAACCATCTCGACTATTCTGGCAGCATTTCGGATTTGTGAGATCAAAGTTCAACGCTAACCTGGCCTAATTGCACTTTAAGTATTTTTATACTTATGGTGTAGGCAAACAGCCCACCTACCTGATGGTAAGTGGTATGGTAAGTATAGCAGCAGTTTTCAATGTCATGGTTCAAACTTAACCTAACCTACCTGTACTTTTCTGCCAGCTGTTGGATTTTGCGAGGTCGTAGTTCAAACCTAACCTAAACTATCTGCACTTTTTCGGACAGCAGTTAAATTTATACCGACGGTAAAAAAAAAATGCCAAAAGGCTTTTTTGTGGTAGCGGTTCGGGTTTGTGAGTTCGCAAATATTTTTTTATCTAAGCTACATGGATTAGTTTTGTGAGGCCACAGTTCAAACCTAACCTAACCAAGAGTACCTTTTCTGGCAGTGGTTCGGATTTGTAAGATCTTTTCAACCCTTACATAACCTATCTGCATTTTCTAGCAGCAGTTCGGATTTTCGATGTCACGGTTCAAACCTAACCTAACCTACTTTTACTTTTCTGGCAGCGGTTACATTTTGCGAGGTCGCAGTTCAAGTCTCACCCTACTAACTTGCACTTTTGGTAGTCTGTTTTATGGGGACGCGGTTCAAATCTAACCTAACCTACCTACATTTTTCGGGCAGCGGTTCAAATTTGAGGGATTACAGTGCAACCCTAACTTAACTTACCTGCATTTTCTAGCAGCGGTTTGGATTTTTTCTGGCTTTGGTTTGGTTTTGTGAGTTCGCAGTTCAAACCTCACCTAACCAGTTCCCTAGTGGAACGCATAAATCAAAACGCATAATCTCAAAACATATGAAAATTCTACGCATGATTTTAAAACGCATAAAGTTTTAACGCATAATCTCTAAACGCATAAACTTTAAATACTACCAATATCCCACCCAAAATTATGCTAAATCATAATTATGAAAACATTATGCATAATTTTTTATGGTTTACAACATTATGCGTTACAACTTTATCCATAAAAAAATATGCGTTATGACATGATGCGTTAAAAGATTATGCCATAGTACTGTTATGCCAAATGACAATTATGCCACATGAAGGCTATGCGTTAAAATTTAATGCGTTATTCATTATGCGTTTTGACATTATGCCAAAAAAATATGGGTTCAAAGGGGCACCCAGCCTAACCTCTGCCTGGACTTTTCTGGCAACGGTCCGGTTTTGAGGGGTCACAATTCAGACTTAAAAACCCCTACCTGTACTTTTCAGGCAGCGATTTGGTTTTATGAGGCCGCAGTTCAAACCTAACCTAACCTACCTGTACTTTCCTTGCAGCTGTTAGATTTTGCGAGGTCGCACTTCAAGGATAACCTAACCTACCTGCATTTTTTGACAGCAGTTCCGTTTTTTGAGATCGCAGTTCAAATCTCACCCTATTTTTGGTATCGGTTCGGTATTGCGAGATCGCAGTTCAACCTTAACCCACTTTTACCTTTCCGGTGGCAGTTAGATTTTTAACCGACTTCCAGAAATGAGGAAGCTCTGTATTCCACTGCACACATGTATGTTTTGTTTTTGTTTTTGTTTTTGAAATTCTGTGGTTTGTTTTTGAAATTCCCCCTTAAAGGGTTAAAGGGAGTTGAAAGTTTGTATGAAACTTCTAAACCGCTAGGCCTAGAATCATAAATATTGGCAGAAAGCTTTCTCTTTTGTCGTAAATGGGCACTAAGAAATATTTTTTGGAAGTTTTCCCTTACAATTTTCCCTTTGGGGTAAAAATTCAAGGGGGTTCAATTGAACGTTTTCATGAAACTTCTAAACCTCTACCTTAGCTAAGAAACATGAAGTTTGCCAGAAACGTTTCTCTTAGACCAAAGTGGGAACTAAGAAAGGAGTTTTGGAAATTTCCTCTTAAGTGGATTAAAATGGGGGTTAAAAGTTTCTATGAAATTACAGCAGTTTTAGAGTTGGACGCGGAAAGTAT
Source organism: Aethes cnicana (assembly GCA_963971205.1). Lineage (NCBI taxonomy): Eukaryota > Metazoa > Arthropoda > Insecta > Lepidoptera > Tortricidae > Aethes > Aethes cnicana. Next base: position 6,473,567 of record OZ020288.1, read on the forward strand.
GTTGCCAATCGTTTGCGATGCTGATTACGACCAGTAGTTATTCAATACGAGTAAAAAATTAGTGGCGCGCATAATCGAGTCCCGGGGAAAGAAACATGCTACTTTATTAAGTTCCATTGCAGTTCGGGCGCCATTTTGATTTATTCAATCTTCATATTTTTCCTATAGTCATCATACTGAATCAAGCAATTCTTCCATACATTATTGTTACCTCTCACCAATACATTTGGCTGTGCTATACGAAATATGACAAAAGTGAAAAAAAAACCTGGCGCCAGTGTTGCTAGTTTTTTCTGACGAAAATGGTCAAATGTCATTACGACGACCGCAACAAATCGTCCAGGGTGATTTTTTTGAATGAAAAGTCCAAAAAATCTTGGTGAAAAAAAAAACAATCCCAAATGGCAAAATTGAGAATATACCTATCCAAGCAGATTGAAAAACAAGTCAAAGAAAAGGACAAAAACCATCACAACGCGGCCCTGCAGACATCTCGAAAATTCCAAAAATTCAATTTCAAATATCTCGGCGGCCATCTTGTTTTTCTTACTTTTTCCAATTTAATCATTACACTCGTCCTAAAAATTAATTATATAATTAAGGACAACAATCTTGGGTAAGCGCCCTGATAAAAAAAAAAGTTGGCCATTTCAGCTCGGCCGCCATCTAGAATTTTTGACATGTCAGATTTTTCCCATAGACACGGATGCAAACCGACAACATCCCTCATACATGACATTCACCCCCCACCGCTCCTTCGGGCGCTCTAATCAATTTTTCGTAAAACAAAAAAAAATCCGGGCGCCATTGTCGCAAGTTGCCATCGACAAAAATAGTCAAATGTCATTACGACATTGCCAGCCGACATTCTCATGCGATTTTTTAATCAAAAATGTTTCTCCTTCTACTTTTCACATTTTTGAATGAAAAGTAGGAAAAAATGTATGAGCGAAAAAAAAAAAAACTCAACCTGGCAACACTCGCAACCGAGCTCCACAACTGCCTTTTACAAAGTGACCCGCTCAAATGTTGCCAACAGAAGAAAAATTCGCCTGGAAAAATGCCAATTTTCGTTGATTTTACAAAATGGCCGCCACGGAGTCCGCCATCTTGTTGAAAAAAAAAACAATCCTCGACGACAAAATTGAGGACATACCCGAGCACACAGAGAAAAAATATCGAAAAAAAACAAAAAAATCACCACGCCGCGACCCCGCCAAGACACCTCGAAAAATGTAAAATTTCAAACGCAAATATCTCGGCGGCCATTTTGTTTTTCCAATTTTACACAACGTAATCGCAAAGAGCGTGCCAAAGTTATCCGAAAACGACACCGATATCGCGTATAGAGCGGAAAACGAAAAACTCAATCATCCCAACTCGGCCGCCATCTTGAATTTTGGACATGTCAGATTTTTCCTATAGACACGAATGCAAACCGACAACATCCCTCATACATGACATTCACCTCCCACCGCTCCTTCGGGCGCTCTAATCAATTTTTCGTAAAACAAAAAAAAAATCCGGGTGCCATTGTCGCAAGTTGCCATCGACAAAAATAGTCAAATGTCATTACGACATTGCCAGCCGACATTCTCATGCGATTTTTAATCAAAAATGTTTCTCCTTCTACTTTTCACATTTTTGAATGAAAAGTAGGAAAAAATGTATGAGCGAAAAAAAAAAACTCAACCTGGCAACACTCGCAACCGAGCTCCACAACTGCCTTTTATAAAGTGACCCGCTCAAATGTTGCCAACAGAAGAAAAATTCGCCTGGAAAAATGCCAATTTTCGTTGATTTTACAAAATGGCCGCCACGGAGTCCGCCATCTTGTTGAAAAAAAAAAAACAATCCTCGAAGACAAAATTGAGGACATACCCGAGCACACAGAGAAAAAATATCGAAAAAAAACAAAAAATCACCACGCCGCGACCCCGCAAAGTCACCTCGAAAAATGAAAAATTTCAAACGCAAATATCTTGGCGGCCATCTTGTTTTTCCAATTTTAGACAACGTAAACGCAAAGAGCGTTCCAAAGTTATCCGAAAACGATACCGATATCAGGTATTAGAGCGGAAAACGAAAAACTCAATCATCCCAACTCGGCCGCCATCTTGAATTTTTGAAATGTCAGATTTTTCTCATAGACACAGGGGGGGGAGAGAAAAAAACTCGCCATAGACGATTCTTCGCCATCTCGACCCCTTCATGGAGAAGAGAAAAACTAAACGTGGCAATGGCAACACTCTTGACTGAGTCCTACAACTGCCAAAAACAAAGCAATCTGCTCAAATGTTGCCAACCTCGTAGTATTTCAACTCGAAAAACGCGATTTTCAGAGCTTTTTACAATAAGGGCGCCACGGGGTCCACCATTTTTTTGAAAAAAAAAAACAATCCCAAATGGCAAAATTGAGAATATATCCAAGGAGATGAAAAAAAAAGTCAAAGAAAAGGACAAAAACCATCACAACACGACCCTGCAAAGACACCTCGAAAATTCCAAAAATTCAAATTCAGATATCTCGGCGGCCATCTTGTTTTTCCATTTTATTCCAATTTATGCAAAACACTTGTCTTAAAATTATCCGAAAACGACACCAATCTCGGGTAGGCGCCCTAATAAAAAAAAAGTTGGCCATGTGAGCTCGGCCGCCATCTTGAATTTTGGACATGTCAGATTTTGCCCATAGACACGGATGCAAACAGACAACATCCCTCATACATGACATTCACCCCCCACTGCTCCTTCGGGCGCTCTCTTCGACTTTTCGTAAAAAAAAAAAAACTGGGCGCCATTGTTTCGAGTTGCCATCGACAAAAATAGTCAAATGTCATTACGACATTGCCAGCCGACATTCTTATGTGATTTTTTAACCAAAAATATTTCTCCTCCTACTTTCACATTTTTGAATAAAAAGTCGAAAAAAATGAATGAACGAAAAAAAAACTCAACCCGGCAACACTTGCAGCCAAGCTCCACAATCGCCTTATACAAAGTGACCCGCTCAAATGTTGCCAACGGAAGAAAAAATCGCCTGAAAAATGCAAATTTTCGTTGATTTTACAAAATGGCCGGCAAGAAGTCCGCCATCTTGTTGAAAAAAAAAATCAAACCCGAAAGACAAAATTGAGGAGATATCCGAGCCTATAGATAAAAAACGAAAAAACAACAAAAAAATCACCACACCGCGACCCCGCTAAAACACCTCTAAAAATTAAAATTTTCAAACGCAAATATCTCGGCGGCCATATTGTTTTTTCAATTTTGCACAACGTAATCCCAAAGAACGCATCAAAATTATTCGAAAACGACACCGATATCGGGTATAGAGCGGAAAACGAAAAACTGAATCATCTCATCTCAAATCCTGACGGATTGAAAAAAAATCCTGACGCCTGTGTTGCCAGTTTATTCAGACAAAAATAGTCAAATGTCATTACCACAACTGCGATGAATCGTTTTCAGTAATTTTTTAATCAAAAATGTTTCTCCTTCTACTTTTTATATTTTTGAATGAAAAGTCCAAAAAAATGTATGGACAAGGAAAAAATCAACAAAACCTAGCAATACTGTGGATCAAGTCCTACAACCGCCAAAAACATAGTAACTCGCTAAAATGCTGCCAAACCTCAAAAAATCTCACCTCAAAAAATGCAATTTTTCGCACATTTCACTAAATGTCAGCCATGGGGTCCGCCATCTTGTTGAAAAAAAAAACAATCGTTGACAACAAAATTGAGAATAATTCCGAGCCCATAGAAAAAAATATATCGAAAAAACAACAAAAAAATCACCGCGATGCGACCCCGCAAAGACACCTCGAAAAATGAAAAATTTCAAACACAGATATCTCGGCGGCCATCTTGTTTTTCCAATTTTTCACAACGTAATCGCAAACAACGTGCCAAAGTTATCCGAAAACGACACCGATATCGGGTATAGAGCGAAAAACGATAATCTCAAACATACCAAATCGGCCGCCATCTTGGATTTTTGAAATGTCAGATTTTGCCCATAGCCTTGAGGGGGAAAGAGAAAGACTCGCCATAGACGACTCTCCGCCTTCTCGACCCCTTCATGGAGAACAATTGCGTCATTCAGTGGTAGTTTGATTGTGGGATTAGGTAAAAGCTGTGTTGAGGCGGCCCCCTATAAGAAGCTCCAAAGGGGGGCGAATGTAACGGACCATATACGTACCAAAAATACGTTTCTATGAAAATTATTATTTTTTGTATGGCAACACTGAATTATTTTTTTACAAAATAAGAAAACTATTAATACCTATAAACGCCTCATTCATTACAACGACGTCAAATGATGCCAACCCACTCAAAATTAAATATTCGTTGCAATAAATACCTTTGTATGAAAATGTATTTTTTATGTATGGCAACACTAACATTAAATATTTTTCCTATAACCACCATGTTGAATCAAGCAATTTGACCGTACATTATTATCACCCCCTACCAATACTTTTGGCTGAGCTATTCGAAATGTGTGAAAATAGAAAAAAAAATCCTGACGCCCGTGTTGCCAGTTTATTCAGACAAAAATAGTCAAATGTCATTACGACAACTGCGATAAATCGTTTTCAGTCATTTTTTAATCAAAAATGTTTCTCCTTCTACTTTTCATATTTTTGAATGAAAAGTCCAAAAAAATTTATGGACAAAGAAAAAATCAACCAAACCTGGCAACACTATGGATCAAGTCCTACAACCGTCAAAAACAAAGTGACCCGCTCAAATGTTGCCTACCTCAAAATATCTCACCTCGAAAAATGCATTTTTTCGCACATTTCACTAAATGTCAGCCACGGGGTCCGCCATCTTGTCGAAAAAAAAAAACAATCTTTGACATCATAATTGAGGATACAGTCGAGCCGATAGACAAAAAATATCGAAAAAACAACAAAAAAATCACCGCGCTGCGACCCGGCAAAGACACCTCGAAAAATGAAAAATTTCAAACACAAATATCTCGGCGGCCATCTTGTTTTTCCAACTTTTTTCAATTTTATCGTAGCAGTCGTCCTGAAATTGACCGAAAACGACACCAATATTGGGTAGATGCGATAACAAAAAAAAAAGTTGATAATCGCAGTTCGGGCGCCATTTTGAAATTTTCAAACTTCATATTTTTCCCATAGTCACCATACTGAATCAAGCAATTCTTCCATACATTATTATTACCTCTCACCAATACATTTGGCTGTGCTATACGAAATGTGAGAAAAGTGAAAAAAAAAATCCTGGCGCCAGTGTTGCCAGTTTTTTCTGATGAAAATGATCAAATGTCATTACGATGACCGCAACAAATCGTCTTGGGTGATTTTTTCATCAAAAATGTTTCTCCTTCTACTTTTCAACTTTTTGAATGAAAAGTCCAAAAAAATGTATGGACAAGGCAAAAAAAAACTGAGCCTGGCAACACTCCCGACTGAGCCCTACAACCGCCAAAAACAACGAATTCTGCTCAAATGTTGCCAACCTCGTAGTATTTCAACTCGAAAAATGCGATTTTCAGAGCTTTTTACATTAAGGCCTCCACGGGGTCCGCCATTTTGTTGAAAAAAAAAAACAATCCCAATTGGCAAAATTGAGAATATATCCAAGCAGATCGAAAAAAAAAAGTCAAAGAAAAGGACAAAAACCATCACATCACGACCCTGCAAAAACACCTCGAAAATTCCATAAATTCTATTTCAAATATCTCGGCGGCCATCTTGTTTTTCCATTTTTTTTCAATTTCATCGTAACACTCGTTCTAAAATTATCCGAAAACGACACCAATCTTGGGTAAGCGCCCTGATAAAAAGAAAAGTTGGCCAAGTCAGCTCGGCCGCCATCTTGAATTTTGGACATGTCAGATTTTTCCTATAGACACGAATGCAAACCGACAACATCCCTCATACATGACATTCACCCCCCACCGCTCCTTCGGGCGCTCTAATCAATTTTTCGTAAAACAAAAAAAAAAATCCGGGCGCCATTGTCGCAAGTTGCCATCGACAAAAATAGTCAAATGTCATTACGACATTGCCAGCCGACATTCTCATGCGATTTTTTAATCAAAAATATTTCTCCTTCTACTTTTCACATTTTTGAATGAAAAGTAGGAAAAAATGTATGAGCGAAAAAAAAAAAACTCAACCTGGCAACACTCGCAGCCGAGCTCTACAATCGCCTTGTACAAAGTGACCCGCTCAAATGTTGCCAACGAAAGAAAAAGTTGCCTCGAAAAATGCCAATTTTCGTTGATTTCACACAATGGCCGCCAGGGAGTCCGCCATCTTGTTGAAAAAAAAAAAACAATCCTCGACGGCAAAACTGAGGACATACCCGAGCCCATAGAGAAAAAATATCGACAAAGAAACGAAAAAATCACCACGCCGCGACCCCGCAAAGTCACCTCGAAAAATGAAAAATTTCAAACGCAAATATCTCGGCGGCCATCTTGTTTTTCCAATTTTACACAACGTACGCGCAAAGAACGTGCCAAGGTTATCCGAAAACGACACCGATATCGCGTATAGAGCGGAAAACGAAAAAGTCAATCATCCCAACTCGGCCGCCATCTTGGATTTTTGAAATGTCAGATTTTTCCCATAGACACGGGGGGGAGAGGGAGAAACTCGCCATAGACGACCCCCCGCCATCGGGACTCCTTCGGGGAGATCAATTGACCTTTTGGTGGGGGGCTTCCAGGATTATATAGTATAATAAGTCTGCAGTAGAAGAAGTCGCGTCTGTAACCTGAAAATTAAAAGAAACGATCCACTCGAAGGGAGTATATAAACGATGCTGAACACAAAATAACGATATTTGGAAAAATTGTCTGCATGTATGTATGTGTATGTATGTCCGGATTTAACTCGAAAATGGTTGGATTGCAACTACATGTCGCTGCCTGGTATGATTACGTTCTAGCCTCGTGTAAAATTATTTTTGTTCACAAACTTTTCCATGTTTGAAAGTTTTCTCCACTTCAAAATATTTAACTTTATCAAATTGAAGTTTTTTTTTTTTTTAATAATATTGATGTTAAACCAGGTAAAATACTTCTTGGAACCTTCTAAAAATTACTTTAATTGAAAGAGATCTTCAAACATCTGCACTGTACGGATTAATTTAAAAAAATGTGAAGAATTTTGCATAATTATTAGAAATAAAAATATTCGAGTCTTAATTACATATTTAGACATCGCCAGATAGTACATCAAAATGAAAGAAATATCCATACTAATTTTATAAAAGCGAAAGTAACTCTGTCTGTCTGTCTACAACCGCATTCCATGCGGATGAAGTCGCGGGCAGAAACTAGTATTAAATATTTAAGAAACATAAATTAATAGTTAACTAAGGCCGACTTGCACCAAGCTGTTAACTTCGGGTAAAATAAATTGTATGAATCTGACGTGGGTTGAGAACCTAACCCGAGGTTAGCGGCTTGGTGCAAGTAGGCCTTATCCGTCAAAATTGTATATTGTTCATTTTATACTAGATGGCGGTAGCAGTATCATGGCTGGCGTGTCGTCAACCACGTTCTGGGCTATCATTCTAACTCTAGTGCTTGGCTCCTGCGGTGTTGTCTTCATTGCATTTCTATTGAGGAGAAAAAAGTTAGTAAACCTTGTTTTGAAATGGTGTTCATTAAAGATATAATAATAATAAATAAATATTTATGATACTAGCGAGAAACTGACATAGTCCCTGAGAGATTTAAATTCTTAAATGATCGGTTTCCAGATCATCAAAAGTATAGTTGCATTATAAGAATGAAAAATTCGAGAAAGAATGTTTTAAAGAAACCATAACAACAACAATGCTTATAAAACTAAGTATTTGAGGAACATAGAGATAACCTAAGTACTTTTAGGAAGTCCCGCACTTCAATGTATTTGGAAAGTATTTCAAAAACACCAACAGCATACTCAACGTCGTGCTGAGACAGCCGTCAGACATACGTTGAGAGTGTTTGTGGTGCTTTTTAAATACTTTCCAAATACATTGAAGCGTTTTGAATTGTGGAGGGGCGGGACTCTCTATAGTAGATTATCGCTACTTGCGGATAGTTGAACGAACGGCGTATTTACTTCTCAGGGCGTTACTACCTACTAAGCAGCAATCGCCGGCCTTACAGCTGAACGCTGGCGATGGCCAGTACGTGGTGGCGTACACGATCAAGCCACCGAAGCAGGCGCAGCCTGACATACTCAACCCGCCACCTGGTAAGAGAATACCCGTGTTTGTCCATAAGAGTGCATGTTAGCGTATTATGATTTCGTAATAATCTATATTAGTTCACATTGTCCATACCACATCCGGTACTCCATACAAACTAAAAATCTGCACGCTAAAATATTAGCTTTTGCAAACACGTGCGCGTGTATGCGATAGTGAACGTTTTGACCGATTTTGCTATGGTAAAACGCGCATGTTCTTCGCGGGCGGTGTGAGGTACTAAAGAAGAATTCCCGACTATTAGTGTTATTTTGATAACTTTCTTCTTTCTTTAGGTGAAATGGTTTTTTTTATTTTAACACTCTATTCGATGTATTTTTTTCACTTTTTTTTTCAACCGTTGCATAGTAGATAATATGGGTACTTAGCATCAACTGTCATTATTAGTTGCCAAGGCAAAGTCTGTGAATCACAATTCCTTAAAGGCTGCGTTCGCAAACAATACCTCATCATCATCATCATCATCATTTCAGACGAAAGACGTCCACGGCTGGACATAGGCCTCCTCCAAACACTACCTACCATGGTCGAAAGATTTATTTATTTATTTATTTATTTATTTATTTAATATGGTTTGCCATCAGGTACAATACCATAGCACATGCACAAAATAAACGTTTAGTACGATAACATCAAGAGTATCCACCCAATTACAGGCAAACACAGCATGCATTATAAAGATAACGCTTAGTGTAAAGTAAAAACAAAGAAAACCTAAGTGAGTAAAAAAAAAAAATTTTTTTTTTTTAAAGATAATGTAATATGTTAAAATTTGTAGCTATGGTAATCTAGAGAATTTGGAGTAAGTTTGAGGTTAGAAATAAAAGTAACAAATTTCCATACAAGTTTAATGTTATAAAAAGTCCTTTTCTACTTACAATAAACAGAAGATATGATTTGAAAATGTTTGTATTAGCATCCAAGGGAATTAGTAGTACTGGCCGGTGCCAGTGGCTACGTGCGGTAACGAGCCGGTTAAAATTAAATAAATAGGTGGGTTCCTTGGCAAGATTTGATCGATAACGCTCTTTTTAAAATAATTATTATAAGGTTGGTAATCGAAAGGGTTGGTAAATGGAATGGACTCAGCTGTGAAGTATGGCCCTCCGAGGCAGTAAGAGCTCGGAGCCACCGGGAAGCCGGAACCAAGCAGGGTGCAGTAGACCAGTGCAGAACAGCAGGTATGAGGCGGGCGGCAAGATAGGCCCGTACAAAACGGCTAGTACGAAACAGCCGTGACAAAGCACCGTTACAAAGCACCTCCTGAAATAATCATGTTATGTGTAAGCGATCACTTCAGAAAGAAATAATAGTTATAGGGGTTTGGGAGTAAGACAAATAGTAGAAATAGGTTAGGTTGGATGTTATGAAACGTTTTAGGTGTGAGAAAAGTGTAAAGTAAGATAGCAGATGAGGTGGCATAACCTCAAAGTCATAATATGGTATTATTTTGACAATTTGTGAGAAATTGCTTTACGATAGGAAAGGTCTATAGGAAATTATAATTAAATTACCTGTCGGAGGAAAACTGCTTTGCCTGGATGCGTTAATAGTAGATGTCAACTCCAGAGATATTGCGCCGGTAACGTCTCGGCTGAAAATTTTAGAAGACAATGGTTTAAACATCGAATTAATGTAACACGGACAGTTGTAATTATGTGGATTACTTACTTGAGATAGGCTTTAGAGCCTCCTGTACCTATATTGGTGTTAAATTTGGTAAACGACGACGGCGTGGTATTTAAATAATTTCGGTTCGACTGCTTGCTGAAAATAAATATCGAATTAGAACGATTTAACGGCTATTAAATAATTAATAAATTGAAGATGAAGAATTTTCGACATAAATCGTTGGATACTTACAGATTTGGAATATAATATCTTATAGGAAATAATAGGCCTCCAGCGGGCAAGAAAAGTGAAATAAGAAATGTCAAACGAGAACGAGTCTATGGTCTCCTCTCGCTGGCCATAGAGATAAATTATCCATATATTGAATGGTTCAAGTAGATTATTGATTTTAATGAAAAAGTATTTATTAAAAACGAACTAGAAAGACTGTTTTTTACTGAAAAGAATTCCTGAAACGAAATTTTGAAAAGCAATGATATAAAATGATGATGCAAACAACAACACTGAAGATAGAAGTACCATGAGATTCCGCTAGATGGCAGTCAGAACCCCATTATGACGGATTAAAATGTATTAGTACGATGAGATGCCGTTAGAGGGCAGTAGGAACCTGATTTAAAATTTATTGTAAAGAAATTTATATTACATACCCCCTTAACCAGGAGAATTTTACGATAGAAGCAACTGAAAGAGTAAAATTCCAGCTCGCCCTCGAGCTGAAAATCAAGTAAAAACAAAAGTTCCAAAACGAAAAGAAAAGAATAACTATTATAATATGAATCAGAAGTACAGTAGCTAAACAACAGGGAATGCGGTAAATGAGACGAGTAACGTAGAGTAGGTATGGTAAGTAGTAGGTGTAGAGGTAGGGTTAACAATGGAAGGGGTAGCCGACCACTGACGTGAATGCAGTTTTGAGACATGATCAGGTCTATTCGATTCCCTTTTACGACGGTCGAGGTCGTGGAGGCACAATTTAACGACGTGTCAGTAGTCGGGATAAACCACGAAATTTTAAGAGTAGGTAGCAGTGGGTAACACTACAAATGGTATTGGGTAGGGTACGGTATTAGTAAATAATGGTAGAGGTAATAGTAAAGGTAGGTAAGAGTTAACAATGGAAGGGGTAGCCAACCATAGACTTGAATGCAGTTTTAAGACATGATCAGGTCTATTCGATTCCCTTTTACGACGGTCGAGGTCGTGGAGGCACAATTTAACGACGTGTCAGTAGTCGGGATAAACCACGAAATTGAATTACCAAAATGAGTTGGAATTAATTTAAAGTGCTGCAGTTGTGGGTAACGCTTACGACTCTTAATAGGTAGGGTATGTAGATAATACGGGTAAAGGTAGGTAGTATTTAACAATGGAAGGGGTAGCCGACCATTGACTTGAATGCAGTTTTAAGACATGATCAGGTCTATTCGATTCCCTTTTACGACGGTCGAGGTCGTGAAGGCACAATTTAACGACGTGTCAGTAGTCGGGATAAACCACTAAATTTAAAGAACATTAAGGGTATTCGTGACCCTTTATAGTATAATGTATAGAAAAAAAAACGTATTCTTATGCACTAGGGAGGACTATGTGTCTCTCACTACAGTAGGGTAAGTACTAGTAGTATAATTATGATGTGAGCATCGAGTAGTTACGTAGTATTATAAGTATAAGTAGTAAGTCTATCTATCCTAATATATTTATTTGTTATACAATTTTAACTTGTCGAGATGTATGCAGGTGAGGTGATATATTCATATGTATATAAGGGTTTATAATATTTGTTCAAAAGTTTATCAACATTTAAAAAAAAGAAATGGCCGAAAGTGTATAATTATTAATTATCAATGTTAAATTGGTAACTGTATCTTATAGAAAGTTGCGGGTGTAATTTAAGCCTTTAACTCAAAATAATGAATACAGAAGTATCTATAGTAGATGAAAAGGAGGTCACCACGTCGCAGCTGTAACAGAGTCACCAACCGCTCTGGAGTGAGGAAAGTGTCGGCTTCCTTAAGGTGTCACGATCCGCACCGGTTTTTAGGCTTATTTTTAGCTTTGATTGGATTACAAACCTAATCGTAGAGATAAAAGGTGGTAGAGGAATAATATTGAAAATTTAGTTAATTTAGATAAGTATTTTGTAACGGTAGGTTTACTTTAGTTGAATTTATAATTTGTAAGCATATTGTTTTATGTATATTTAATTTAATTTATGTGTATATTTATTTTATATAATATTTGGATTTAGTAAAATTTACATTCAATGTTGGTTTATTGTATTGTATGGACAATATATATGTACACTGAATTTGTATATAGGTAATAGTTAATATCTGCATACATTCGACAGTTTATAACTTATAGAGAAGCATCCATCAACCAGCCTGACCAACAGCAGGTTGAGGATGTAGTAAATTAAACCAAGATTTAACCTAAGTTTTTTTTTTTTACGCCATCTTTCAGAAATCACACCATGTTAAAACCTTCTCCCAGGACAGTTGTTATCAAACCAAATAAAACTCTCTACAGTCCGGGGTTTCGTTCTTATCCTATCTTTCAGAAAACATACCAGGTTAAAGCCATCTCCCAGGACAGTTGTTATCAAACCAAATAAAACTCTCTACAGTCCGGGGTTTCGTTCTTATCCTATCTTTCAGAAAACATACCAGGTTAAAGCCATCTCCCAGGACAGTTGTTATCAAACCAAATAAAACTCTCTACAGTCCGGGGTTTCGTTCTTATCCTATCTTTCAGAAAACATACCAGGTTAAAGCCATCTCCCAGGACAGTTGTTATCAAACCAAATAAAACTCTCTACAGTCCGGGGTTCTGTTCTTATCCTATCTTTCAGAAAACATACCAGGTTAAAGCCATCTCCCAGGACAGTTGTTATCAAACCAAATAAAACTCTCTACAGTCCGGGGTTCTTGAAATGTACCATGTAGTTATTGTCATACTATATTTGTTTTTTATTTAGCGTTTATTGAAACTGGTTTACAATCTTTGATGTGCCATTTTCCTAACTTCTTCCCTTTCTCGTCCTCCAGTTCGTAGACTAAGCGTGACACCTTTCGTAGCACCCTGCATTTTTCGTATTTCGGGGCGAGTTTCGCAGCGAAATATTTGCCAGCGTTGCTTTGTTTGAATGTCCTCTTCCAAACTTCGTCACCCACGTTGAATTCGATATCACGGCGCTTGTCATTATAGTGCTTAATGTTTCGATCATGAGCTTTTTGCAACAACTCCTTGACGGTGGGGTATATGTCTTTGAGGACGACTAGTTTATTGTAATAGTCGCGCCTCGAAGAGAAGACGATTTCATCCACCATCTCGGAGTCATTGTAGATCGTCCCATCAGGCACGGCTTCGCGGCCGTGAACCAACATGAACGGGGTGAACGAAGTGGATTCGTTCACGGAGGTATTCAAGGCGAACTGGATTCGAGACAGATTTACATCCCAGGTTCTATGATCGGACTCAACAAAACTGGAAATCGCAGTCACGATCGTTTTATTGTACCGCTCCACTGTGTTTACTTGTGGGCAGTACACTGGGGTGTAATGAAGTTGCGGAATGTTGTACCTAGCGAACAGCTGTTGCACATCACCGCCAGTGAAGTAGGTGGCATTGTCTGCAATTATCGTTTGGGGAATACCATGCACCATGAAGACGTGGTTCTCCAAACGCTGAGAAATCACTTTCCCTGTGGCACGGCGCATCGGGAACAGCATGCAATACTTGCTGAAACAACACACAACCACTAGCAAGTAGGTGTTTAGTTGTCTCGACTGTGGCAGGGGCCCAACGAGGTCTAGGCTGAGGCACTGGAACGGACGAGAACAATCTTTGGCGCTTCCCATAAAGCCGGGAGTAGGTTGCTGGCTGTGTTTGTATGCTGCGCATGTTGCACATTCTGTGACATACCGTACCACATCTGAGTACATTTTCGGCCAGAAGTAACGCAATTTAAGCCTTCGATAGGTTTTGGCTGTACCCAGATGAGCAGCAGTTGGGACGGAATGATTTTGTTGGAGGATGTCTTCCCGATAATCCGCAGGTATGACCTCCTTCCACTCGAAGTCGTTGGTTAGTTGGTTTCTACTCTTTGTATAACGGTAAAGACGACCGTTAACAATTTGAAAATTAGGGCAAGAAGTAGGGTTATCCTCGCACTTCTTGCGTATTATCTAAGTACCAAGTATCTGTGATTTTATTTAGATCTATTATTGAAATAGGCACAGACCTCGACAGAGCGTCTGGGACTATGTTTTCAGAGCCCTTCCGATGCTCAATAATAAAATTGTAAGGAGACAGACGACAACCCCACCTTTCGAGGCGTCCTGTAGGATTTTTCAAATTGAGAAACCATTTTAGGCTGGAATGGTCGGTAATAATTTTAAATTGATTATTTCCCTCCAAATAGGGTCTGAAATGCTCAACAACGTTTACCACCGCTAGCGCCTCTCGCTCAGTCGCTGAGTAATTTCTCTCAGGTGGCGTCAGTGAACGACTGTAATACGCGATGGGATGCTCCTCTCCTTCAAAGTCTTGGGTCAAAGTTCCTCCGATTCCAAAGTCTGAAGCGTCGCAGTGGACAGCGAATGGCTTGGAAAAGTCCGGACACGCGAGAACTGGAGCTGAGGTCATTGCCTTTTTGAGCTCGTTGAAGGCGTGGTCGGCTTCTGGAGACCAATTGAAAGGGGGAGCGCCCTTGCGAGATGAAGTGAGCTGATTGAGGGGTCCAGCAATGTTGCTGAAGTTTTTGATAAAACGTCGGTAGTATGACGCTGTGCCAAGAAAACGTTTGACATCTTTACGCGATGCGGGTACAGGGAAATCAATTATGGCTTTCACCTTGTCGGGGTCGGTACGTAAACCATATTCGTCAACGAGGAAGCCTAGGTATTTTAACTGTTTTCTGAAGAAATTACATTTAGAGAGGTTAATCGTTAAGTTCGCATACCGGAGGCGATTCAAAACGGTACGTAAAAGGAGAATGTGCTCGGAAAACGTCTCCGACACTACGATAATATCGTCCAGGTAGATAAATATGCGCCCGTTATACTCGGGGCCGAAAAGTATGTCCATTAGACGTTGCTGCGTTGCTGGCGCAGAAGTAAGGCCAAAACACATTACTTTAAAGTGGAATAAACCACGCTGAGGAACAGTAAACGCTGTCTTTTCCTTACATTCCTGTGAGCTCAGTCCAATTTGCCAAAAAGCGGACTTTAGATCCAACGACGACAAGTATTTGGCGTTACCAAGTTGATTAAGAATCTGGTTAATGTAAGGAAGAGGGTAAGCGTCATGTTTAGATATTTCGTTAAGTTTCCTACTGTCCAAGCAGAAGCGAAGGGTACCGTCGGACTTGGGAGCCATCGTGACAGGATTGTTCCACGGACTAGAACTGGGTTCTACTACGTCGAGTTCCAGCATCTCATCCAGCTGCGTATTCAGCTCTTGGAGTTTGAATGGAGAGAACATGTAGTAGCGTTGTTTAATGGGTTTTGCGTCCCCCGTGTCAATCTTGTGGGTTATGAGATGTGTACGCCCTAGACCTTTTTGTTCAGAAGAAATGGACTCGAATTCCTTCAGAATCTCTTCTGCTTGTGACCGTTCCTCGCAGGACAAGGAATCTAAACCTTGTAAAAAGTGGATATTAGAGGATACTGTAGCAATTTGATCCTCATTAGATAAAGAGCAAGCGTTACCCAACAAAGCAAGTATATCTGGAGCAATGTTAAATTCGCGCCAGAAATTAATTCCAAATAATAATTTTGTAGATACCCCAGGTATAATATAAAATTTAACAATTGATGTCTTGTCCTGTACCGTTACTGGTAGGAAGACATAACCGGTAACGGGTGAAGAAGAACCGTTAGCCGTCACCACATGATCAAGATCATGTGACTTATGAACCGTCGCCAAGTCCGTAAAATATTTACCAGTGTCACTACCGATGATTGATATCTCCGATCCTGAATCAAGAAGGCCGTTGTACTGCAACCCGTAAATGGTTACTGACAGGTATGGTCGTAGGTCTTTACCTTCAAAAACACCAACCAGTTTTGACGCAGGATTTGATTGAAACGTTTCGCCAATTGTCGACAGCCACGATTGCCAATCCTTAATATTGGTGTTACCGGTCGGTAATCCCGGGTCAGTAGTAGTGCAAACGTTCACCTTAGTAGTAGTAGGCCGTTTGAATAAAGGTTCGGGTGAGTTAGGGTTCGGTAGTTGAGAATTGTAGTATACTTTTGTTTTATATTTTTTATTAGACGACTTTGTGTACATATTTTTACGGGGTAGGTGCGGGGCAACAGTGGGTAAATGCTGGGGAACAACATTTACGCCAGATTTTGGTGAATTTCTAGTAGTTATGTTAGTGTAAGTATTAGGTAAATGTTGGGTATCTAAATGTGAGTGGCCAGAGTGTTGGGTAACAACATTCGAGCTTGTAGCCACATTGTTGTTAGGTAAATGTTGGGTAACAACATTTGTTTTGGGTAAATGCTGGGTAGCAGCATTTGAGTTACTCATAGGGGAATGTTGGGTAGCAACATTCGTTTTAGGTAGATGCTGGGTAGCAGCATTTGGGTAAATACCAGAGAAATGTTGGGTAACAAGATTTGTCTGGGGTAAATGCTGGGTAGCAGCATTTGAGTAAGTAGCCGGAAAATGTTGGGTAGCAACATTTGTCCGGGGTAAATGCCGGGTAGCAGCATTTGGGTATGTAACCGGAAAATGTTGGGTAGCAACATTTGTCCGGGGTAAATGCCAGGTATTGGGGTACGTAGTATTAGTAGCGGAAGCAGGGTACAAAGCGTAAGCGTTAGTAGGGTATGCAGTGTTAGGTGGGTAAGACATGTTATAGTAGTTAGTGGGGATGTGGGGGTAAGCGGGATATATAGGGTAAGCGGGGTAATATGCAGGAAGGGTATATGCGGGTAAAGCTTTGGTAGTTTGGTTAGTAGTGGTATTATTAGAAGTCACATCCGGTATTGTATGGGTTTTTAAATTCGAAGAGTAGGTAGTTGGCAATGTAGGTATTAGAGTATTATTATTAGTAGTAGTCGAATCGGCCATACTCCGATCCGAGTAAGTTAGTTTTTTGTAGGGTTACACTTTGGGCATGTCCGGGCGGTGACATTGTTCTCACCGCAACGGTAACAAATAATAATACGAGGAGCATTGCACGTGCTCAGCTTATGACCATTAACGCGGCAGCGTACACAAAAATCGGGAGTATTATTAGTCTGTACTACTGACACGAGTTTAGCCAGGTTACCCTTGAATACAAGGTCCGAGGCCAAAGATTTACTAACATCTTTACTAGGCTCGACAAACAGCTTAGCGCGTTGGCTGGCAGCCTCCAGCTGTCGACAACAAGACCTCAAGTCATCAATACTATTTATTGTAGTAAGTGCCAATTGTTTAGAGTAAAATGGCCGTATGTTATGTAAAAGTATACCAAGTTGCTCCTCCTCCGGCAAGGGACGTTCTAATCGCGAGAAGTAACACAACATGATGCTGATGTAAATAACTATATTTTCATCAACACCCTGTGTTCTCGATCGAATCTCGTTGAGTAGGCGTTCATTGTAGTCTATAGGTAGGAAATCACGGATAAGTAAAGCTTTTAACTCGGCCCAGGAATGTACGTCATGAACAATCCCCTCAAACCATAATAAAGCGTCGCCGGTGAATAATTCACTGGCGGATCCGAACAGCCTACTCTCAGAGATCTCCCGAGATACTCTGAGCAGGTCGAGTCTTCTCAAAAAAGTTTTGACACAAGTCTTTCCGTCAAATTTCAGGTTTAATTTGGCTACAGCATTGTAATTATCTGCGGTACATTTAATCGAAGTATTCGGTTGAGGTGTGGCAACTTGGGCAGTAGTATTAATCTGAGTATCCGCAGTTAAAAATGAACTACGGAATATAGTTAGTACATTGTCAATTTTGACTAAGAGCTTATCAAGCTCATCAAACAATTGAGTATGCAGCTCGGCTTCTGACTCGGACGGAGATATGCGGGTTAGTCTGTGATATAGATGATGGGCTACGGCTTGGACACGGTTCAGAATGTTTAACGACTTACGTTTCTCAGTTGATTGCAATAGTTCCGCTAGACTCACAAGTTTATTTTTTATAGTTGAGAGTTCCTCAGGTACGTCTCCTTCGAATGAGGCTATCTCGTCAGTAGGTAAGTCCTTGGACAGCTTCCGGACTTGAGCACGCAGGTCAGCCACTGTAGACGCAGGAGTACCAGACCTAATCCTGACCTCATGCTCGAGCTCGTCCTTTTGTAACAGGTTGAACGCTATTGGACGTTCCTCCATATTGTCAAAGCAGAAAAGTGCAAGAAAAAATATTCAAAGGCCGACCCAATCAAAGTGTGAAAATCAGAAAAAAAAATCCGCAAAGTCCAATCAATGCAAAGCAAAGCCGCTTGTAGGTATATGTAGATAGGTATATGTGGGTAGGTATAAATCAGGTAGGTTTAGGTAGGTAGCTAGGTTGGTACCTAGGTAGTATTTTAGGTTAACAAGGTTCAACCTAAATGTAGTAATAAGTAGTAGTTATTGAAAACGTTATCGATCAATTACAAATAGTATATAGGTAGAATTGTATAAGTAACCTTGTAAAAGTTGTATTATTAAAATAAAAATAAAAATGTAAAAGGTTTAGGCAAATCTCAAGCAGTCAACACAGTAGTAAGTAATTTTTTTTTTGGTAAGTAAGTTATGTAACAAACAGTTGTAACTAACTGTATTAGATGTAAGTTTAGTAAGTAGTAACTAGTAAAGTTAGATAAGTTTACAGCAGTATGAAATTTCAAAATAAATTTTAGTGGTTTTTTTTTTAAACTTTTCCAATATTAAATTAATAAATAGCAATAATACTGGTCATAGAAACAACACTTAAAACAACCGTGCTGTATAAAGTAAAATAAGTCCTTATGTAATATGACTTAAAAGAATATTACACACAGTAAATTTGCAATAAGTAAACAAAGCGTTATCGATCAATTTATTTTTAAGCACTGTAAATAGCATAAAACTAATCAAATCCTGCCAAGACTCAAATTTCGGGCGCCATGTAATATGTTAAAATTTGTAGCTATGGTAATCTAGAGAATTTGGAGTAAGTTTGAGGTTAGAAATAAAAGTAACAAATTTCCATACAAGTTTAATGTTATAAAAAGTCCTTTTCTACTTACAATAAACAGAAGATATGATTTGAAAATGTTTGTATTAGCATCCAAGGGAATTAGTAGTACTGGCCGGTGCCAGTGGCTACGTGCGGTAACGAGCCGGTTAAAATTAAATAAATAGGTGGGTTCCTTGGCAAGATTTGATCGATAACGCTCTTTTTAAAATAATTATTATAAGGTTGGTAATCGAAAGGGTTGGTAAATGGAATGGACTCAGCTGTGAAGTATGGCCCTCCGAGGCAGTAAGAGCTCGGAGCCACCGGGAAGCCGGAACCAAGCAGGGTGCAGTAGACCAGTGCAGAACAGCAGGTATGAGGCGGGCGGCAAGATAGGCCCGTACAAAACGGCTAGTACGAAACAGCCGTGACAAAGCACCGTTACAAAGCACCTCCTGAAATAATCATGTTATGTGTAAGCGATCACTTCAGAAAGAAATAATAGTTATAGGGGTTTGGGAGTAAGACAAATAGTAGAAATAGGTTAGGTTGGATGTTATGAAACGTTTTAGGTGTGAGAAAAGTGTAAAGTAAGATAGCAGATGAGGTGGCATAACCTCAAAGTCATAATATGGTATTATTTTGACAATTTGTGAGAAATTGCTTTACGATAGGAAAGGTCTATAGGAAATTATAATTAAATTACCTGTCGGAGGAAAACTGCTTTGCCTGGATGCGTTAATAGTAGATGTCAACTCCAGAGATATTGCGCCGGTAACGTCTCGGCTGAAAATTTTAGAAGACAATGGTTTAAACATCGAATTAATGTAACACGGACAGTTGTAATTATGTGGATTACTTACTTGAGATAGGCTTTAGAGCCTCCTGTACCTATATTGGTGTTAAATTTGGTAAACGACGACGGCGTGGTATTTAAATAATTTCGGTTCGACTGCTTGCTGAAAATAAATATCGAATTAGAACGATTTAACGGCTATTAAATAATTAATAAATTGAAGATGAAGAATTTTCGACATAAATCGTTGGATACTTACAGATTTGGAATATAATATCTTATAGGAAATAATAGGCCTCCAGCGGGCAAGAAAAGTGAAATAAGAAATGTCAAACGAGAACGAGTCTATGGTCTCCTCTCGCTGGCCATAGAGATAAATTATCCATATATTGAATGGTTCAAGTAGATTATTGATTTTAATGAAAAAGTATTTATTAAAAACGAACTAGAAAGACTGTTTTTTACTGAAAAGAATTCCTGAAACGAAATTTTGAAAAGCAATGATATAAAATGATGATGCAAACAACAACACTGAAGATAGAAGTACCATGAGATTCCGCTAGATGGCAGTCAGAACCCCATTATGACGGATTAAAATGTATTAGTACGATGAGATGCCGTTAGAGGGCAGTAGGAACCTGATTTAAAATTTATTGTAAAGAAATTTATATTACAATAATTAAAGAACTGGATAATAATTTTATACCCTTTATCTTCGCTGTGAGTCGTATTTAAGACGTCAAGGCAAGGCCGTGTTTACTTAGGATCCACCGGAAGTGATCCTCCTCCTCAGTTGTTTTATGATTTACTTATTTTCGGTTATTTTCTGTATTACAGCATATTACACTCAACATCAGTGAAAATGGGTCACTTTGTATAGAAAATCCTATCCAAAGTGACCCTTATTGATTGCTGTTGAGTGTATTTCTGGAATATTTAAGATAAAAAAAGTTTTGTTTATACGGCCGGGTCTGTAAATAATTGTTAAGAGGGCGTTTTCAGAAATTGTTGTAAACGTACGTTTTTGGGTATTTCTTACCCAGAATTATTTTTACTTCATTCCTGTTACATGAAAATAATTGTCCGAGATTTTACTTTTGAAATAATATTTTCCGTTAAGGGCACCACCAAAAGTGACGTCATTTAATAGTTAATTCGGGACAATTTTTTCTTGTATTCAGATCGATAGAGCTAGCGATTCTGAATAGTAAACAACCATAAACAAGTTTTTTACAACAATTTCTTAAAACGCCCATGATTACATTGTATATATTATGTATCCAAAAAACGAACTATATACGAATTAGGGGACAAAATGGGGTCTGTAGAGTTGAAGTTCCTTATAGCCCATTGAAAGGCCTAAAATCTTTGTTTCCGATGGAGTTGGCATTTCTATAGAACACCCAATTCACCTCTTCAAACGTAAGTACGTCGTCGGTATTCATTAATTTGACCTTTCTTGTAGATAAACCAAAATTAAAGAGAAAATTATAATAATTCAGCAGTCTTTACCGCAAAATTCTGATAATCGCCGACAGCACCTGTAATTTTCTAGTTTCTAGGTAAATCTGAAAACGTTTCAAACAAGATCAAAGCTGTAATGTGTATAGCTATTTAAATGGCGGAAATATTTGCTCTTTCGGTTTTGAGATTTTGTAGAACTGTTTGTTTTTGTTCTGTGATATTTCGGGGCCACAAATGTTTTGAATACGGGGCTTTTTGTATGATTACTTTTGCATGTTAATACTGACCCTTTTAAATTGAAACAAGTAGGATAGCATCTATATAAGACCGTGACACACCAAAATTGTATACGAGTAGACCATAAATGTTTATACTTAATCATTTTTATGTTTCCGAAGCTTAAAAGGAAAAAAAAACAGGGCTTTCGATAACAGCTACAATCGATATCATTGACTTTGGTTTATGGGACATAATTTATGTATAGTTTAGTTTTATAACATGAGCGGTGAACAAGAGGAGGGAGATTCAGAGATTTCAGAGGGGATTTCTGCGCATGTTTACGACTAAAGGGCCAATAAGCGTGCACGCAAGACACAGCGCCCAATGCGTCCCGCGCCCCTCTGTCAATGAGACCTTATTTTTGACTTCTGCGCATCGAAGATCACCGCTCAAGTTCCGTGCCGATGTCTGTACTTATAGGTATATTGTCATCTCATTGAGATATGGTCTTTAGATGGCGACCCGCTTCCGAATCGGTCTCGAGAGGGGGTCAAGAATGGGCCTCAGCACGACGAGTGGCAGTCGGGCGAGCGAGCGCCGCATGACGAATCTCGCGCGGTAAATATAACCTCAAATAAATATAACCTGAAATTGATGTGGTGCAGTGCAGGTGCAAATGTAAATTAGGTATAAGTGTGTACTTATACTGGTACAATAAATCAGCAGCAAATGTATACAAACTGAAGTGACTAAAGAGAGCTGCATGTGATTCTATTACCTACTCCATTGGACTATTATAAGTAAGGATTCACAATCAGCCGGAGAAAAATGGCCCGTCAAAACGAGTGCCCGAACAGTTCGGGCACCAGTTTGGCGCTCAGTAAATTAGTCTTATAGTGTTAGGTTTACTTTTGTGTAAAATATTTATCTTTACACATATTATAAAGAGGCGTTATTAGCATATTAGAACGTATTTTCTAATGTCAGTTTGCTCCATATATTTTGATATATTTTGTTAGGCACTGTTCGTCCATAAATGTTATTATAGGTCAATGACCTGCTCGGTTCTTTCTATTGCTGATGCCATCTATCGAAATTTGGCGATCATCAAGGCTATTTACACCTTCGACGCAGATGAACGAAAATGGGAACCGGGTGATTTTCTGGAACCACTGACGCAATTTCTTAACCTAGGACGTTGTTGTTCTACCTACTACACTCTGGCTACCTTGAATCTTGCATCACTTCATCATCATCATCATCATTTCAGCTGAAAGACGTCCACTGCTGAACATAGGCCTCCACCAAGGCTCGCCACTCAGACCGGTCCTGTGCTACTTGCTTCCACCGGTTTCCCGCGACCTTCACAAGGTCGTGACTCCATCTTGTTGGCTCCCGGTTCGCGGGCGCCACTCGAGAACTTTCCGGCCCCATCGACCATCAGTCCTGCGAGCAATGTGCCCCGCCCACTGCCACTTATCTAATTATTATTAGAAGTAAGCTATAACCACCACAGCGTGTGCTCACTTCGATCACTCCAATATTTTTCCGACTGCCTACAAACAGCGCTAGAGATTATTCGAAGTGGTTCATTTTGCATTGAATTGCAGATTGCATCATATTCAGAATGGGTTTACACGATTTTAGATAATAGAGGCGTCTGTACGAGGCGAAATTTAGATTTACCAAAGTGTGATATATTTGGATACAAAGAGTCCGTTTATTTTACGGTCACAGGCGATTTCGAAAAGTATTTTCTTAAAAAACATGATGTTGTAAGAATGAATGAGTAGTTTGATCTCCTTTCTATTATTTAGCTTTCGCCGCTACTTACTTAAATGCTCATCAAAAAGTCATTGTATAACCCGTAATCAATAATCATAGATGTTTCTGCAAAGCAACTTCTCTGAATTATTCAATGTATTTTTGTCATAAAAATATACCTTACTCCCATGTGAATATATTTTTATGACTATTTTTTTTATTGTTCGACAGTTATCACCAGCAGCAGCGGCAGCAAGTAAACTTACATCTGGAACCACGCTCAGTAGGAGAGAACACCTTATAGCAGAGGAGATACCGGGACCAGAGAGCTGTGTATAGTGTAGACTTTTAGCAAGTAACCTTATTTAACGAATTTTTGTACATAGTAGAGGATTTAGTATGTATTGACTGTCAAAATGTGATAAAAACATTGTAAATAATGTAAAACGAGATTGTAAAGGAGGATTAAACAGGAGCCTGGCGACTATTTGGGCTTTTCATTTCGATCCAAGACTTGTTTGTTAAAATTTTGTTTTGTTTTTGTCCTGGGATGCTTTGCTGGTATTGAAAAAAGAAATTGTTTTCAGTTGTAATTATATTATAAATTATACGAGTGTTAATTTCAAAACAATTTTTTTATAAGGGGAAGTATGAAAAACAATATGCATCAAAAAACTATCATCTGCACGTTTGAATAATTAGACATAAAATCAAGATTGTGATTGAGGGCTCTAACAAAAAACCAAAGGCCAAGTGCGAGTCGGACTCGCGCACGAAGGGTTCCGTAACATTATCTATAAAAACTGCAAGAAAATCACGTTTGTTGTATGTGGGCCCCCTTAAATATTTACTTTATTCTGTTTTTTAGTATTTATTGTTATAGCGGCAACATAAATACATCATCTGTGCAAATTTCAATTGTCTAACTGTCACGGTTAATGAGATACAGCCTGATGACAGACGGACAGACAGACTAGACAGACGGACGGACGGACAGCGAAGTCTTAGTAATAGGGTCCCGCTTAACCCTTTGGGTAAGGGAATCCTAAAAAAAACTAAGTCCAAAATGTATCTACTTAAGTCTACTACTACTACAACAGCCTATTTACGGCCCACTGCTGGGCACAGGCCTCCTCTCATCACGAGAGGATTTGGGCTATAGTCCCCACGCGGGCCCAGTGCGGATTGGGGACTTCACACACAATTGCTGATGCGTGTGCAGGTTTCCTCACGATGTTTTCCTTCACCGAAAAGCTCAGTGGTAAATTAAAATTGAATTTCGCACATAAGTAAACTTAGAGATGCGAGCCGGAATCGAACCCCCGACCCTCTCCATGAGAGGCGGTAGGTCGAACCACCTAGGCCACCACGGCCAAGGCCACGGCGGAAAATGTATCTGCTTACTTTAAAAAAATTCACTACATTCTCATCCACATTAACTCTCGTTATTCGATATGATCAAACAGGGAGATATTTGAAATCCGAAACTAAATTCCATCCAACAAAACACCGTATCCTATTTACGACGACCTACATCGCACTAACAAAACCAAAACGAATCGACGATTTCCGATTACAAGATTTTAGCATTCATTACACTAAACCTGATGGTTTCGTAACCAGTGTCACGTTGTGCCAGTCGCAGCTCCATCAAATTACTGTAATGGAATGACCGAATCTCTTAATTGAAGATGCGACGAGCATACGTGTCGACTCAGTGATCCGCTCGATACAACCTAGCGAGTAAGCATTAATCACTGTAGTTTTCTGGTGGAAGCACATCTTAACCAAAACAGACAGTTCGCTTCTACAAATTATCGACGCCGATGTAACATAGTAATTATTTTGGAAACAAACTTCCCTGGCGCTACAATATGGGGGTTCCTAACATCTTAAATGTATTCGAGACCGACAACGTGTCGCATCTGGTGTTGCAAAAGTCTATAGGCAGCTGTAACCACTTTCCACCAGGCGGTCCGTCTGCATGTGTGTATAACAACAGTAACTAGGTATCATCTACCAATTGGTTTTCATAAAACGTTACAAGAGTGGCTGTATTTAAAGCCAAAGATTCAATCGCGAAATGGGAAAATATTTTCACAGCACAATTTAAGGGCCCTCGCCCACGGCGAGTTTTTGCGTCCTTTTTTTTACATCAACGAGTAAAAAGGATAGCGATATATATATATATACACACTGCAATATTTACAATGTCCTTATGCCCTTAAACGTTATATTTGTTTGTGTTACACAAAATAGTTTCTTTGGAGTTAGGCTGCATTTACGCTGAGGTGAAAACGAACGGAGCGGAGCGAAGACATGCGAATCAACTAATCACGTAATCACGGGCACACCCGCGACACGCCATACAAATGGAACCGAATCTCTTCATTAATATAAGATAGTGTACAAATACGTGCGCGTGTGTGCGCGAATCTGCCAAGATACGCGCGTTCATCAAAATTTTAGTTTTTTCATTTATATATTTGTATATAAATGAAAAAATGTATATGTGTCGCAGAGTCGGAGAAAGAAGAACAAAATATCTAATTTAAATTATTAAAGGCATTTTCCCAGCGTGGTCGGTTCACCTTCTGTGACGTAACTTCCTTTAGACATCAAGGCTATAAAAGAGACACTCACTGGGTTCAGTCTATTCAGATCACTCGAGTCGGTTCAATCAGTTCAGTTTAGTCGAGCTGTCAGCCTCGTGACGACGTGTACCTGTCAAAGCTGTCACTTACTTCATTCTGTTACTAACTCTCGTAGCAATCGGACGTTACGTTAGTCTAGTATCGCAATAACGGTGATCAAGTCTGTATTGTGTGACGTTTCTACGTACTGTACATAAGCGAAAGTGAATAAAAGGAATAAGACCGAAGTAACGTTTTATTGAAGCTACAGTACTACCTAGTGCCTCCTACATCTGCTCAGTTACGCTCCCGACAACGTGAGACGCCCACGGTGCGGAAAAGAGCATAAGTACCTATCCATCAGATTATACTGCACAGACGCTCGTGCCTACTCCCACTAGCCTGCTATGATGATGTCGCCCGGCCCCACGCGACTCTCCGACATATATATGAGTAGCGCGGCAGCATCGCTACAAAAAATCGCCGTGAGCGAGGGCCCTAAATCCTCTTTGAGCACTGACAGGGAAAACATCGAGGTATCTACGAGAATTATGCTTTTGAATGGTGTATGACCTGAACACGGTTTCTGCGAAGTCAAGTAATCTGTGAATACCCGTAAACCTTAATTAAAATGTCTGCAGGCTGACATCCCGATGGACCAGCATCCTGCGCTAGCCAGTTTAAAATCTTAACTGAATATCCAATTCTTTTCCGCAAAGCCATTTCATTTTCAGTCGAAACTAAAGTCACCTTTGTTTTTTTTTACTCTTGATTTTTTCTTCCATAACAGTTAGCTACGTTAGGAAGTTCTTAAATCTGTACAGTATCGGAGTGAGCACTATGGTTTATATGTCAAAGAATCCTTGTTCTTTCCACTAACGCGGAGACGTATAGGAATTACCTAAACACATTGGGGCAGAGCGCTGCGGAAAAGGGGCGGGGTTGAGCCGCAGCATTTACATCGGGCTACCCGTGACACAGTGCCTAATATATCTAATAAGTACTACATAGTACTAATATGTACCAGTAGCAACACGTATACTCCCCGCGCCAACACCAGGTTACCTCACACCGCTCGCGGCAAACGTGTGCCGGGAACGTGCAGTCAGTCATGGTCGTCGCTCGCAGCGCGTAACAAGTGCTCACAATTTCTTTCATATATGGTTCAATATTGTTTAATAATGATAATTATTTGCTGAGAATCGGGATCAGTGGAAGGGATGGGGGGAGGCCTTTTCTCAGCAGTGGGACAAAAGAGGCTCCTAATAATAATAATGAACAGATTCGGTTCCATTTGTATGGCGTGTCGCGGGTGTGCCCGTGATTACATGATTAGTTGAACCGTATGTCTTCGCTCCGCTCCGTTCTTTTTCACCTCAGCGTAAATGCAGCCTCACTCCAAAGAAACTATTTTGTGTAACACAAACAAATATACGTAACGTTTAAGGGCATAAGCACATTGTAAATATTGCAGTGTGTTCCCTAATGCAGCCCGGGTTAATCGCGGCCGCGTGAATTATGCAACCACCCGCCAAGGGGCAATCCCGAAAGCGCAATAATGAACAACTAGGGTAATCCGCCATCCACTGCTTTAACCAATTAGCCTGCTTTCGGAACGTTGTCTTTTGAAATGTAGGCCCACATTTGTGCAACCGTACCGTAATTCAATATATTAAGCTCTTTTAAATCCAGTTGAACGCAAAATTTATCTGCTAGTACTTAGACTAACTAGTCTGAAATAAGAAACTGGGATAATCCGCATTGAGAATACCTCTAAGTATACTTACCCTTCTTAGACTTTACCAACAATGGAGCTTTTTAGGTTCGTATTATCAGATGTCGGCTCACATTTAAATGATATTCAAATGTATTTTTTTATGAATACTTTTAGCTACCTAATTCAAGATAAAGCATTGAAAAAGATTTACTTTTGAAGCAGACAAAGTACTGCACAAGTAAACACGGCTCAAAATACGAACCTCGCGAAAGACCCTTGACGGCGCGCCGACGTATACTGAAACACTCCGGCGCGAATTTAAAAGAGGGGAATTAAATTAAGTCTACTAATGAGCAGTATATTTCATCGAAATTACGTTTGTCAGCTTACGTTTATCTAAGTTTAAGGAAGCCTTACGTAAGTAAGTCTACGCATTTCTTTCCATGAAACGCCTCTGAGAATGAGCACAAAATTCCCAAGCGTGTGCTCGTTTAGCTCGTAATTTTTCATTGAGCCCGAGAGTCGGCGGGAAAGCCTCCAATTAAGTTTCTCTTTACCGTTTGGCCTCGGAAAAGGGGAAGAAAAATGAACAACAGAGGCAAGGGACAGTGGAAAGACCTACGTCTGCCGTATAAAGACAAATGACCGCCGCAACCGCTGACGCGCGTTTTTGTTTTGCCGCGATCTAATTATTAGGTACACATTTTGTTAAGTCATCGTGAACGCTTTTACTTATACAATTTGTTTAAGTGTTTACCTAAATAACTTCCCTAAAGTTTTGTTGATTCAAAAACAGTAATAGATTAAGTTTTGAATTCCATTTCGTTGAAGTTAGGTTTTGTGTAGTTTTGTTCTTGGTTGAGTTGAAGTTGAAGTGAATCAATTGTAACATAAAAACAAATATGACTTGATAGAACTGTAGTTTATAGAGAAAAAAAAGCGAGATAGACGTTAACTAACAATTATTGAATATGAAAATAACCATTTATTTGGATTTAAATTATTTATCTACATACCGAATGGCAACATACATGAATCTAATAAAAGTAGGTAACTAGTTTTGTCATTTATTCGGAAAATCCGAAACGGCAACGTATGGCGGAAATATATTGTGCCCACATCATGAATAGTAAAGAGAATTTATTAGTTACCGCCGGGGACCTAATTGTGCCGTTTATGATGTGATGTCTCATAAAACATAACCGTTGCTAAGTAAAGCATTACACTGAAGTGTAAATGGAACATTATTTTATTGGAGTTCGGACAATAAATCCACTCACCTACAAAACTCGTAAAACTCGGTAGGTTGATTGAGTCAGTATTTTTATTGTTTCGGGCCGTGAATCAATGGCGAATGTTTCAGTAATAAAAGCGTTTTACGATTGTTTTCACGTGAAAATTTGTGGCCCGTGAAATGCTCTTCCCCAGTCATTTTCTTACTGAACGCTTCTCGCAGGAGACAATTGACATTTCTTAACCCCGCTAAATACGGGTAGTACCGTAATATAAACTTTATACTACCTAACAATTAATCGATTTCCTTTAGGCCGAACTCGTAACGAAAGTTTCGAAACAAGTTTTTTTTCTCCATTCATGGGCATTTTTTGTTTCGTAACTGGTGAAGAAACTTGGTTACTAGGAATTTCGTTTTTGATGAATTTAGGCTAACCCGAGGCCTCGTCGAGCAAAAAATAAACGCTGCATCTGCCTGCTTTATTGCTAAAAAAATCCTCATCACATGACAAACTTTATTTATTTTTATTTTTAGGGCATCTTTTTCGTTCTATTTTAGAACACGTTGTTCACGTTTGTTTCGAGAAATTTCATTTCAAAGTAACAATGCTTTTGTCTCCGCTTCATGTGTATGAATGGAATGCTAGTAGTACGTTTGGCTTCACATCACAGAGTTCATGCTTTTGAAACTTGCATTTTTTATTATTTACATGTGAAATTTTGCTTAAATTCATATGTAATACTTATTTTTAATAGTATTATCTCTCAGTCAGTTGTAAGCCGTGGTAGCCTAGTGGTTCATGCAGAGGGTCGGGGATTCGATCCCGGCTCGCACCTCTAAGTTTATTAAGTAATTTGAATTTACCGCTGAGCTTTTTGGTGAAGGAAAGTATCGTGAGGAAAGCTGCACGCATTTGCGAAGTAATTCAAAGATATGTGTGAAGTCCCCAATCCACACTGGGCCCGCATGGGGACTATAGCCCAAACCCTCTCGTGATGAGAGGAGGCCTGTGCCCAGCAGTGGGACGCAAATAGGCTGTAATAGTAGTAGTAGTAGTATCTCAGTCGTCTTGTTTTATTCTAAATCCAATAGGTGGTCGAGTGACGTATGTAGTTTTCAATATAATTATATGTACTAGCTTCTGTCCGCGACTTCGCCCGCGTGGAAGTCGGTTATCGCGTTCCCGCGGGAATTATGTATTTTTCCGGGATAAAAAGAGTAGCCTATGTCCTTTCCCGGGACCCCAACTATCTCAATCGGTCCAGCGGTTGAAGCGTGAAGAGGTGACAGACAGACAGACAGACAGAGTTACTTTCGCATTTATAATATTAGTATGGATATTGATGCTTTGGCCCCAACTGAGCTTAGTCATTATATTAGCACATGGATGGTTCGTATCATCAACATTCTAAGGTTATATTATATGGGATACATTTTCCAATTGAATTTCGAGTTCGACGCATGCGCAACCGCGTTACGCTACATACGTAAATAGTGGGTGCTGCGCTACGCTACGTGCTACGCTTCGTGCTACGCTACGTGCTACGCTACGTGCTACGCTACGAGCTACGCTCGTAGCCTATTACACCAGCGTTTGCATTGTAGAGCAAAGCGACTCCGAAGCAAGCGTCCATGCAACGGGCATTTAGTCCTCATGAGACATGACACACCGCTTGCGTGCCGTGCGCGTACGGTGCGTCGTTGGTGTGACTCGGCCTTTAATCCACTGGTGAGTAACCCGGATCAGGTGGCACTCAGCAATTAGGTGTTATATTAATATTTATTTATTATTTATTTGTGCTTTATTCCACAATAAAATGGTACAAATGGCGAATTTAATGTCATAATAAGATAATCAGAATCAGATTTATATTAGGTCAATCAATCAATAGCTTAGGTAAATATTGATTTTGATTCCTTACTACAAATGTATTGTAAACCACATTAAAATACCTTTAAAGCAACTCAAATAAAGGCTTCTCGCTAAAATAGTAAAACTAAGTCCGATGAAGCTACTGCCTCTACCCTACGTGATTACAGAACTACATATTTACCTTCAATTTCTACTAACCAAGTTATTACTCGTACTTCTATATCCGTTATAAGTTGATCACGTCGGCAACTAGCAGACATCACGTCCTAATAATCGCGAAGGCGTACACAAAACTGATTTCGTACAGACACTATGTATCCGATTTCAAGTCTAAGCAGGTTTATACACAGCAAGTCACTAGGCCGAGTTAATGACCCGCATACTCACCTCTGGGTTTTTGAACTTGCTCTTGTTTGCTTAGTTATGAAGGACTAGTTTCTTCGGGTCTTCATCTGTCTTTCACTCTTGAGATATCATTTTCGGGATGACAACTCTTAAAGTCTTTTCCACTTTCTATGGCTCACAACTATTAACCTAGAATACAATGGACAGGAACTGTTAAGAAAGCTGCACAAAAAAAAAAAAACTATTTATATTATCAATGTTCTAGCAAAAAAAATGCACAGTAAGACTTACTTATTTGAGGAGAGTTCAGAAAAAGCAAGTGTAAACAAAGAATATATTAGAGATCATTATCCAAATCGGTCCAGTTCAGTGGTCAAAGTGTGAAGAGGTAAAGCATTTATAATATACCTAGCCGGTGTCCGTGATTTCGTACGCGCGTAAACACTAAAATGCAAAATCCCATTTTTCCCGTTGCCGTGAGAATTTTGGGAAATCCTCTCTTAGTGCGTACACTTTCCAAGGAACCTACATGCCCAAGCTTCCTACAACCGGTGGTTTAGCCTGTGCGTTAATCTGTGGTACATCAGTCCATCACTTTTGCATTATATATGTATATGTCTAAATATAGATTAGTATGGATCAGTGTCTCCTGTATCAACTACCTTGTCTGTATTTTTTTCCATTTCCAGCTATCAAAGCGAAGGATGCTAAAATTGATAGGTACAGTAACTCTTAAGTATTTTAAGTCAAGTTCTGTACTTGTTAGGTGTAAACAAGGCGTCAGAGAAGGCAGAAATAGGTGACCGCAGCGGAAATCCGAGCGGCACGGGTACCGTCGGGCCGACTAATTAGCAAGGGTCGGATGTGCGAACAGGCCAAATGAAGATTTATCACCGCCGATTGGGTTACTGGCTATCAAACTTACCAGGTTATTGTTTCAATTTTTGCCAACTGCGCCTGGGTTCAATTCAATTTGAATTTGCCAACGACATCGCGAGGTAACGTACGAATTTGAGAATTAAATCAAGGATGTGCGTGAATTCATTAGTCCACACGGTCGTTTTTTTTATACCTATGATATAGGCAAACGAGCGCACAGCCCACCTGATGGTAAGTGGTCACTGCGGCCCATGGACACCGAAATCCTATAATAATAATAATAATAATAAATTTTATTTCAGGCATCTAGGCCCATATTACATAAAAACTAACATACATATTAAAATGAATCTTAAAAACTAACAAGATTGCTTCTTCGTCGTGAGGCCTATGATCCCCCATTAAGAAACCATAAGATCTCGAATGCGTTGCCTACCCTGAGGCCTAAGATGGAATGCCTCTGTGGCAGAAATTTCACCGGCTGCCTTAACCCCCTACCGGAACACAACAGTGCGAGCACTACTATTTGGCGGCAGGTTAGTGGGGAAAGACGGTGGTACCACCCCGGCCCTACCACTAACAAAACTAACGTGTGTGGGGACTGTAGGTCATACACTCGTAATGCGAGGCCTGTGCCCAGCAGTGGGAGATTAAAAAGCTGTTGTGGTAGATCACCAAGTGGCACTGCCTTTAGGTGAATTCGAATTGAATTTCGCACATAAGTAAACTCAATGGGGCTAGCCGGATTTGAAGCCTGGCCTTCGGCATGAAAGGCGGCAAGTGAATCCACTAAGCCACCAGCTTCCCTACCTATAAACAGTCCTAATTATCACGCCACGGCACGCTCACCGTCGAATATTAACGGCTCATAACCGATGTCCAAACAGATTCAGCTAATATTGATCACAATCAAAACTTCCAAAAACATGCTTCATCACGGTGGACGACGGACTTATTATTCTCTTCCAAACTAAATAATTATGACAAAACACCACAATCAGCTTATTATCTCGCACAGGCATCCTTTTAGAACGGTTATACATTTTGCATCAAAATTAAATTAACAACAACGAGTTACCTCGTGCAATTCACGATACTGATGTTATAATACATAATGAAATATATTTTTTAAATGACATGGGCTTATATATTTCGTCAAACATTAACTGGAAAAATGACCTCAACCGAGTAACTAAATATTGAATTTTTATCTACACTAAAACTTTCTGCGTTCTTTTAACTAAAGCATTGAATAAAAACGTAGAAAATCCAACTTATGCTTAAGTTCAAAGCTGAAACAGCTGGCGTCTGCAACGGTAGTTTGGTATTGTACTATATCGGTATTAAGAACGAGTTTTTTGAACAGCAAAGAGCACTCTCGAATTGTGAGAAAGAAACAAAGAAAACTCAAAGTAACGGTGGTAACAAATTGGCAGGTTTCTTACCAGTTCGTACATGCTAGAGAAGTCCCCGATTGTGAATACGTACAACCTCTAGTGGCGGAGCACGTCGGGGGATCGCTTAATCTTTCTGGGACTCAGTGTTTCGTTAAGGCTTTATTTATATAACAACGACAAGGGAGACAAATAGTATTTTACCTGGACGTAAGGCTAGAGCTTGGAACGACGATGACAATTATTTGAAAGCCTGATCAGGTTAATAATAGTACCTACTTAATAATAGTACCTACTTGTACACACGTACGCTTTATAACTAAAACGTCTCCCGCGGTGTTCCAGTAGGAATTTCGGGAAATCCGCTCTAAGTGTTCCCCTACACTTTCCAAGGAACCTACATGCCTTTCAGATTTCTACTACTACTAAATGGTTTCGGCTGTGCGTTGGCATCATAGTCAGTCAGTCAGTAACGGACGAATTTTATTTATATTGATTGAATTTGATTTGAGAACTACTAATATTATAAATGCGAATATTACTCTGTCTATCCGTTGCCGTCACTCGGTCTGTCTGTCTGTTATCGGATCGATTTAGATGAAATTTGGTACCGAGATAGTTCGAGTCCCGTGAAAGGACATATAGGCTACTTGTACGCCGGAAAAACGAAATAGTTCCCACCACCGAATTCCACGCGGGCGAACTCGCGGGCAGAAGCTAGTTTTAGAATATGTTTGTTATTGTACTTTTATCAAGATAGAATCTTACAAACTTATCATTTAATTCATAACAACATATAAGTTATATATTGTCCTAATTAACTCGATGCTAATTAGTCCTGTAGAGGTGCCCCACACATTATAAAAGGTGTGGTCGTGAACTCGAAATTGCAACATTAACATGATACATAGATAGATAGAAGAGTTTTATTGGTAAAAAATTGTTTTAAGGTACGTTTATACAAGTATATATACAATACAAAACCTTTTTAGGTATTGCCGTATACCCCTACACTATTCATCGAAGGTCTTGATCAGCTAATTAATATAATTTATAAAAAGTACAGCAAATTTAAGAATATAACCTAATTGATCATAGCCCTTAAACATTAAAAAAGATCCCTTAAATAAGTACTTATTAATAAATTATTATTCAACACACTTTAAATTTAATATATTA
The DNA here is from genome assembly GCA_963971205.1 of Aethes cnicana. Taxonomy (NCBI): domain Eukaryota; kingdom Metazoa; phylum Arthropoda; class Insecta; order Lepidoptera; family Tortricidae; genus Aethes; species Aethes cnicana. Next base: position 6,508,104 of record OZ020288.1, read on the forward strand.
TTAAATTCTTCCGCTTAAATTCACCAGCAGCCTTAGAAGATAATCACAATATCGGGTTCCCGTAAAAGATTAATATCACCCACGCGGTGGCGCATGATTAACTTCAGTGCTGTTTCTACATAATGCGGTCCGCGACGTGTACAAACTAGAAACTATCAGTTGTGGGTTAGGAGTTTCGAAGCAAAACTTGGGCTTTTTCAAAAATGAGTATAATAGTGCGATTCAAATATTTACAAAACAGTCAAACATGATGAACCCTCTCGTGATGAGAGGAGCCCTGTGTCCAGCAGTGGGACGCAAATAGGCTGAAGTAGTAGTATTCAAACATGCGGGGCCGCGGACTCTGGTAGCAGTCATGGCAACGGCGGGGCAGGGGGTTATAAAGTTATTCCCCGCTACCAAAACCGACGAAGGTCGCGGGTAACCGTGGAAGTAAGTAGCACAGGACTGGTCTGAGTGGCGAGCTTTGGGGGAGGCCTATGTCCAGCAGTGGACGTCTTTCTGCTGAAATGATGATGATGAATATGATGATGACGATGAGTCAAACATGCGACATCTTCTAGTTCTATAACTGCGTAAGTCTAGGGTTATCGGTGACTGCGATCGAAAACTATACTCAACGGCAAAGAAAACGGGTCACTTTATATAAAAACATCCTATATAAAGTGACCCGTTTTCATTGCTGTTGAGTGAATATAAAATTAATAAAACATTAATGCAAACAAATTACAATAGAGTCACAGATAGTTGAGTATGAGCAGAGACAAGACAGGTCAATTATATAGTCTGACAATCTAATTAAATTGCGACGTACATTGGAAAAGCTCTATATGTTAGCAATATCCAGGGGGCGCTTAAAATTTTCATACATAGCATTTATCATACAATAGCATTTAACACTTATTTCGGTTTAGCTTACTTTTTATATGCCATTACAAAACTTTTATGTGTAACTTGCTTGTACCTGCGCTAACATGTTTAATGCCGAGTCTCTACGAGAATCAGTATCTAATATGAGATTTGTCGAATCTCGAACGTAACACGATTGCGCACGTGTGATAAATGAAGGTGCATCTGCACGCGGAGTGCAGCGATGGGTGGATTAGCCAATTTGACAGCAATTACACCCGATCAGCGCATGATTTACAGCTGCACTACTTCGGAGGCCAGCGGCAGCGGAGAGCGTTTTAATAATACATCGAACACCACGACAACAGCCCATTTACGTGCCACTGCCGGGCACAGATCTCGCTCGTATCATCACGAAAGTGTCTGGGCTATAACGCCCACGCGGGCTCACTGGCGATTGGCATTAGGCCTACACACACGTTGAATTAGCTAATTGTTTTTCGTTCACCCAAAAGCTCAAAGATAAATTCAAATTGAATACGCACATAATTATGGAAACTCAGAGGGTGCGAGCCGCTTTAGAACACGATGACAAACAATTTCTGTGCGGCGAGCGTAACGATTGCTCAACGTGATTTTCAACGTGCCTTTGGACGTTATCACTGGTCGCGCGAGTTTATGGCCAAGCCGTTATCACAGTATATATTTGTTTGTATCAGCGTACAGTAGCGACATTCACAAACTCGCACCAAAACACGTTACCTCACACTCCCTGCGAACAAAGGGCACGATTCACGCACGGAATGGGATATTCACGCACACAGGAGCACGTATTTGTTTGGTACTACTTTTAGTACTTAAGGATTTTTAGGACTATTCTTATATCTTTCTTTAGTTTTGCATTAAGAACATATGGGTCATAAAAAAGCTCATATAGGTAGTTATTTTGTCAAATGCCTAGTATTCTGCAGTCAGCATAAGTACCTACGCCGGAGCGAGGTTCTTACGTGTTTTGCATACATACACTAATATAATAACATACTAGTATTGACTTACTAGACTGTGTAAATACTCAGACAAAAGTAACTCTCTGTAAACAAGCATTGGATACGTAAAGAAAAGACTGGCACTTTTTATAGAAGCAACATGAATATCTCGCTGGCCGCTCGTGTTAAAACCAGGTCGTAACATTCCAATGATTGATTGAGAGACGCATCCTGCACGTAGCAGATAACTCGATATCTAAAATCTATACAGTATTTAGTAGACTTAGAACAGGTATAACTATTAAATATTAATGCAGTGAGCTTTTGAAGCCGTGGCGACATACTCGTAGTGGTTCAACTTTCGCCTCGCATGCGGAGGGTCGGGGCTTCGAATCCGGCTCGCACCTCTGAGTTTACTTATGCGCTCGTACCCTTACTAAAATCGGGTACACAAGTCATCTCAGAGCAGAGGAGCGTTACTCTGCCAACATTCTAGATCGTCAATAAAAACACAAAAATGTAATAACAATTTAAAACATCCAGCCTATACAGTCGCTGTGTCCGAAAGCGGCCAGGATGGCATCATCATTATGTGCAAAATTCAATTTGAATTTACCACTCTGCCTTTCGGTGAAGTAAATATGCGAAATCTGCGAAGTAATTCAAGGATGTGTGTGAAGTCCCCAATCCACACTGGGCCCGCGTGTGGACTATAGTCCAAACCCTCTCGTGATGAGAGGCTTGTGCCCAACAGTGGAACGTTAATAGGCTGTTTTGGTGGTGGTACGGTGGAGCTTGAGATAATTGACATAAATATGTCAGTTACTGGGTGCCCTCTATTTGGCATAATTCTTTTTGTCCGAAACTGTTTACGCATAACAGGCTTCGCATAATTTATCTACGCCGAATCTTGACTTTGCCGAATTTTTATTACGCATAATTCTTTATTGGCCGAATGGGTGTTTAGCCGAATATTGTGTTGGCATAATGTTGACTTGGCCGAATTTTATTATGCATAATATTGTTTGGCATACTAGTAATTTACCAGAATTTGGATAGGCCGAAATATTGTCCGAATTTATGTCCGAAATAAAAAATTATGTAGGAACGGTGTGCGCGGTAACACCCAAAGTTTGGAGCAAAGCCGACTCGCATAGGTTAGGTTAGGTTATTTTTTATATAAGTAAACGAAATTATCAGTTAGTAAAAATCCCATTCTCCCAATATCATGATTGATGTTATACAGGATACTCATTTAATAAATCGACGAGAATAAAGGTATGCGAAAGTAGTTTTCGGCGTAACGAATTTCGGCGAAAGTAATTTTCTGCCTAAACAATATTCGAAACTCGAAAATTATGCGTGAAAACCATTCGGCGTAAATAGATTATGCGTAATAGAATTCGACGAAAGATCGTTATGCGAGTTTAGTTTCGGCGTAAACACTATTATGCCTATACTTATTATGCAAAATCGAATTCTGCCAAAAAAAATTATGCGTAAACAAGGGGAACCGTCAGTTACTTACTTAACTGTTTGGGATTTACACAATTTCTTTGATTGCGAATTCAAAGGCAGTACATTTATAGGTAGAATATAATTGCGAAATACGAACCAATAAGCCTGGTTTTCATTTCTTTTGAGCTCCAACCTTGTCACAAACGTGTATAGATCTCTTTCAAAGCATCAGCCCTTGTGCTCGCTAATCTGTACTTTTCTGAGCATCTGCTTTGAAATGTAATAAAAATCGGCTTACTAAGACACGTATGGGTCTCGAATGAGAAAAGTACTATGGAACAAACCTTTTTTGCCGTTGGGAAAGCGTATTTCCTTGAATCACCTTCCTTGTGGACGGACTTTCTCAAGGCAGGGACGGAAAAAGTAAACTTGTCGAGGCGTATTGTAAGAGTCACGTAGGGTAAACACGTTTTGAACATGTTCGCAGTTTTATTTCACATTGAGGTAAACACTTTCAAAGATGAATTCTGCGCTCAACAAACAAATTTCAGTTTTTTAATATTCGACGGGGATGATTTTCGTCTCGCCTTTATCTGCAGTTTTTTCTGCTTAGGTAACTTTAATATTAGTAAAGTGTCATATGTCGTACCTACAACAAGGAATATCCAAAAATTATAATCGCAAAGACACATCTGTTACATAGATAATTACGTACTGAGCCGTCTGTAGTGGTCTGTGTATTAGGTATCCTTAAAATTGTGTTAGTTAGTTGAATACTTTTTTTAAATACCAAAACACATGAACTACTTACAGTAGAATGATAAATGTCTAAGTGACGCAACGACAAATATAGTCCAGATTCATCTTAGAGCCCGTTCACATGGAGACATCCGATTCTTTGCGGGAACTGTTTTTTGTCGGATCCGATTTAGTGGCAACAACAGTATTTTTAATGCACGCGTTCACACAAGAATACCCACGAATGCAAGATCAGGCAAAAAAAAAATGGTTCCTGCAAAATGTGTCATCCGATAAAACTTGAAAACTTGACACCGTGTGAACGGATTCTTACCAGGCCTCCTCGACGCATGGGATAGACAGGCCCGCCATCACTCAAGCAAGACAAGTCTAGTTCCGACCGGAAATTACAAGATGACCGATTCCTTTTCCAACTGTATGAGCCGTACGAGCAGACTGTCGTATAGCTCCAGTATAGTTCCATTTAGTTCTGGTTGTTCCACGTAAAGTATCAATAAAAAAACTTTACTTATAGTCTTGGCCACAGCAGAGATCGTAAAGCAAGCGCGACAGACAAGAAAGGGTGTTATTCATACTAATAACATACCCTGTCTCTGTATAAAGGTTCCATCTTCACAATTAAGCCATTGGATAAATTTAGCTGAGATATCGTATGAAGATTGTTCGAGGTTCGGAAGGGAAATATGCTACGTTATCATGAGAAAAATGCATAGTTATCACGGGAATGCTATAACCTCTATATACCGATTTCAACGCTGACTAAGTCGCGGGCAGAACCTAGTAAACAAAAAAAAAACGAAAATAATGACTTGAAGATATCGTTTTTAAAATAACTCCTATCTTTTACTCTCTCTGTTAAAATTCATGAAACATCGATAGGTTTTATTTTCCTACAATTTCTGATTACTTACCTAAAAGAAGTAAAATGAGTACCTATTACCAAATGCAATTCGAACAGTAGATGAAAATATCCTAGCTGCTCTGCTAATAATCAACATACCCCTAACTCGTATTTACTTCTCTCTATATCAGTAGGTACTTATGATTAATGGTTATTGTCGTCTCGCCTCCCTAAAAAACCTCCGTCTTGGAAGACCATTATGTTGGCAGCGTTGACGACACAGGATTCATATCCGGTGGCGGAAGGAGCTCGGCTGAATGATGGGATATTTTCAGGACTTCCGGTCCGCATCTGCCGGTGAGGGCCCTGTTTGTCGATGATTCATTATTTCCTACTCTTTGTCTTGGGCTGAATTATTTATACAATTAATTTTGGAGTGACTGTTCTATTTTCGGAGAAGACGCGACAATTTCCAACGAAGTTTTATAAATAATTGATTTTAAAAGTACCCTAACAAATCGTGTAGTAGGTAGAGAGCTATGTCATTTATTACTTACGTCATCTCAATATTTAGCGTCACAGCTCAATACATTAGGCTGTAAGCCAAAAATACGCAAACGCCATACTTACCTAAAAAAAATGCATTTTTTGCCATCACCAAGTAGGTACCAAACTAAACTGCACCGAACAAGTATCCGGAATTGCATTCTAAAAGCACCTTGATCAGCAGGCAAATCTCTATCTCGAAGTATGCTCGTCCCAACCAGAATATTAGAAAAGTTTTTCGATCCTCTGAATAGTCGCAAGTACGTGAGACACAAATATTGCAGCGGAGGCAGGGATAATCTCCTGGCTGGGGGCCAATTCACAATATGTAGGTAACCGTAGTTTTCAATAGAGCCGTTTCGGGTGGCCAATGGCAGGAGCGACAATTAAGACGCGGCGTGTGCTATGATTACCCTCATCGTGTGATATCGAGGGGCATAATGGAAGTTCCGGAGCGGATGGCGATCGGTGCTTAGTGAGCTCGACATTAGCAGAGTAATGCGTCCGTTCACATATCACTCCAACTGGTTACAAGCGCTAAGTGAGCTGCATTGTTAACGGTATTAGTTACAGCACACCGAAATGCATGCACGGTGACTGTAAGGTACGTGATGGATGATCTGTAGGATATACCTTTCGTCTAGTTACCAAAATATTGGCCTTTATCTCACACAGACTTTTTAAGAATCCGAATGCCAAATTGTAAGTTATGGCAATCACAAAGGAATCAGTCAGTTAACTTCTGAAACATTTGTGATAAATTCACTATCAAAATGTAATTCAGTTACTGCCATTGTAAACTTTGTACTGCAATAACAATGTCACCGGGCGGGTTCGTAGGCAGAAAACCCAATTTGTTATCAACTAATTGTTTCGAGTGTATTTTTAATCGGATGCAACCTTCCATTTTCATGACAAATTAATAACGTTAAATATACTAAATTAATATAGAAAAAAGTATATAATTATTTATACAATTTTGTTACATTCTCGGCGAAGAAAAACCTAAATAACCAAACCTTTCCTGATATCGAACCGTAATACTAATAATACTTGCTTGTATTCCACCAGCGTCCGAGTTTACAGAGAGACCCTGGACGCCCTCGCAGACGGCATGTTAAACAGGATTTAACAAGAATTGAATTAGGAAATATTGTTTTAAGATAAAAGGCAATAGAACACGTGTTGTATTGGAGCAAATACCCCCAAGAGCGGCCCAGAAGCCTCGGGCTACGTACGTGACACCACTGTTGTATGTTATAGGTACCTAATGCAGGTATTGATCTATTGAATCATTTCACACTGCTATAATACCTACTGCTGCAGGTACACAGCTCGTTTGTGAGGATTGTCTGCCGAGAACGTTTGGATAATCCCTATTTTCGACAATAGAATTGAATGGGAAATCTGTTTCAAGGTTTACAGGCTCTATAGCTCTTCGGTATTTAATGGGTACGATACCTATAACTGCTGTTACAGCGGCATTTGTATGGAAACATTTAGCTCTTAAAACTGATTGTTTTAAATTTGTGTGATACTTTATCGAAAATCGAAAAGACTGTTATCAATCTATCTTATTTAATAATAATTAATTGTGTCTGTCTCTTTCTTTCTGTCTGTTTGCCAGAGTTAATCTCCGGAACTAATGACCCAATTTAAGTGTGGTTTTGAATGGTAAGTAGGGCTACATATAAGCTATGTTTCATTAAAATCGAATATCGGAAAGAAAAGTTATCGTCTATTTTATATTCCACGCAGACAAAGTAGCGGGGCATAACTAGTACTATAATAAAAGGGTATTTTCTCTGTCTCTTTCTTTCTTTCTGTATGTTTGTTTGTTAGTAGTTGATCTCCGGAACTACTAAACCCATTTTAATGCAGTTTTAGAAGGTAGATAGAGCATCAATTAGAGCTACATAAAAGCTATGTTTCATTAAAATCGAATATCGGAAAGAAAACTTATCGGCAATTTTATATTACACGCAGACGAAGTCGCACAACTAGTTTTTCATAAAATAATGCTGCCTAGAGCAGGCGTAATCGTTCTCGGTTTGCCTACTTAAAAGTGCACAAGGGATGACATCACGAGCTGCCTTTGGGGACATGCGATTTCCTCTGAAAATGCCCGCTTGTAAATTCGCTCGAAAAAAGAGACGAATTTTAAGTCACTTTTTGCTGTGTCACAGAAACGGCTTTGTAGTTTAAAACCAAGTTAATCCACACTTGAATATTTATGATTGTATCTAAATAACGGTTTCAGAACCGCAGTGTATTTATAACGAATTTAGAAAAACCAACAGCCGTTAATTGAGGGTCTGGACAAAACTAAAATGGCCCGTTGCATTTCAAATTAACCGGGCCGACCTTTGGGGAAGCGAATTCAAATTTTTCAGTGGACACAGTAAAAACGTTCGTGAAACTGCTAACCTCTTTGCGGCGGCGGCGCGCGGGCCGTCGCGTTTATTGGCCCAATGAAATTAGCATAGTAATGAAAAATATTGGTCGCCTCGCCGCCGCAGCCGCCGGCTCCTCCGCACCCAATTTATCAGTGTCCAAAATAAAACAAAATTTATACACGGGCTGTAGGTTGCGTCACAAATTAACTGGTCGCCGCGCCACACGGTCGGATAATTACACAATAGCCGTACAAGGAATTAATGTATAAGCTGACCCACTTTTAAAATCGATTGTGATTCCAAATTCCATTTGAGTCTAATGGCAAAGAAATTGGTAGGAAATTGAGGAACCACGAATGTATTTAACGAACAAACAAAGAAGTACCTACCTAAACATATCTAGGTACATACTTACCATTGATTCATAAAATAGGTACGACACATCGAGACACATGTAACTCTAGTCATTTAAAACTACAACGAAATCAACAAAGCAATTTAATTTTATCGTTTTAATGATTCAGTGACCGTGAAAAAGACTTTGTTATTCTGATTCTATTACTAGGACTTTTAACGTCTATCTTTAAACCCCCAACCCTTTGAGTTGCCATTTAAGTGTATATTGAGTCTATCGTCTTTTATTCCTTCACCTCCTTATTATTCTTGGCAAAGGTAGCCGGGGGGTAGGTACCTAACGATCTTTAAAAAGGAAGTCAACATCCCACGATATCCCAATAATATCTGTCTTTTAAAGCTATAAGTATTTAAGTCGGTGAAGTTTGAAATACGTGGGAGACTTGGAAAATGTTACATTAGGTTACTATTTAAATGATAACAATTTAAGAGAAATCCAAGATTTGTGAAATAAACAATGGAACAATGAAATCCCGCGTTGCGATATAGCGCGGCACAGTTAACGTAGCGCGTGGTTGATGCAAAAAAGACTCTTTGTCGATGATGTAAGTGCGATGTCGTATGCCATAATGAGTTGTGTCTTGCTAGCTTAGAGTGACGCGCGCTTAAATAAGGGCGACTTGGCGCCCTAACCGCCGCCGGCGATGTTTACGATACTATATCAAGACACAAATACAGGTACGTGTTATATCAACTTACTAGTTTCCCAACTGTAGCAAATTTAGGTCTGGAGAATTGTTATTTCCTATTAAACAACAACATTTTTATCATGTAATCATTTTATTATTGTAATCTTTCTAAATATATCCCAGTAGGTACAATTCATCCCACGATGTAACCCATTTTATTATTATAATATTAGGTTTTTTTGCCCAATATATATTTTTTAGATCACGTGAAAGATACGTTAGCTTTTCTATGTGAATATATTGAATACACCAAACGATCGAAGCCTTGCTGAAAATTGCGAGAATATGACGGATTGGTTGTAACGTATTAAAAAAGTGTACGTCTTCGTCTGGTGAATAATAATGAGATGCCTTAATAATTGTAATTAAAAAGTGTCTAAAATCAGCTCCAGATTACAATATGAATGTGCCGCTCTTGTATGCGTAAAGGTCTGATTAAAAACCCTGAAACGAAATGAGCAATCCCTTTAAATTTGAAATACCGGCAAGCGACGTTTATCACCTCCCAGTCACGTACAAGCTGTCCCGCCATGTTAGCGCCCTCTAATGAATTCTTACCTTGTTTACAATAAACCGAATGGCTTTTATGAAGGCCATTCATTATACGTATCTGCAGATTATGCGTCATGGCGTACCTCAGACGTGATGTTTCGGGATCCCCCCGATGTACAACGTCTCGGTTCGATATTACTTTAATAAGCGTTACTGATAAATTGAATTTTACGTGCATAAAAAGGCAAGCGTGTTGTATTCTTGGTACGATAATAAATTGAAAGATTAAGCCCTCCTTTGGTATGAGAACGAAAGTTAGTTTAGGTGATACTTACCTAAAAATTAAGTACTGCGCAAATTAAACATTGATTTTAGTATACCCAGGACTTGCAGGATCTTCTAGTTATTCAAGAATATTGCATTTTCTATTATTATGCTAAGTTAGACAAAAACACCTTAGTGTAGAACATAGTGATTCTCATTATATGTTATTTCCATCAGTTCGTACACCTGTATTTAAACAAATAAACATTTCTATTTCTATTTTTAGAGCATTTTACTCCTAATGAGTAACGCCCGTAAATATCAATTCGTACCAAGTAAAATAATGAGGCCGGCTTTTCATGTGAAAGCTATGTAATAAAACTGTAATAATAGAAAAATAACTGTAAATTGGTAATTTCAATTTTAATTCTATAATCGGATGTATTTTTTACATTTCGCATTGTTCAAAATTGGGCAAGGAAATACTAGGTAATCCAATAATCTCTATTAATAACTGTTATTAATAGACATTACTGGATAGACAAATTCAATCGTTATAAAGAAGAGGAAAAATTACGAGTACCTACCTATACCTAATATTTCCATGCCCAACTTTGAACTATGCGAAGGGTAAAAGTACGTCCTATTACAGAATTGAATGATGTCGTCAAACGTCATAATCCATACTAATATTATAAATGCGAAAGTAACTCTGTTAGTCTGTCTGTCAGTTGCCTCTTCACGCTTAAACCACTGGACCAATTGATATGATATTTGGCAAGGAGGTAGTTGGAGTCTCGAGAAAGGACATTGGTTAATTTTTATTCCCGGAAAAACGCATAGTTCCCACGGGAACGCCTAACCGAATTAAACGCAGGCGACGTCGTGGATGATAAAACAACTATGACGCCCTCTTCTGGCCGTGCCAGTGACACGCACTGTGTCGTGTAGGAATTCTCCTCTGGTCCGTGCTCTCGGAATTCTGAATGCGCTACTGGCATCAGCACCAGAATGTGATGTGTTTGCTTGGCGATGGGTGGCTGTTTGCTGTGAATGCCTTAAATATTGTGAGATGATGGATAAAAGAGAATCCAGTGTTATTTATTAAGCTACTTATATGTTTTTACTTTAGTAATGTGTACCTACATTTAATTTACCAGTGCATTGGTGTCATGCTGTAAAGGGGATCCCCTTGTTTCCCATAAAATTGTAGGGCCTAATTTCATTAGTCAGCAAATGTTAGTCATAAAAATTATGGAAATAAGTACCATTAGTCATGATAATCATAAACATAACTTGAGATACTCCTAACGTTCAGGAGTCATAATATCAAGTGTAATACACATCGTTAGTCATAATATTGATATCCATAATATCTGAAGACATACTTGTTTATTATCAGAAACTTAATAAATCATAAGCTTTTAAGTCATAACTGTTTTAGATCATATTGTTTTATAGCCTTATACGCACTGGGCTTTTATTGATAGTCATAATGACTTTGTTGGATTAAAAAAATATTCATTAGAATGAAATACTGCGACAGACGAAACATTTAGGTTGGGTTAGGTTAGAGTATGAATATTTACAGAAACGAAATGCTGCGACAGACGAAACATTTAGGTTAGGTTAGGTTAGAGTATGAATATTTACAGAAACGAAATGCTGCGAGAGACGAAACATTTAGGTTAGGTTAGATAGAGTATGAATATTTACAGAAACGAAATGCTGCGTCAGACGAAACATTTAGGTTAGGTAAGGTTAGAGTATGAATATTTACAGAAACGAAATGCTGCGAGAGACGAAACATTTAGGTTAGGTTAGATATATTTCTACGCTATGAATAATTATCGCTAATAAGTTTATGACTAATGTAAAAATTCACATCAAACGTTATGTCAGAAAATTTTAGGATCAATTACATTATGACCAATGATAGTTCTGGGTACTGATTGGTATGACTAATGATAGTTCTGACCCACGACTATTATGCCTTCCGAAATTAGGTAATTCGTTTTTATGGCTTTTTATATTATTACTAACGGCATTATGACTTACAATAATTATTACCCAAAACATATCTACTACAGATGCTCTGTTCGAAATGTCGACTTACATATCGGAAGCCTTGAACCAACAAGAAAATGTAGTGGCAATATTGTTGGATCTTTCCAAGGCTTTTGACCGTGTCAACCATGATGTCCTATTAAATATACTCGACCGTTATGGAATCCGTGGCGTCAACAATGACTGGTTTAAGTCTTACCTTCAGGACCGCTTACAGCGTGTAAGTTTTCCTGTTTTGAACCAGGAGTCACAAATGATAGAGGAACAGAGGTCTGTTAGCTCCAAAATGGAATATGGTGTCCCCCAGGGCAGTATCTTAGGCCCTATTTTGTTTCTCCTGTATGTAAACTTTTTGCCAAAATTAATACCGAATAAAGTAATCATGTTTGCGGATGATATTTCCGTATTTTTTAAATTTAAACGTAACGATTACAAAAACCTACAAATATTTATTGATAATACTGTATCTAAACTAATCAATTGGTTTCATGAGATTAACCTAACAACTAATATTGCCAAGACAAAAATTATTCATTTTAGGAATAGCGGGACTGATATCGTCCAACCGAATATTATTTTAAATAGAGGCTCCGTTCAACTCGTGAATGATGCTAAATTCTTGGGTGTTTATATTGACAGCGTTTTAACTTGGAAAACTCATGTTGACAGTATTATAAGTAAAATGAGTAGCTTCACCTTTGCGTTAAGAAATTTAGTAAAATTGTCGACCAAAAAGGCTGCAATTCAGGCTTATTATGCATTTGTCCAATCCCACATCCTATATGGTCTTGCCATATGGGGCGGTTGCAACTGTGCTGACACTGACCGATTATTCAGAATGCAAAAGAGGTGCGTCCGCATCCTAAATAATATTAAATCTAACAGAGTGTCATGCAGAGCCTCCTTCAAAGAACTTGGTATTCCGACTCTAACATCTCTCTATGTCATGGAGCTTTGCAAGCTAGTTAGACGGCATCCTGAAAAATTTCCCTCCAGAGCTGACTTCAAAAGTGATCGATTAAGAACTATATTCGCTCTTGACGTACAGGCTTCTGTTGCAAAGACTAAGAAATATGAACGATCTCCTCGATTTGTTGCTGCTAAGGTGTATAATGCATTGCCAGCGCGTGTGAAGTCTATGACTGGTACAAAGTTTTTGGCGTCTATAAAAAAAATCCTCATTGGTATGTGTCCTTACAGTCTTGATGAATATTATCAGTTGAATAACCCTAAGTACTCGTAATTAATCAATTTTACCTACTAAGTATTGTTGTAACCATAAGACTGACATTTGTAATTTTAAAAAAATCTTTAGACATTTTAATTTATTGTATGTATGGATATAATTTAACTGTGTAATAGTTTATAAGTTATTGTAAATCTGTTGTAGCTACACCCTTTGGGTAAAATTTTTCAATTTATGGCTTTAAATAAAAAAAAAAAAAAAAAAAAACATAATGACTTGTGAAAATCGGAACTTCGATGGTAACTTCGACGTCAGTCAATATAGACCCGCTGTAAAGCTGTGTAAATAAAATTGATAGATAAATAAATGACTTCTCATTCATCGAGTCCCAAAGACATCAAACATGTTATCAACCCGCAGAACAGCGAACCAACAATAGCCTCAATTAGAACTGCTTTCAAAACGTTGAACAAACCTTAATCTTCGCGAAATTGAATTTATAGTCAACAAAGCTGTTTCCTGGAGACCGCGAAAAGATAAACTGAGATTTGCCAGAGAGCAATTAAAACTTTACCTTAGAACTAACTTCGTTAGCGCTAGTGTTCCCGGGGTTTATAAACGTTGGTCGAGAAATATGTCCGCTTACTTTTCAAAGGGATTGAGGCGCCCAACTGGCAAATTAAAGCAGTATGCTTAACCCATACTCTAATGAAACTGTCTCGTTTAAACAAACTACATGCGATTCAAAATGAACGTCTTGGCGTTTTGTTTATAGTTTATGGCCCACCTTCCCATAAATTGGGGCCGCATTCGAAGATTAAACAGTTGAATTATTCGTTATACATATTGATTGTGGCAAACGTTGACGATAAACATTGGCAAATTCATTTCTGACGTGTAAATGTGCCCCTATGTGGCCAATTTGCTGAATAAATGATTGATTGATTCAAAACAAGGACCATCATTATTTGTTAAAGGATCATCATCTAAGTCTATAGACGACCTCTGCCGAATAGAAAAGTAAACATATTTAATGAGGATTCCTAATAATGATTATAGGTAGTTTATAGTTCAGCAAAACTTAAAATAACCCGCTTTACATTCCTCCTAGATTAGGCATTAGGTACTCAGCAGCGCAGGAGTCGGAGTAATCTCAAAACTTATATTTATGTATATTTATCTTCTTCTAAATATATAAAACTCAAAGGTGACTGACTGACTGATATAGTGATCGATCAACGCACAGCCGAAACCACTGGACGGATCGGGCTGAAATTTGGCATGCAGGTAGATGTTATGACGTAGGCATCCGCTAAGAAAGGATTTTGCAAAATTCCCACGGGAACGGGAAAAAAAGGGATTTTTACATTTTAATGTTTAGGCGCGTACGAAGTCGCGGGAAACATCGTAGAGATCTGAAATTTGGCATGCAGGTTCCTTGGGGAGCGTAGGGGAGCACTAAGAAACGACTTCCCAAAATTCCCACGGGAACGGGAAAAAATGGTTTTTTTACATTTTAAGGCGCGTACGTAGTCGCGGGGATCATCGTAGAGAGCTGAAATTTAGCATGCAGATTCCTTGGGGAGCGTAGGGGAGCACTAAGAAAGGACTTCCCGAAATTCCCACGGGAACGGGAAAAAATGGGTTTATTACATTTTAAAACCCGTACGTAGTCGCGGGGATCATCGTAGAGAGATGAAATTTGGCATGCAGATTCCTTGGGGAGCGCAGGGGAGCACTATGAAAGGATTTCCCGATATTCCCACGGGAACGGGAAAAATGGGATTTTTACATTTTAATGCTTAGGCGCGTACGAAGTCGCGGGAAACAGCTATCTATCTATCTAAATATATAAAAGAAGAAACTGACTGACTGACTGACTGACTGATTGACTGACTGACTGACTGACATATCAACGCAGAGCCAAAACTACTGGTCGTAGAGAGCTGAAATTTGCCATGCAGGTTCCTTGGGGAGCGTAGGGGAGCACTAAGAAAGGACTTCCCAAAATTCCTACGGGACCGGGAAAAAAATGGGTTTATTACATTTTAAGGCGCGTACGTAGTCGCGGGGATCATCGTAGAGAGATGAAATTTGGCATGCAGGTTCCTTGGGGAGCGTAGGGGAGCACTAAGAAAGGATTTCCCGATATTCCCACGGGAACGGGAAAAATGGGATTTTTACATTTTAATGTTGAGGCGCGTACGAAGTCGCGGGACACAGCTATCTAACTATCTAAATATATAAATAAAAGAAGAAACTGACTGACTGACTGACTGACTGACACATCAATGCAGAGCCGAAACTACTGGTCGTAGAAAGCCAAAATTTGGCATGCAGGTTCCTTGGGGAGCGTAGGGGAGCACTCGCGGGGATCATCGTAGAGAGATGAAATTTGGCATGCAGGTTCCTTGGAGAGCGTAGGGGAGCACTATGAAAATATTTCCCGATATTCCCACGGGGACGGAAAAAATGGGATTTTTACATTTTAATGTTTAGGCGCGTACGAAGTCGCGGGAAACAGCTATCTATCTATCTAAATATATAAAAGAAGAAACTGACTGACTGACTGACTGACATATCAACGCAGAGCCGAAAATACTGGTCGTAGAGAGATGAAATTTGGCATACAGGTTCCTTGGAGAGCGTAGGGGAGCACTAAGAAAGGATTTCGCGAAATTCTCACGGGAACGGGGAAAAAAGGGAATTTTACATTTAAATTTTTAGGCGCGTACGAAGTCGCGGGAAACATAGTAAGGATCTGAAATTTGGCATGCTGGTTCCTTGGGGAGCGTAGGGGAGCACTAAGAAAGGACTTCCCGAAATTCCCACGGGAACGAGAAAAAATGGGATTTTTACATTTTAATGTTTAGGTCGCGGGGATCACCGTAGAGAGCTGAAGTTTGGCATGCAGGTTCCTTGGGGAGCGTAGGGGAGCACTAAGAAAGGATTTCCCGATATTCCCACGGGAACGGGAAAAATTCAATTATAATCCTAGATTACAAACACTTTCAAGAAACACGTTATGCAGATTACCTACTGTTAGATTACCTGCCTATTGTCCAGTAAAAAGGAAATGATTGATGAGTTCCCTAAAACATTCTTTAAACCAGTCTGATATTACCTAAATAATGAATTTTGGCACTAAACTATTTATTCATAAGAGATTAATGAATCCGAGAAAAAAAAGGAAAAATCTATACATATAATAAATAATAATTCTGTACAAGTCGCGGCTGAAAATTGAAAATTAAAAGAAACTATCAAGTCAAAGGGACTATATGAACGATACTGAACACAAAATAACGATTTTTAGAAAAAAATACTGTATGTATGTATGTATGTCCGGATTTAACTCGAAAACTACTGGACGGATTGAAACAAAATTTGGTATGGGGGTAGTTTATAACACTGGTCAACATATAGGCTACTTTTTATCCCGAGGAAATGCATAGTACCCGCGGGAAGGCTATTAACAAATTCCATGCGGACGAAGTCGCGGGCAGAAGCTAGTACTATATATTATGTGTGTAGTTTATTTATTTTTATTTAATTTGCTTCTATATGTTATATTTTTACAGTGTGGCTACTTGTAAGTAGCCTCTATTGCACCGCCACAACATTTTCCATTATGTCCAAAGGTTTAACTGGTAGAGAATGCCTTATGGCATTAAGTTCACCTTTTGTATTAGTTTTACTAATGTGCAATAAAGTTTAAATAAATAAATAAATAAATAAAACCTTAAGCAAATGCAAACCAAACAAAAGCAAGATTGTTTGGTGAATGAAGCATCTTAATCGGTGTTGCTCTCCGTGAAATCAACGCTTTGAGATTTTCTAAACCTTTTTTCAAAGCTTTTATTCAATCCGTAACATCTTTCACCAGCTGATGGATTTAGGCCGAAACCGTTTTATCTTAGTGTTAATCCTCTGACCCGTCTGGTACTTTTTATTTGTGTTAGACACTCTTGAGATTACAAGTGGGTGTTTCGAATTAACAGGAACATGAAAAAATTCAGATCCCATCGAGATATTTAAAGTACCTACTGTACCTGTGAATATCTAACGGAAAAATATTGAAACTGTTTTTTTCGTAGCTTTCAAATACATTTTTATATCAAAACAAAACCACTTAAAATTGTTGCGCTGAAAAATGTTTATTCCACAATCCACACGTTGGATAAAATGTACATAATGTGTTAGATACGGTAGAACCAGTATTTTATTTGTTACCAACTAAAGTTCCTTAAAACGTCTTTATCTTTGGTATTTGCATAGTCGACGCTTTCCTCGCAACATGAATTCCGGCTTAGAGTATTGTGGTTCAACCAACGCAAAAAAATGCTGATAAGTCTGGTCAAAAAGTGCCTATTTCAGCTAGGAGGCACATTTCAGTGCGAGTTGGGAGACCTATTCGGAAAGAAAATAAATGGCTCCCTTTCGGGTGTGGGCGCGCTGTCACCGAGTTAACTGGGCGGCAAAAGAAGTTATTATCAAACTGTAGCTTCGAAAAATTTAAGCTGTAGCTGTAGACTCCGCTTGTCACTCCTACCATCAGACACTTCACCATTGTCATAAAATGAAGCATTATCCTAATCGAAAAGAAAAACCAGTTCGTTTGTTGAACGCCAATTAAGCATGGTTATATGCTGTTAAATAAATACTAAGCAGTTCTGCCAACTTGAAAACTTAACAGCAGGGTGCAAAATCGCACTTTGCTCCCTCTAAATAGGTACCTAACAAAATACTCCTTTTTGAATAGGAGGACTGAAAATGTTTTTTTTTATTTGAACGTACTTAAACTTCTTGAAGTGATAATGGAATTAGTCGCGCACAGTCAGGGTGCAGCTTTTCTTTGAACTTAGTTTTTGGCGAACCAATTATTTGCACGTGTCGGAGCCTCCCTATTTCTTAGCTTTGCTTGACTCTGCTAGGCATGTATGCTAGGGCTACGTAGGCATTAATAGACCACAAAAGAAATGTTATTTTTACCTTGATCATCGTTTTAATGGCAAACTTGGAAACAAAACTTATTACAGTAAAGCTGATAAATTATTCCTAAAATACGTTTCGGTTACTCTTCTATAAGATTATATAACACCTCAAAGGTTACCTGTCTATCACTTGTTTACAATTAACATGTATAAACTCTCGTCTGTTTCCCGTATACATATATTACCTACATTACCTAAACAAAAAATTCATTTGGACCAATTTTCAAAAATAACTGTTGATTATTAGTATTAATCAAACGTCAAATATTTTTCAACACGAAGAAAACCTTAACAACGGCCTATATTGATTGAAAACTTTGAGATTGATGGAATCAATGGGAATTCCAAAAAAAAAGCCTCTAACGCCTGTCAAAACTATTTTTTAATTAAAACTTACTTTCGTTCGTTACGGTAGTTTGGATGTTTTCACAGACTGGCGACGTGGTTAAAGGAGCAATTATATCCTCCATTCTTTTACCGTACTACGCTCCACTGGGACCTAAGATAATTCAAAGAAAATCCAGGATTAAAAACTACTAGAGAAAGGAGCTTGAAATTTATTTCGCACGACGAAATTGCCAGCGGTAGGTCTTCCTTCCTGCGCTTGTAGACGAATAAATAGCGCGAAATTTCTCCACGACACCTCGATTTCATGAATTTTTGTAGCTCATATTTCTTGACAAATAGTTAAGAGCGGCTCCTGGCGCGTTCGAGAACGCGTCTCTATGAAATACGCGGCAACTTGTGACAGTATAAAACGTATGAATACACATTGTGTTCCGTTTTTAATATCTGACGGGATTTATTACTTTTTTCTGATGACCAAAATACTGGAAAATATAATTAATATTATTATATACTTCGTAAAAATAGTCATAAGTCAATGTTACTTGCTGAATTAGTAAAGTCGAAATTATCAAACAGTTACTAATTCTGTAAAATAAAATTGTTATAAAGAAAACTCAACATATCACTTAAAACGTTGACCCAAGCAACGTTTCGCCCGACATATTATGAAGTAAATTAATACATTAATGAAATACCATTTAGGTTCACGTCGTCCATCTCCGAAACGTACGTTTAATGAAACTAAATTGCAAGTTTAATGATATAATGTTCAGTTTTAATAATGTTCTTAGCTGGCATTTGTTTCCGCGGCTTATTCTTTCGTTAAACATCTTTTTAAAACTCAGTGGAGAAATAATGTTCTGAATTGATGTATTGTAAGTAAAGATTCACAGTCAGACAGAGGAAAATCGCTCCGTCAAAACAGGTGCCCGAACGGCTCGGGCATCGTTTGGCCTTCGTTATAAATAGGCGTTATTAGCATATTGGAACGTATTTTTTAATGTCAGTTTGCTCCATGTATTTTGACATATTCTTTTAGGCACTGTTCGTCCATATGTTATTACTAGGCCATATGCTAGTAGCTATAGTCCATATGCTATTATATAGGTCAATTATGTTCTGCTGTTTTATTGCTGTATTTTTTTAAAACAACTTCAAGAATAAATTTAATTTTTAAATAAATTACAAACCGAAGTAAAAACTTTAAATAGGTCCACCATGCATCGATTTTATGCACATGTTGTTTTTGTTTTAATATCTAAATTATTTCAACTTATTAAATAAATAAATTAGGTCCATTGCGACAAAAGGAGCTCAGAACTATTACACTCAACCGCAATGAAAAAGGTCACTTTGTATTGAAAATCCTATAGGTACAATAAGTGACCCGATTTCATTGCGGTTGAGTGTAGATTAAAAGTTAATTAGGTTTTATGTATTTATGGCGTGTTTCTATTTTTTTCTCGTCTTTTGCAGGTATCTCATTTTATTTTATTATGTCCTTACTAAATAAAGTTACAGTAACAAACATCAATAGACACCAAAGTTACGAAGGCAAACCAAAGTGCAACCAAAAGCATTTGCAACAACAACCACAATTTACTAAATTAGTAACTTTTCAACTGCGAAGCACTTTAAGCAGGGAACGGCGATAAATGAAGTGGCTATTAAGATACATTTAGAGTGAAATAATGGTTGCGTAATAGAGTGCGAACTGTCGGGCCTCCACAAAAGAAAAGTGGGGGACGAACGCTTTCTTTGTTCTTAGTAAATCGAGTACGGGGGTCGTTTGTCGACCTTATATCACGCTGATTCGACGTTTATTGCCCGCCCTGCACTGTCTCACTGTAACTCTTGATTTGTCGGTACTTACTGTTATTATATTACTGAGTAATCTTCCTGAAAGCTGATTGAAAGTGTTCCCTGGAGAAGTGGGCGCATTCGACCTGATTTTATTGTTGAGAAACATAATTCTATTTACGTCAGTATTACCAAATTTTATACAACATGCTTCTTTATTATTTATTTAAAACTAGCTTCTGCCCGGGGCTTCATCTGCGTGGAATTCGGTTATATCGTTCCCGCGGGAATTGAGCGTTACACTATAAAACTTCCACATGAAACACTCTATCTATTTAAAAAAAACCGCATCAAAATCCGTTGCGTAGTTTTAAAGATCTAAGCATACATAGGGACAGACTGACAGCGAAGCGACTTTGTTTTATACTATGTAGTGAAAATTGAAGATATAAATATAAGCGTTGTTAAGTTTTCGATGACATCAAAGAGTTCATTTGAACAATTACGACGTTTAGTAAATTGACTAGTGTTATTTTCCGTCATTAAGTGACTGGCTAAATCATAAAGAAGAAACCGGTGGTAAGATTGGAATAAAAATAATGGATGAACGTAAGAAATTTACTTTCAGAATTTTATTGAATGATTTGAAAATAATCTTTATCAACTAAAGTAATTATACACAGTGGCGTACGGAATTCGTCTTGAATAAAAATACACTTAAACTAAAAATGAAGCCAGAATCAATTTCAAAGTCTAAATCGATAACAACATCGTTAAGGTTCATCTTGAGCGTTTGTTCGTAGAATTTAGTGTCCATTGCACTGCTGGGCAGTAAGAGATAGTATCGATCGTGTATAGACGGCGCGTCATGACGGTCATTTATCATAGTTATCGCGCCACCCACCCGCATCGTCTGCAGCGGACCTCGCATGGTTTATATTTAAACAAAAACAAACTTGAATAACGGAAACGTTATTTTTTTATATACCTAAAGTTTACAAACGAGCATGCGTGCCACCTGATGTTTAGTAGTCACCGCAGCCCTTGGACACCAGCAGCTCAAAAAGAACTGCCGTTGCCGACCTTTCAATAGGGATGACGACAATTTTTTTTTCTTAGTATATCAGGAAGATTATTGAAAAGTATTGGACACGTATTTTTTCTTTCTTCACGTAATCAAACTTATATGGAGATATATTTAGTTGAAAAGTCGCGTGACGTCACGGTTAGGTACGATTTATACCTAACGGTGACGTAGTTAGCCCCCACTCTCCAACTTTAATGCGTTTTAACTTAGTCATTCTTTGTTAATTTGATAAAACAAAAAATACGTGTCAATATTTTTTTATTACCTGGCTGACGGACTAATTAGAATTTCGATTTATTCACCCTGTCGTCATCCCTATTCACGGTACACTTGCCTCTTAAAGGCACCGAAGTCGTATCTCGCTGGAAAAACCCTAGCAGGAAGTTCATTCCATGTTTTGCACGTACGTGGTAAAAACGACCGCGTATCTCGGACGTTTTTTTTTTTATGAAGGTAGACTGACAAATGATGAGAGTAGGCCTAGACAAACTGACAAACATGCCGACGGCCCCACTTGATGGTAAGTGGTACCTACCGTCGCCTATAGACATGAGCCGTAACACCAGAGACCCCGTTGCAAATTTTTGTCCGAAGTTAAACCTAAGAAGCTATTTCACAGGCAATGAAAAGCTGATTTGAAAACTATTAAAGTGATTAATTAATTGAGACTTTACAATTATTGGATGATAGAAGTATTTTTCTTAGGTTTAACTTCGGAAAAAAATTTGCAATTGGGTCTCCATATACCATTGTTATCAAACAGGCTGAGTTCAGCCGCTTTCGCTATTAGAAAATCAGACAGCTGACCAACGTGTAAACGGCTCGTCTCTTGTACACTTTGGTTGGCTTTCAAAGCACGATTTCATGCAAAACCTTCCTGCGAGCTGAAGGTACAACAGTTATTTTCGTTTTACAAAAGAGAGCAGTATTTATAAGCTACACTAAACAGCAATGAAAACGGGTCACTTTGTGTAAGATTTACCATACAAAATGACCCGTTTTCATAGCTGTTGAGTGTATTTATAACATGTTCACGTGGATCTCTAAAGCCGGGTTTATATGTACAAAACGCCTCGTTTTGGCTACGCGTAGTTAATACTTGACAGATTCTCTATGGAGCAAATTAAAATGAGACCAACTCGAGGCTACATTAAGATTAAAAAATAATTATCATAATTGGCGGAGTAATCGCGTAACATAAAAAAGTCTAATATGGAAAAACCTCAAGATAACACTTTATAATTCTGGAAATAAACCGCAATTCAATACTCACTTCAAGTACGAGAAATCCAACACTGTTGTCTCAGACCAACAGCTAGATAAAGGTAATAAATTTTCCTTGATCAATATCAGAGAAACAAAAGGACTTTTTAAAAACCTAAGCATTTACGGTTTACCTCTAAGGCATTGTGTGATGAAAGGGCGATTCATTTTATTACAAGTAGTAATTCACATCAAACTAATGGCTTGAAAACGTGACAACTGAAGTGAAAACTTGCGATAAAAGTAATCAAACTGTCGTTAAATTATTATTTCAGGACCCCATCATTCGGTGAATGAATCCTTTCTATAAATATATGATTATACTTTTAAAATAAAAGGAAGTTACACGAGTCACAAAGTTTCCTAATATAATCTTGATGTTTAAAAGTATATTAAAAGTCTAAGAGAGTTAATTAATATTTTGCAGATCCGTAAAAGAAAATATTATAATAAAAGTACAGTTTGTAATAATGTTTACCTTCTTAATAAGTACAGCTGCATATAAAATAAAGTGTACTTATTTATTAGAAAAGTTCATTTTTGGAAGTCATCTACGTAAGTTAGTAAAGAAAGTCGTGGTAGTCTATTTGGTGGTTTGGTCCTCTCGTGCGGGATATCAGGGGTTTAATTCCAACGAACATCTCTCTGAGTAAATTAAGAAGTAAAATTCAATTTAAATTAACCTATCATTGATTTTTTGCAAGAAAATATCGCCCCAGAAACATGCATGTATCTGGGAAGAATTTCATTAAATTGTTTGTGAAGTCCCCAATCCAAAGTGGATCCCGCACCCCATATAATATATGCCAAACCTGGTGACGAGAGAAGGTCTAAGGCTATTACAGCCTCAATATGGTCGTATTTTAGTTACACGACTTGGCGATGTAATCAGTGTGAAAGTATCGGCTCGTGCATAAAACATCGAAGATCGGCTGGAGTGAACGTCAAATATTTGTTTCATTTTTTCGCGTTCACGAAACAGTTTTCAAATTTATGACACTCTACTCGTCTAGTGCTGGGCCCAAGGGGCTTAACCTGAAATGGACACGCGGCCGGCGGCGGGGAAAATATATTTCCGAGTTTACTGGTCCATAAATAACGGTAGAGTGACAGCCCGATGATACACTCCGGAGCGAGAGTTCATCTCACATCGCTTACTGAATATTGAACAAATGCGAAACTCCATTGTAATTTTCCGGCTTATAAATTAAGAGGTAACTTTCGGTATGATTGAGTCTTTAATACATGCTGCGTGGGAATTGAATTGCATGTGGATATATCATTTTGATGTTGAAATTTTGACGCGATAACGTTGAACGCCGGCGGCTGCGCGCACGAAATAACATGACGCAATAGTAACGTTCCGCCTGAGCCGAGCAAGCGCGAGCGAGAGCGCGGAACAAGCGATATAGAGACACGATCGGCCTAAGCGTGACGTTATCACGTAAAATTATCGTCCTTAAACCGACTTTACAGACAGCCAATATTTTATATGTAACTATTTTTACTGTATTGTGTTTTATTCGTTGTAAAAGTTGATCTGTGGACGTACGGAGGATGTGTGGACAAAGTACCTATAGTTGTTACTCTTTCACATGCTGACTACTAACTATTAAACTCAATATAATTAAATGTAGTAAGTATAGTATACACAATTCATAACAATCACTTA
Source organism: Aethes cnicana (assembly GCA_963971205.1). Lineage (NCBI taxonomy): Eukaryota > Metazoa > Arthropoda > Insecta > Lepidoptera > Tortricidae > Aethes > Aethes cnicana. The sequence continues at coordinate 6,532,215 of OZ020288.1, forward strand.
AATATTTCGGAATATAAGTGAAAAGTGTATGTACTTTTTGCTTTAGTGTGCATATAATACGTACAATGTGCCATAAGCCCACAAATAAAGAAAAACGGTTTTTTATTAGCACATGTAGGTACAGTGGTAGTTAGTACCCGTGTGTGAGTATTATACGGCAGTTCGGTAATTGATCGTTTAATGAACTCTGAACAAGACTAGTATCCATTCGGTAAACGAAGCAAGGAAAGAGTTGTTGCGTATTTTGACTTCGTTGAACTAAGCGATCCGTGTTTTTTTGCTCGGGTTTCCGATCGAGTACCTAGTTAAAATAACTTCCTAATGATTCTATCTTTGAACTGTGATCATAAAAATAAGAAGATGTGTCCGGAGTGCCAGTTCTTTTGAATTTCGGTATCGTCACACTTATGAGTTAAAATTTCTGGCTTCTGCTCTATTAACTACAATACCAAATGTTAAGGCTATCAAAATGCCTTAGTTACATTACTTGAGCCGCCGCCCCGTATTAACGGGTAAAAAGTTCAACGAATTGATTATCAATAATCTACTAGTAGAGATCTTCTACTATCTAAAGTCCTGCGCCTTCACATTTCAAAACGCTTCATTTTTTTTAATTATTATTTAAAAAGCACCACCAACACTCTCAACGCATAGTTGATAGCTGTCTCAGCACGCGCACATGTGTAGAGAGTGTTGGTGGTGCTTTTTAAATACATTGAAGCGTTTTGAAATGTGAAGGCGCGGGACTTTAGGTAGTAGAAGATCTCTCTACCTATTCGTATTCAAGTATATTGCTCAAATATGTCAGTGTGGCTACTTTAACTAATCTATTCCATTTGATGATCTGAGATTCTGACTCACTTCTTATTCCGCACGGAGGTTGTATTTTATTGGTTCTACAGAATTGAAGCCTGCACTAAATACTGTTTCCAGTAAACTTCTTTTGTCTCGACACTCTTTTGTTTACTTTGCAATTGTGAGTGGAACAATACAAAAAGGTCCGAATTTCGCTAGCAAACCAAGCAGAAGTCCAAGTTTTAATTGCATCGGAATAAGTGTAGGTACGTAACCCCAGTTCAGGGCTAAAGCGGCCAACTTTGCAGAGAAACCTAGATTAATTAAAACTCATTTGCCTAAAAGGCTTTAATGTTTACAAGAAACACCTTGTGCTAGTAAATAAGAGTGCACTCAGCTGTTTGGAATGTTGGCTGTTTTTTTTATGAGGGAAAACTTTTCCGTATATTGTTTAACCAACCATTGCAGAGATAATCTACAATAGGAAGTCCCGCCCCTCCACATTTAAAAACGCTTCAATGTTTTTGGAAAGTATTAAAAAAACACCACCAACACTTTCAAGGCATGTTTGACGGCTGTCTCAGTCGACACGCACACTTTGTCAGACTAAATATCTTTGCACTTGACTGTACAGCGTGAAGATAAATATGAATACTTATGTTGTACGATACAACTCCCATCTCATTACCTCCTCTAGTCTCCTAAGACAAATGTCCTGGCCAAAATTTTTTGTACATTGTAGATTTTTTTGTGCTTTTTAAAGTTTGATAAACAACTTTAAATTGAATTCAGAAAAGAGCAAATGACTTTGAAATTGCTTTAAAATTAAATCTAATCCGGTACAAATCCGGTACGAACCCACAGACAAACACACACCCGTCAAACTTATAATAAGCCCTATTTTTGTGTCGGGGTTTAAAGGTACCAACATCATGGATCAGTAAAATAAACAAAGTCATCGAATGCCCTAGCCTAATGTGAAAATAGAAATAGAAGGTTTGCAGCGCAAGAGTCGATAAGAACAGCGCCGGTGAAACGTAGGGTAACAAAGTTTATGAGTGCCCGCAGGTGCGCCAGGCAATAAATTTCTAAGTAAATAACAAGTATTTATTAACACTAGTAAAACGTTCCGTGTGAGACAGGACGGATTTTGATAGCTTTCCCAGATTATAACTTGGAGGTTACAGTTTTTAAGTGTTGAATATACCTAAGTTTAAAATTTTGTATTTAGGACCTGATGATGTTTTCGTTGTTTTTTAAATATTGTCAGTTGCGTTTTAATAAATTTTATGAAAGTTTTACTTAATAATTTTATAAAACCAAATCATTGCCTTTAACCATGCAATTATAATAAAAAAACCGGCCAAGTGCGTGTCGGGCCACGCGCAAATTATAGGGTTCCGAAGTTGACGATGCCCACAGTACCTTTCTAAGACTTATTAGCATCTAGCTAGCCTGTGGTATGACGTGCCCGCCCGACGCCCCTGCCGCTCGAGAAAAATCATTGGTTTTTTAATCATTTCATAAGTCGACTAATGACTCGTAAATTTGTACAGCCTACTTAGCTGTGATAGTTTTCCTTTCAACTACGTTATATACGCCACAACCGTGATTTTTTTCAGCCATCCAAATACCACCATTTAGCTGGCAGGGGGGGGGGGACACGTGACTCTAACAAAAAATAGCAGTTTAAAGCTTAATATTTGACAAACGCATCACTTAATCGAAAAATGGTTTTAACAAACCCACAATATTTTTTCAAGACCTATTCAACGATATGCCACAACATGGGGTACGCAAGAAAAAAAAATTACATCCCCGCTTTACCAGTAGGGGAGGTACCCTATAAGTAAGTACCCTATAAATAGTGGACTTCGGAACCCTAAAAAGGCATAGATTTATTGGACAGAAGAATGACTTAACCTTGCACTATTTTAGTTTCAAATAACACAGTTTTCTTTGTGTATTCTTATGACAAATAAATTATAAAAATATCTATTAATGAAACATAAATATTGAAAAAGACATAGAAGATGTGTATTTATATTTTATAATAAATGACCCATAAAAAATAATACGTCCATATAAAACGAGATAATTATTAAGTCTAATTAACAGAATGCCTCAGGAGACTATCAAGTAACAAGTAATTACCTAAGATGAAGATATACTACAGAAAAATCTCTGTCTTCACCTTGCAAAGTCCACAGATTTTTTTTATACATTAAATAGGTAAGAAGTAGGGAAAACGCGATAATATTACCACATTGGCAACGTTGCTCGTATGCCTGATGTAATAAGTACTTAAGAGTGCCAGGTTACGAGCACACAGCTGCGCCAAATTTACACATTCTTGAAGAAATACGGCGTTCCTTATTAGTTCATGTATTGCGTGGATTTCGTTCGACTCCGATGAAGCGGGAATGGATACACATTGTTCGGACGGGTTGCAATCTAATCAGACAGAATTGAATCTTCCCTTGTCTCATTTAGAGTTTCACTTAGAGAAACCGAATTTGGAAATACAGTTCGCACATTGAAAGAAAACTGTCACGCCGCATAATTTTATTTGAGAGTCAAAGTTTCATTTGGGAGCAAAGCAGTGTCATTATTTTTAATTTTAAGTTTTTAATTAAAGAAAATAACGGTTTATGCTTTTTAAGTACCTATTAAAACAAGAACTGGAAGTAACTTAAAATTACGTAGATAACTCATTTGTTACATAACTTAACATAAAAACAGTAAAGGTAGGCATCCACGTACGATGGGCATATTATGGTAATGGTTGGAAAATGAGCACACGGTCCACCTTATGGTAAGTGGTCACTGAGGCCAATAGACGTAAGGAATCACGAAAGCTCTACCAATCCTGAGGCCAGCTCTCTTCTCCCTTTAACGGAACACAAAAGTTCGAGCACTACCGTTTGACAGCAGGTTTTTTTTTCAGCAGGTTAAGTAGATAAGATGGAGGTACAACACGCACACTAAAAAAAAAGGATTACAAAGTTTACGAAATTTTTTACACAAAAAGTGACGCGATTAATTTTGTTAGTTTTTATCAAGTAACGCAAATTTGCTTATTTTTGATTTAACTCAACTAAACAGCAATAGAAATAGAAAATCATTTGTTTTAATAAGTATACACAGTAATACAATACATAGGTAAAGGTAAAGAACTAGTTAGGCTAATCCTTTTCTTCAAGACAGGATTTCAATATTTCAACCACTTATGCCGATTTCCAAGTAATTTACTGATCAAGCACAGCAACCGTGAGTGGAACGTAAACACTTCTACTTTAGGATCTCCAATAATGCACCGAGTTGACTCCCTCACAGCCAACTTTCCCGAGTTACGAGTGGCGTATTGGAACGCCCTATATAACTGGATACAATGCGCGTCAACAACGTAAATACTCTCCAGCGCAGTAATTAAATGCCATTTGTAAGTGATAGAGTGATTGTAGGCTCGGTGACGTAAATCGTATGGTTACCTTGATACCTTGGGTATTATTCGAGTTTGTAAATGTAGGATTTACCATACCCCTAACGATTAACTATCTCCCTATTTAGCATGAATTATTCTTTCAGAAACGGTTTTTGAGGGACATAATAATATGTTTCTCCTATCTCAATTTTAAGGGCGCTATTTAGGTAAATATTCTTATTGCGTAATTTTTTTGTGTCGGTTTGTTTACTTTTAGTTTGTTTAATTTTGAATCTTAGAAAATGTATAATACTTACTTAACAAAATCATTTTTTTAAGATTCTTAATACACCTATAGCATGAAATAAGTACCTACTATTAAAACATACTGTTATCTACAGGCTCCACCATTAAATTACCTATAAAGATGTGTACTCAAAGACACCTAGGTAATCAAGTTTAAAAAAAAATGATTTCGGTTTAAAAATTAAATTATCAAAAAGGAAACGATTATACAGTTCCTAAAGTTCATTAAATTTTTATATAATGACACTACCACTAGGCCACCACGACCATAAACACTATAGATGAGAGGCGGTAGGTCTAACCACTAGGTTAGACCTACCGCCTCTCATGCCGAGGGTCAGGGGTTCGATTCCGGCTCGCACCTCTAAGTTTACTTACGTGCGAAATTTAATTTGAATTTACCATGAGCTTTTCGTTGACGGAAAACATCGTGAGGAAACCTGCCCGCATCTGCGAAGTAATTCAAAGATGTGTGTGAATTCCCCAATCCGAACAGGGCCCGCGTGGGGACTATAGGCCAAACCCTCTCATAAATAGGGGAGGCCTGTGCCCAGCAGTGGGACGCTAATAGGCTGTAGTAGTAGTAATAGTAGGTGTCTATAGTGTTCAATATCTATCGATAAAGCTTAATAAATATATCAAGCTGTATAAAAACCCATACCCATAATACACTGAACAGCAATGAAACCGGATCGCTTTGTATGGAAAATCCTATACAAAGTGACCCGTTTTCATTGCTGTTCAGTATATTTGAAGTGCTATCGTGCTAAATTAGGTCTTGTGTACTATTAAATTATTCATGACGGTCTAAGCAGAGACAATAATAATATGTAAATGTAAAGTTTACATTTACAATGTAAACAATAACTAATTTAGTATGAGAACAACTCAAACAGGTGAAAATGTTACAGATTTAACGTTATTCCTGCTAGAACTCATTAATAACGAATATGTATAGGTACTTAACCATTTTAAATACAAAACATGAAATATTTATATTCAGTAGTTATGGTCATAAAATGGAAAATACGGGATATTTTATATACAAGCATAGGCATCATTTTATATTATAGATCCCGATGGAGATGGCGGGACGAACTAGACGCCTTCTGCAATGATTGGCCGATTGTCGCAAGAGAAAGAAAAGCGTGGAAAAATGAGAGGGAGGCCTTTGCCCAACAGTGGGACGCTACAGGCTAATATAATAATAATAATCACGTGCTCTTTTCCCTGAGTCTTTGGCATCTTTTTGTAATAGACCTGACTGTAGTTATAAAAACAAATGTCATATTTTGACATAGTAAAACTAAAAGTAAAAGTAAAAGTAAAAAAGTAAAAAAAGCTTTATTGCACAAAAAGAAAAAACAATCATTATTACACATCAGCAGTTTACAATTAAAATAAAAAATAAAATAAAATATAAGTAATTAATAAAAAATAAATAAAATAAAATAAACCAGTAAAACCAAAAGAACTTGTATATCTACATCATTTCACCACGTCTTATTACGAGTGCCTTTGTTAAACTATTTTTGGTCGTGAATCATGAATATCAAACTATTTTACGAACTGTTCCATCTCCCAATTAAACTTTACCGAAAACTTGCTTTTATTAATAAAACTGACTGAAATCATACGCTGCTGAAATGTGTTGGTATTATTAGCGCCATTCAGTTAAGTAGTTCCGTTATAATTGAATCATTTAAAATACTTGCTAATTTTGAGTGAGGTTACCTACTACTACTACACAGCCTATTTGCGTCCTACTACTGGACACAGGCCACCTCTCACCACGAGAGGGTTTGGGCTATAGTCCCCACGCGGGCCCAGCGCGGATTGGGGACTTCATACACATCTTTGAATTACTTCGCAGATGCGTGCAGGTTTCCTCACGATGTTTTCCGTCACCGAAAAGCTCAGTGGTAAATTCAAATTGAATTTGGCACATAAGTAAACTTAGAGGTGCGAGCCGGAATCGAACCCCCGACCCTCTGCATGAGAGGCGGTAGGTCGAACCACTAGGCCACCACGGTTACCACGGAGGTTACCTACCAAATAAATAAAGATTATCATATCTGTAACATTTAAATTCGCGTTGGTTCATAGTAAGTATATTAAATCTTAGTAAGTAAATAGTGAAATTTAAACATTCTAAATGGCACGGGTTTCTTTAATTTAGGTTAAGCTATACAGAGCCAAGTAACAATTTCTGGTTCTATAGTAGCCCATAGAACATTTCTCAAAACACCACCTTAGCCCTATAAAAGGCCATAGAAGGTTGAGTAACGCCGATCTGGCGCAGTTATATCTCCATTTAGTGATATAGTGGAACCGTAGCAGCTTTAGTTGTGACGTTTTAGGTCTGTAAAGGTGATGTAATGAGGACTCGTATTACAATTTAGTGACATACGGGCCACAGTAACGCTAATATAGTGCTTTTTTATACTGTAGTAGCGTTCGTTGATTCCCTTATAGTCCTATTTTAGTCTATAGTAGAATCCGTGATTCCTATTGAGGCGCTTTCTCGGCAAAGTTTGGTATTGTGTGTTTTTGCTGTGAACTTTACTGATGGACAACAAAAATAATTCAATTATATAAAGGAGTTCTATTCTATCGTGGTAAGTTTATGTTATCTTATTTAGACATTTAATATTTCGATCAATGCTGCAAAAAGCACGTGCGACTAAAGTTTTACTGATAGAATAGTATATGATTTGCTTAGTATTTTCAATGCGCCCTCGATTAATTGAGTTTTGAATAAAATATATTGATATTATAAAATTAAATTCACAGTCATTTCTACTTTAGAGCCATTAAGTACATCCGTGGGTCTTATCGGCTCACTATAGTACCACCGACTCCTGTCATGTCAAAGTTTGAGTAAAATTAGAGTTCTTTATCCTATGACGGATTTATAAACTCCATTATAGAAAGTTTCGGCCATATAAAAGAGTCATAGTCACAACTATCGTACGAGCCTATAATAGGGATTCAAAAACAATTAGAACACTTTTAAGTACTATAAAAATGTCCTAAAAATCGATTATAAAACAAAACCGCTCTATTACGGCGTCATTATGGCTACTAAAGACCATGTACTATAGGAGTGATTTGTGGAACCACAATATCGTAAAATCCTTGTATAGTAGAACGTTCATCACTGCTAAAACGCAAGATTTATAGCGGTTGTCCCGGAAACCTTATAGCGCAAATTAGATACATAATGGTGATTTCAATCACTTTTATACAGTAACATAGCTCTTTAGTGACTATATTTGAAGTTTTTATAGCACTTGACTATAATAGCCCTATAAAATGGTTCTATAAACCTTTACATCAACAACTTATAGGATAATTTGGCTCTTTAGCTTATAGAGCAAGAATGTGTTCCCAAACGCCTTTATACAACTGGTAGTCACCGCTAAGACCTTTATACGACGTTTACTCGACCTTTTAGTGATGATAATTCAAGTTATAGGGCCAAAATGTTACTATCTTTACTCTCTAAAGAAAAAAAAAAGAACTGGGAAGGCGTTCGTCATCACATTTTTTTGACTTTGAGGTCTTTCTAAAGCCGAATACTTAATAAAAGACTTCTTACTACATCGGATTGAGTTTAAAACTCTTGCTATATCAAATCGAGACTTATCACTAGTGTAGTATTCGGCTTTAGAAAGACCTCAAAGTCAAAAAAATGTGATGACGAACGCCTTCCCAGTTCTTTTTTTTTTCTTTAGAGAGTAAAGATAGCAATTTAGCCTCACGTCAAGTGTTAAACCCTGCAAAGCGAAAATAGTGAAATCTTGAATAAAATCTAGGTGAGGTGAGAAAAGCCGCTTGATATGATAATCGCCTGTGTGAAACTAACAAGATCTAGTGTTGGTTCTAACAACTTTGCAGTTTAGAAATTTACTTAGTATATTCTTGGTATAACTGACGATGATTTTTATAATACTCGAATACGTGTGTAAAACGTTTAGAACAATTTGTATGTTAAAGTAGAAATATTGACTTTTACCTTCACATTTAGAAATACAAATTATATCTTAGTCAAATACAATAATAATAACACCTACAGGGCAATGAAAACGGGTCACTTTGTATTAAAAATCCTATTAAAGTGCCCCGTTTTCATTGCTGTTGAGTGTATTTGGTAAATGGCCCCAGTGATAGTGGGCTCCGTAGTCAAGCAAAGCCGAAACTATATCTATACCTAAAGAGATGTTTCCCCGCTAACCTGCCGCCAAATAGCAGTGCTAGCACTGTTGTGTTCCGGTATAAAGGGTTAAGGCAGCCAGTGAAATTTCTGGCACAGAGGCATTCCATCTTAGGCCTCAGGGTAGGCATCTCATTCGAGATCTTAATGATTTCTTAATAGGGGATCAAAGGATTTCAGTGTCCATGGGTGACCACTTACCATCAGGTTGGCTGTGCGCTCGTTTGCCTATACCATCGACATAAAAAAAGATTTCTGGAAAACATAAAACTACAGTTAGTTTTATTTTGTCATGTTATTTAATTTATGTGAACGCCAAAGATTTTCAACAGGTCAGTTGAATATATTTTACCCGACAGTGCCAGAAAGAGGGTTTTATTTTTCGAGTGCAATGTAATGTATGTTGTGTGTTTTCTTTAGCACGCTCCGTAGTCTAAAAGGCTTGACAGATTCTAGCTTGTGAGGAGTACTAAAATGTGCCTTAATTGTGAGAGGACACTGGGTATCTCAAATTTAGGTATACATGCAGTTTTTTTTTTCATTTTCAAAAATCGAGTTACTTTTGTCATATCTGAATGCATATTCAGTTACGACGATTATGTTTTGAAAATGAAAGATCTGAGTCCATACTAATGTAGATACTAATTATTTAGATAAGCTGTAACTTGTACGTAATTTGGATTTGCCCTAATTAAATCGCAAAAAGTATAATTATCTACTTCAAACTCTGTCTTGATTTTTGTGGCGTTAACAAAAAGACAAAATTGTGTGAAAATTAAAGATAACAGAAATACAACGCAACCAATATTTTTTAGCTAAAACGTATTAGCTTGCAAATGAAAGAAACGCATAATATGAACCCGTAGCAAAAATCAACGCCTCTCTCGGATTTATTATTCTCGCCTTACAAGATTACCTAAAACGACAGTGACAGATTGACTCCTCTATAACGACGTTCTGCTTTTACACTAGGGTTTCCTCTATGTGCATCCCTTTTCTCCCCTGTGGTAATTAGGCACCTGCATTCGTTGCCAGTGATAGTGCTTTCGAGACTTTATCTAGACAGGTTGTTAATGCTATTAGATTGATGATCTTTATGCCGACAGGCTGTATAAAGCGCGAATGGGAAACAAACACTGCCTGGGTTTTCTTTATTACTGTATTGTCGGTACATGGAGATGGATCGTTGGATTCTGTTGAGTATAAGATGGATTCGCGACGGATTGGAGTCGAATACGTGTTACATGTGACGTGTTACATGTCACAAAATGTGAAAAGATATAGGTACAAAGCTAAGTATTTGTAAAAATATCATTTTCTGAAATAAAATACACGAGTTAAACTTAATAACCCGAATGATTTAATTAAATTTTCAAGAGTTCTCTCCTTCAATTTTTACGCCTTAACGTTTTGTTTCAACGCTTTGACAAAAAACATTTTAAACGTCCTTGAAAGTTTTAAACGAGCCCAATTTATTTTGGAATTAATTAGCGAAGTTTCACAAACAACACTTTGACGTACGACTTCCTAAGACCGTTGCAGAAAGTTCCGGGCTTGACCGCGATCTGATATAAGCGTTATTGAGCCGTTGTTGCTTGCACTACCGCACACTGCAATGTTAAAAACAGTATATCAACAAGCTTTATCTCATGAAGTTATGGTGATAAGTCGTCACGTTTGAAACATATTTAGGAAAATTCGTTTAGAACTATGCTTTTTCCGGGTAAGGTATATGTTGAACCGTATTCTTAATTTACCATCTAACGAATAGTGTCGTAGGTAATCTGAACAGGTTAAAGCTGAATATAGAATACTACATACGGTCACATTTACACGATTCTTATGAGTTGAAATGAAAGTTTTATTGTTCGCCATAGAATCACATTGATGATGATAATGTTGATGACTTAGAAAATCAATACCTACTTGTACACTAAATGTCAAGATAATTGGTATAGCCTCCCTGCTACAGTTCATATTAGAAAGCCTTAAAAAAGTACACTCCTTGCTCTACCGTGTAACTAATATTAAATATGTTTACCTGTGTGTACATATCAAGGCAGTATACAATATTAATTAAGAGTTTCATCAATATCAATTAAGGATCATACAGAGATTGATTGATTTAGCTTTCCCCTTAACGTTTGCGTTCCCGAGAGTCAAGGAATCCAAGGAATGTATCCTGGTGAAATTCGTAAACTACACTCAACAGCAATGAAAACGGATCACTTTCTATTGGATTTTCCATACAAAGTGACCCCTTTTCATTGCTGTTGAGTGTATTATATTAGAAAGTTAAAATGTACACGAGCTATTTTATTACAAAGTTTGAATAATTTCAGTTTGTTGACAATGACTTGCATTATGAAATAAAATAAAATAAAGAGTTTTCGCAATTACAGGTTTAAATTAGTCCATTACCCGTTAAAATAAAAAAAGACTAATGAAAATCAAGGGCTTCATGATAATATTTGCTCACGATCATTATTTATTTCAGTATAGAATAGAAAATGTAACAGATTGTAAAAAGAAATACACATCGGAGCAAGTGCTTCTGCCAGCAGAAAAAAACAGTAGAAAAACATTTTTATTGTTTATTATTTTTATTTATTAGGCACTGGTAGTCGCTATGTGCACCGTGGAAGACGGGGCCGCATTAACAAAGACCTCTGTGATCGGCGAGACCACCGTAATCCCCAACCAGTGTTCTCCACGTTTCTACAATATTGGCTTTTCAAAGAACACGCTTACCTTTGTATGGAAAAATCCACGACGTAAAGAACGCGTTACGTCAAGTTAATTTATTTATTACGTACCTATTGCCACACAGCAAAAAGAGCCCTGAAATTGAAACGTTGCATGGACATTTTTTTTGCAATTCTTCACTCCATAGTTCAAAAGCTAGACATTTTTTAACACTAGGAGCGAATATCCAACTAAATATTGGCATAAATAATAAAGTTATTTAGAAAACTTAATTTAATAAAGTTTATTCTGTTTTGTTCAAAATAGCCGAATAAAGATATTTCATTTCATTTCATTTCATTTCATTTACTATTATTAATTTTCAAAATGGCTGCGGCATACAAACAGACATGACGAAATTAGGTATAAGATTTCCGTTTTTATGCCACTTGGCTACGGAACCCTAAAAACTGCTGCTGTTACCATCATTTACTCCACGCAGTGCTTTAACAATAGGCGCACACGTAACTACATCCATCCATACCTAACAAGATAGTCGAAATACGTTTTAGACATAAAATAAATATGCAGCATTACAAAGCGATTAAGGAAGAAAAGAGCGTACAGCGATTAAATCTTAATGCATACATCATCCCGGTAAAAAACAATCAATAAAAAAATAAGTGTCCGTGTAACGGCGGTTGAGTATTGGAGTCACGTAGCCGTGACGCGTCCGCGGCACGCCGGGCACATAAATAACACTAATGACATCCGATTGTGTTCAGTTTGCTGTCTGAAAAAGAAAATAAAGTGCGCACGGTAGAGTCGCGCCACGCTTTTTATTGTTAGCATTCGGCTAAATGTACGCTTTGTAATATTACGTGCTTTTACATGTCTTTGTTATTATTGCAGCGTTCTTGTGCACTAGCCAAGCGTTCTAATACTCTAATACGTAACTAAGCTTGCTGTTAGTTGGCAGAATACTGTGATGCTGATGAAAAAGTGTAATACATTATCGCTTTGAAATTCATTGTTTTCAATGTTCGTGCAAATTTAAACTGAATTTAAATCAATCTATTATATACATCCATGGACTCGCATACCTATCTACACCTATTTAAGTAAAATACCAAGGTTTTTGCTTCATAATAATTATCCACTCTTCTCTATTAGGCTAGTCTATTTAAACCACGTCAACTTAATTAAAGTATTTTTTATCCTTCCATTTCTAATATGCAGGTAAACATACCCTGTGCGTGGTAATTAAAAGATTTCGATTTGTTTGATGCCATTCATCAATAATCAGCGCACGTCAGAGCCCGTACAATTACGTCGATTGCTCATAAATCATTGATATTCGTAACCTGTTATCGTGTGTGTCATTACGCAGCTAAATTTGGGTCATTTCACGAAATGCGATTAAATTATTTTCACGGAAAGCAATGATTTCAGGTAGTTACGGGTGAACGCGAAATTGTAATGTGGTAGCTGGTACGATTTCTTTTTCGAACAGAGCTTCAAAGTTTACGTGTGTGGGACTTTGGTCAATTGACAGCATCGTATTGTTAGAAAGAAAGCAGAAAGAAAAAAGTTTTTTTTTCGCATGTATTGCTTGAAAAATAGTAATTCGTAATTAAATTTTAAATGCGTATCGAACAAAGTCGGTTCGATTCATTCTATGATACGAAGCATGGTCAGATACACAAACCTACCAAGCACTTATTTTTGTGTCGAGGGTTCAAAATTAGCATCCTAGATAGATAGAATTATTTTACATTCATAGGATCTATTATTAATGGCTTACTGTATATTTGTTAAAACAAAGCAAAATCCGTGTCCGGAGATTAAGTTTTTTATGCGAACTGTTTTAAATGTATCCGCGCTGTTGGGAGCGCCGCCGCAAAAAACGATGACGTGGCGCCGTGGGCGATGTATTCTTCACAAAATGCATTTTTATTTAAACTTTCATGTAAATATTCAAATTCACGAGAATACAGTCCGTTTAGAACTTATTCAGGAACTATTTATAAAGCGTATTTTGGGGACTACTTATCTTAAACTCAATTCGCTAAAGTAATGTAGCCAATCAGACCGTATACCTACGTATACACTACAGTCTCGTGATGAGAGGAGGCCTGTGCCCAGCAGTAAATAGGCTATTGCACCTAGTAGACCAGTTTATTTGATCAAAAAAATGTGCAGATAATGGGAAGATCTAGAGAATGTGAGATTAGGAAGTATCTCAGAGATAATTGTGTTAGTAAGCACAAAGGCAGAGGCCAAGAGGCCGGAGTCTCCGAGTGTCTAGAGAGATGCCAGTTAATGCAGTCGCTGAGCAAGATTTACACTAAATTTCGCGGAGGAGAATCCTTCCTTTGATGCAATGGCAGTCATGATACTCAGCATTGAGGCATCCATTGAAGAGGAATGTGAATATCAAGTTAACTGAAATATTAAAAGCAATATAAATTGCTTGGCGCTGCGTGGCCTCTATCACAAAGCTCTAACGCCTGAAAAGCCTACGTGCGTTGTTAAAATTATATGAGACAGTTTATAAATTTAATACCGACGCTTCTGACGCAATATCGAATAGGCGGAAAACCTCATACATTGGAAATTGAAAATAAATTCCCTTAAGCTTTCAATTACCTCAATCGAGACGATAAAATTTTCAGATATAAAGTAACATCCACATGACACGGAAATTTTGCGGGCCACTCTCGTTACAGCCCTTATCAATAATTGATGATTTATTTCAGATTTTCGAGCATAAACCTGGGGCTTTTTAGCAAATGATTTAATTTCATGTATATTTAAATCAATTTATAATATCGACTTTCAAACATAATTTCTCAGTTTCAGAAAATCTCTACCTTCAAAATAATTAAACTCAGTGTATTTTAAAAATCTATGTGTCGGAGATAAAATTTATATTTACGAAAGATGGTGTAAAAAATAATGGTCAGTTACCTATTATACAATTCTATACTTCTGAATCCGATTCTGGAGTGTGTTTTTAGTGTCATTTTTGGCAATAATTTGGTTAAAAAACTATTTTATAAAAAATCTTTAAAACTAACGATACTTGTGTGTATTTTTGTGGTGTGCTTGACAACAACCACAACAATGCACATTGCACACACACAGGGGTAGGACATGAAATAGTAACTAGAAAGAGGTACCGTGTGATCACTAAGAAACAAAATGTTTCCGTCCGTCTGGGTATTTAAAGTGCCTGTGTGAGGCCCATTTGCTGAATAAATGTTTGAATTTCTTTTTTATTAAAACGAATTCGCTTCACGTGTTTAAGCGACGTTTTTTATGTTTTAATATTGGTAGTACCGCTCCGCTTACTGCCACCAGTTCCAGGGATAACACTATTAAGGGTACATATCCTATCTTATACTACTACTACTACAGCCTACTTGCGTCCCACTGCTGGGCACAGGCCTCCTCTCATCACGAGAGGGTTGGGCTATAGTCCCCACGCGGGCCCAGTGCGGATTGGGGACTTCACACACATCTTTGAATTACTTCGCAGATGCGTGCAGGTTTCCTCGCGATATTTTCCTTCACCGAAAAGCTCAGTGGTAAATTCAAATTGAATTTCGCACATAAGTAAACTTAGAGGTGCGAGCCGGAATCGAACCCCCGACCCCTCTGCATGAGAGGCGGTAGGTCGAACCACTAGGCCATCACGGCTTTCACGGCTATCTTATACTATTAAACAAGAAATATTGATATACATATACCTATCTGTAATGACATTCCTTTCACTCGAAAAATCTCGCTCGCCCAGGTGTACTACTAATTAATAAATTAAATTAGTTATTCGGTCACGGATATACAGATTTATTAATTTTTAGGGTTTTAGAAAATCAAATATACCTATAGACGTGAATACAGTAGGGAACCCGATTGTAATTAATCACATAAACTAATTGTGTCCGAAAGTTTACCTCAGAGGTTGTCGATGCTGCTATTCAAGTTGCCAACTAAAAGGACGGGCGGGGCTTGGCGTCATGTTTGGCAAACTCTTATGGGTCACTAAGTAAGGAAATGTCAAAACCACGTATCAATACGAGTATTGAGCGATTAATTTGGTTGTTCGACTTTGGTGTTGTTAATGTTGATGGGTTATTTAAGTTGTGCCACAAATTGGAGCGAAAATAATGATTCCGTAACGTGTGTAATCGACACACGAAGACGTGACGTGTAGTTATCGAACTGAGACATATTTTTATTATTATTGTATGGCAGATAAATAAATAAATTTATATATAATATATATTTGTAGTAATGACTCCACGCAAACTCCCGGGTGTCCAAATTTTGAAAGTTTAGTTAAAGTAATCTAAGCATTTTAACTATATTCCTAGCGTATACCCGTGTAAATTCTATTCAAACTCCCGGGTGTCCAAATTTTGAAAGTTTAGTTAAAGTAATCTAAGCATTTTAACTATATTCCTAGCGTATACCCGTGTAAATTCTATTAAGACTAGATATTTTTTATGCTAAATTTTTAATATCATACCTTAGTTCATTCATATATGAGATTGAATCATAGTCATCATCATGTCAGCTGAAAGACGTCCACCGCTGGACATAGGCCTCCCCTAACACCTGCTGCCACTCAAACATGAAGGCTTGTTGTCTCCAGTTAAATAAAACCGGCCAAGTGCGTGTCGGGCCACGCGCAAAGTATAGGGTTCCGAAGTTGACGATACCCACTGTACCTTTCTAAGACTTATTAGCATCTAGCTAGCCTGTGGTATGACGTGCCCGCCCGACGCCCCTGCCGCTCGAGAAAAATCATTGGTTTTTTAATCATTTCATAAGTTGGTCGACTATGACTCGTAAGTTTGTACAGCCTACTTGGCTGTGATAGTTTTCCTTTCAACTACGTTATATATGCCACAACCGTGATTTTTTTTCAACCATCCAAATACCACATTTTTAACATTTAGCTGGCGGGGGGGGGGGGAATAGCACTTTAAACAGACCCACTTATTAAGACCTCTTCGATATGCCGCACTATGGGGTACGCAAGAAAAAAAAATACATCCCTTCTTTACGAGTAGGGGAGGTACCCTATAAAAAAAATATTTCAAAATTTTATTGTACCACTTTGTCAGCGTAACTAATATGTATATTCATGTCAAATTACAGCTTTCTAGGACTAAGCATCTCCGAGCAATAGTGCGGACAGACGGACGGACGGACATGGTGAAACTATAAGGGTTCCTTGTGGACTTCGGCACCCTAAAAAGTACCTATCAAAACTTTTATGAGTCTGCCTGACTGACCTGTGACCTGTCTGACTTAATTATTGTTCTGCAGTTTTTAATTTTAAAATATGTCTAATATTTACCTAATGATATGACGTTGTGAATACTTTTCAATTTCTTTTCATATTTTATTTATCGTTTTCTAAATCAAAGTTGCTAAAAATTCAAATTTGTTACAAATCTAATAACAATTCAGGTGTCTGTGTAATATGTAACGAATATCCATCAAAATTTGTATATACCTATACAAAAGAGACGAAATCTAACACACTGGCGCGTTAATTAAGACGGATTTAAATATCTAACATCTAATTATTTCTACACACGGATTAAACGATAATTATTTATATACCTTGTTACAAGCAAAAATAAGCTCATTATATCACAATGCGAGTAGGTAGGTACCTATCCAAGTTACGGCCTAAGGCGGTATGGTTTTCTTGAAAACATATTATTATGTCCAAACCCGATCCCTAGATTTATATTTCGGTACAAAATATAAGTTATAAGTGGAATTCCCTCGTCAAAGCTGTGGAATTTGTTTGAAAATGGAAAGATTATAACTTATTAAACTAAACATTGTGGTAGCCTGTGTTTATTTGTAAGAAAATGTACTTATACAGGATAAAGCAAAACGTCATGACGATGTTTTAACCACAGTATGCATACAAGCAAAACACAGTATGCGTACAGTAGATGCAATCAAAAAACATATTAGAATCGATAACTGATCCTGTGGGTAAAATATCGTCACGTTTTTCTTGACCCCGTATAAAGGTACTCAACGAACTTTAATCCATACTAATATTACTCTGTCTGTCTATCTGTCTGTTACCTCTTCACGCTTCAACCGCTGAACCGATCTGGATGAAATTTGAAATGGAGATAGTTGGAGTCCCGAGAAAAGACATAGGCTACTTTTTATCCCGGAAAAACGCGTAGCTCCCGCGGGAACGTGATAACCGAATTCCACGCGGGCGAAGTCGCGGGCAGAAGCTAGTACTAATATAATTATGTTACATACGAGTAGGTATGTAGATATGAAAGCTTATTCTCAACTTAGCTTCAGGTTCCACGGATATCCTTGTATTTTGAGTCGCCGTTTCTCGACATATTTTTATTGACAGAGACTCCCATCAAGCTCTCTCTCTTGTTTACTTCCGGCACCGTTTACCATAGACTGGTAGTTCGCCTCTTTTCTTTCTCAGTGCTCGCTGGTTTTACCTTATGATGATAGGATAACTAACTCGAACAGCGAAATCGCTAACATTAGGCCATTCTGAAATCAAAGTCTGACCCTAGACTCCAGTGCTACGTGCTACGTCGTCTCCTTTTCGTACACTCGGTGTGTCGTTATGTGAACCATGGGTTTAGGGGACTGTATTCTCTTCTCAACCCGCATTTTTGCTGCTATTATATCAATAGCGCCACCATAAGCACGACACTTGAACTAATTTTCAAATACCAATGTTAGAGATCGCTAACAGGTATTTAGCCAGCTTATACGATGACTAGAACATCACTCCCAATCGAGAACCTATAAATTTAATTATTTATAAAATCCCGTCATATTTATCATTCATCTGCATCAACTAACCGGATATTTTGCCCGGATCACATTCCTGGCAAAGATTCCGGAACAGGTTGGATATGTTTGGCGCGTGGCTCGGATCCAAGTAGACCGGATGAAGACTTCACTATAAATTACCAAACACGAAGTGCCATTCATTCGTCTCTCTCTATTATATTGTAGGAATGAGAGAGAAGAGTTTTCTTGCTTCTGAGAGGGTTTCTATTCTAGTTCAATCGTGTTTGGGTAAGATCAAGACAATTTGGATATGGTACAATTTGTATGTAGGTTAATAATATGTCCATAAAGTGTCTTATTTTAGTGGACCCTCGAAAAATCTGAGTCAAAATTAGCTATTAAATGCATGTTAGCTCATTTATACTTTCATTTCATTTAACTAACCAAGGAACTACGAGTACCCGTTAACTTTAATAGTTCTGTTGCGTCTGACGGTCTGAAAACTAACTTGGACTTTTAACAGTTCATTTAACAACCCGTCATGCTTTCACGTGGAGGGGAAGCTTTAGTTTTATAGCTGTGCGGTATGAATCGATGCTAAATTTTTTTTTGCATTTGAAGCTGCTTGCAATTTTTGAAGCTTTACATTTGTTTTCTAGTCGTATGTCGACATAAATCATTCAAGCATTTATTTTATATTAACAAAAATAATAAGTTGCTTTCGTTTTATTAAGGAGATAATTGGATCATTTTCTTAGTATGGGTAAAAGCATGAAGCAATCAGTGACCCATAATTATAGTCGAGGACAAAAATCGTACTTAACTTCAACCACTTTCTGCAATGCAAAATCCGATCTAAGGTAAGCCAGTCCCTGCCCCGTTTTGGTCTATAACTAGGACCTAAAGGAGCTGCTATTAAAACTTGGTGCTAAGCCCGCGTCACGGTCGTTAGAGCACTGTACTTTTACTTCCAGAATGTAACAACCTTCACACATTGTCAAACCGCTCAGCGAGCGGGATTAAGACGACGCATCGGAAACAAAGGTGATATGGATTTCAACAGTAACTATTCTAAAAAACATAAAATATGAAAAAGTCATTTTATTTAAGTACCTACCATGACTCATAAGTCATGGTAGGTACTTACTTAAAGAAAACTTTTTTTTTACGTTTTTTTTAAGTACCAACCATGACTTACATTTTTTTTAATATTTTATGTTTTAATCTTTGACATCAATTTGTTAGATTACTTTTGTGATTGGACAACTTTTATAGCAGAGAAAAAAAAATCGTAAAGACTTCTTAAGTATTTTCATGAAGACGTTAACTACAAAATGTTAGTAATTACCTACAGTTTTGGGATAATGTTTTACGTATGGTTTTTAAATTAAACGTCAAAAACTTGTATCTTGCGATCTTTCAAGATGGGCTGCAATGAATTGAAATCATAGTTCACCGAATATGCATCGCCTGCATATGGCAGCTGTAGTCGGCGCGACGAAATTTAGAAGAGAGAGAGTGAACAGGTTCTAATCTAGGTAAGTATGTATCACCTTCGACCACATCGTCACTTACCATCAGGTGAGATCGTGGTCAAATACTTGCTTATAATTACAAAAAAAAGACCTTTCTAAGGCTGGCAGCAGTTGTAACTTGTAATCATTGATTAAGTGGTGGAATTTGGACTGGCTCGTCCGGGGAACTACCATGCTCTCACACGATATCGACGTGCAGGATATACTGCGTGTCGAGTCTTAAAACGTCTTCAAAGACCCGTTTTCCTGTAGGTATACTACCATCCCAATTTCCCCCATTCCCTATAAAGCTCTGTTCTTACTTGAAATTGGTTTGAAGTTGATGCTGAAACACGTGGAACACATTTATGTGGACAAATGATTTTAACAATAAAACACCTTGTTAATAAAAAAACCGGCCAAGAAGCGAGTTAAACTCGCGTGGAGAGGGTCCGACTCTTGATTATTTTCAATGACGTCATTTTTTTTTTTTTAGTTCAACCCCAATAATAGGGTCTATGTTTAAAATTCATTTATTTTTGTTACACGTCCGTCTTTGGGTCACAAACTTACATATACGTACCAAATTTCAACATAATCGGTCCAGTAGTTTCGGAGAAAATCCACTGTGACAGACGGACGGACAGACACACGAGGGATCCTATAAGGGTTCCGGTTTTACCTCTTGAGGTTCGGAACCCTAAAAAACCGTAGTGGTGTTTGTCACCGATAATATAAAAAAATAAAAATAAGATTTCTTTAATCTATAAAAAAATCGCGCGCTTATTAAGGTCGCGGGAACGCGGTGGATGCAAGTGGCACAGGACCGGTCTGAGTGGCGCGCCTTGAGGGAGGCCTATGTCCAGCAGTGGACGTCTATCGGCTGAAATGATTATGATGAAAAAAATATTTACTGTAACCGTGTGTCCTCGGCGTAACGGATGGAAGAGCGTCTTGGCCAACAACGACGTGACTTGCTTTGTTTAACAATATTGGGTGTTTCTTTTAAACTGCACTTAGTGCAAGTCCAAACAGAAACTTCACTCGTTTCCGCGATTATGTTCGGAACATGCAAAAATAACGTTTTTAGTTCACCACCTTGCAATTACTGTTATAAGGCGAGTACATTTTTTATTTGGAAAAAAAATACAGAAAATATTGAGATTTTTTATACAGGTACTTTTGTCCATATGTATATTATTGTTAATTAAAATTTTTAGTACATTTTTATTACCACCGTAGGTGTAAGTCGCGGGTTCGCAGCAGTGAAAATATAAAATAAGTACTTTTTCTCAAACATGCTCGGAAAGTCTTGCTTCGCATTTGAAATAAGAAGACGAAAAGTCAATCATTGTGATTTTTCACTCGGACATCGCACTCGGCATGCAACCGCGGACCTCATCAGGCAATCCCTTACTTTCCGGACCTCGGCAACAACGTACTGTAGAGGGGGGTTGATGTTAGCTCAGGTAGATGCTGCAGGCACGGAGATCAGCGGTGGAATCCGAAGACACGAAGACGATGTCTTACTTATTAAAATATCTAAATCTTGAAGACTGGCCTTATTACTGCCCTAACACTGCCCTAACTATGAAATAATAGATTTTATGTTGAATTGATATTATATTTTGAGATATGCGTTCATTACAATGGCTATAAAAAGACTAAATAAATTAAACAAAAACAATTCTACGCTTAAAATTACCTGTTTTTGAAAGAAAATGTGACAATTAACCGATTGTACTCGGCCAGTCTCCACAGTACCAAAGTAGATAGGTAAATAAAACATTAGTGAAAGTATTTTATAAGCAGTTTACTTACTTGGGTTCATGTCGGCTAAATGTTTGGTTTCAGATACTGTTTTGAGTAATATTTAATATTTCGAAATGTTCGACTTATGTCTGCAAATAAATACTTATTTAATTTTTCTTCATTTCATATTGTTTAGTACCACCAAGGGCTTTATAATGGGTGTGATAAAGGCTTTTTACATCACCCTTGGCCATAAAGTGGGATTTTCTGCCCGCTACGCGGAGAGAAAATCTCACTTCTTGGCCAAGGCAAGACGTAAAACTTTTGACAAACCACGGGCGGTAATTCGTAAAGCCCCACATCGCATATTTATGGCCCTCACCTTCGATTCGGGCCACAGAAACCTGCGATCTGGGACATTTACGAATTCACCACCCTAGGTCTGTAATGTACTATTGCATAATGTAGTTACGATTGATTTCGTATATTATATTACTAGCTTCGTCTTGCGATTTCGTTCGTATGGAATACGTTAGTATCATTTCCGCGAGAACTATGCATTTTTTCGGGATAAAAGTAACCTATATGTTGACCAGTGTCATAAACTACCCCTATACCTACCAAATTTCGTTGCAATCCGTCCAGTAGTTAAGAGTTCGAGTTAAATCCGGACATACAAACATACAGACATACGTACAGACAATTTTTCTAAAATACGTTTTTTTGTGTTCATCAGTGTCGTTTACATGGATTTATATATTTTTTTTATTTTTCAAGTTGCAGACGCGACTTCTTCTACAGACTTATTATTAGTATAGATTACGAATTACGATCACTTTTACGGAAGAATAATTAATTATTCTAGAGTCTATGTTTTTTTAATATATGTAAGACAAACATACTGGAGTAATAAATAACGAGTGTGGAAACAGTTTAGTTTGCCGTTCGTGTGAATTCTCCAAGTTATGCGAACTAGGTGCAGAGTTTGCTCAAGATTTACTGGCTCATATGAGTCAAACCCAACTAAGTAGGTATTTCAGATCCTATCCTTTGGCTGTTGCGATGACATGAAAATACCAACTTAGTGCACTTTTTACTGTGTAAATCATTATTCCCTTACAACTTTTAAATAAATTAAGATTATGTCGATTTAACTAAGAGTTCATTTGATTAAATGAATCTAAAGTTTAACAGTAATCCTGGCACTGGCTTCTGTATCCAAATATAAAATTTCATTTAAAACGGTTAATCACTAGGTACTAGGTAGATATCCCAACTAGCAAAGTAGTCCTATAACCAAAATTATAAGACTACCAATTCTCATAATAGTCTAGTAAGTGCACTGAGAAAGACTTTCGCTCTTATATTGGCATTCCACAAGTCTTGTTATACTCAAGATCTCGTGTTCTTATAAATAGGCTTGTAGTGTACTACAAGGTTAAGCTATAAGTCTTGTTACACTCAAGATCACTTGTTCTTATAACAAGCTTTATAGTTTACTATAGGAGTACGTTATAAGACAGTTATAGGACATAGTATCTTATAAGTGCATGTTACAAGACAAATAGTCTTTGTAAATTTTCAGCTCCAATAGTAGCATTCGGTGAGAGTATAAGGTTTTATTACACACTTGAGCAGAACCTTTATAAGAGTAAAAGCTCTTATTAAGAGCGCTGTGAGAGCAATAACTCAAGATCACTTGTTCTTATAACAAAGCTTTATAGTTTACTATAGGAGTATGTTATAAGACAGTTATAGGACATGGTATCTTATAAGTGCATGTTACAAGACAAATAGTCTTTGTAATTTTTCAGCTCCAATAGTAGCATTCGGTGAGAGTATAAGGTTTTATTACACACTTGACCAGAACCTTTATAAGAGTAATAGCTCTTATAACATTCTTGAGCAGAACCTTTATAAGAGTAATAGCTCTTATTACATTCTTGAGCAGAACCTTTATAAGAGTCATAGCTCTTATAACATTCTTGAGCAGAACCTTTATAAGAGTAATAGCTCTTATAACATTCTTGAGCAGAACCTTTATAAGAGTAATAGCTCTTATTACATTCTTGAGAAGTACCTTAATAAGATTTCAAAAACGTATCTACTCTTGTTTGATGCTATTATAAGAGTTGACTCACTGAATCAAAAGGGAACTTTATTAAGAAAGGGTCCCGTAGAATCAAATAATTTAGATAATTTAAGTGAAGATGAAAATAAAAAAGGTAAAGATTTCGACAAAGAAAATTACACAGAAGAAGATAACGAAGAAAGTGAAAAAGATAAAAATCTCTGGCCCTGAAGTATAACGTACCACATATAATGTAGTCCTCAATGAACTGTGAACTTAGTGTATGAGAGCACTAAAGAATATTTCTCGAAATGCCCACGTGAACGGAAAAAAAAATTAAATATATGTTAATGTTTACACGCATACGAAGTCGCGGGCAAAATATAGTACCTATAATATAAAGTCAGTCAGACAATACATTCAAGACCAAAAATAACATTTTTTTACGATTTATAGGGATTTACTACATTTTAAAATTATAAACTGTAAAAAAATCATGGGTTATTAGTGTTTATATTGAATTTATGAGGAACCCTAATTAATTTCAACATGGAGGGCATGATGTTCTTATAATAGTTTGAATAAGTGCTATTACACTTATAATAGACTTAAAACGCTCTCATTTAAACCAGTTTTTGTTATGGCGGATATTTATTGCAATATATTGTAATAAACTTATTAAAAGAATGGTGTAATGATGAAATTTTAGAGGCGCTTTTAAAATATGTGTCTAAAATACTATATTTTAACGATGAATATCACTTCCCCACTAATTCATTCTCTATTAACCCTATATTCACATCCCTACTTCACCGGCTACGATAAATATTAGTATTATGTCAAAAAGATATTGTACTTACCTTTTTAATTCCAAAAATCACTCACAACACAAACACTAAACCACATTTGCAAGATGTACTGACATTTACTATTTTAATCTTATAAAGAGCTTGTCACAGACACTTACAAGAGCAATTGTACTTATAAAGGTTTAGAGTATACATTATAGGACTATTTGTACTTCTTCAACGCTATTACGAGCATATTATAGGACTTAATAGCATTCTGTAAGTAGATTATAAGACTGTTACAAAAACAAATGCTCCTATAAGTGTGCCCAAATCCAGGTTTGTAGATAGCTACAAGTACTTTATAAGCGCAATAAAATTAGGCTTGAAGAGTACTATAAGTGCATAATTTGCTAGTTGGGATAGTTACTTTCGCACTTGTAATATTATAGAAGGGTGTTAGATGTTTAAAAAAAAGCTTTAGTCCATAGCATCTTCTTTGTATCCATACTCTTGGCGAGCTTTTACCACCCGTCGCCATTATTCTCTCACGGTTGCGCTTCTACACCGTGAACTCGTGCAAGGGATGGTTTGTAATGATGGATGGTTTATTACTACTACAGCCTATTGCGTCCCACTGCTGGGCACAGAGGCCTCCCCTCATCATGAGAGGGTTTGGACTATAGTCCCCACGCGGGCCCAGTGCGGATTGGGAACTTCACACACTTCTTTGAATTTTGAAACAGATTTGATTAAGTCGGTCTATTTCCTGAGTGACCTATACATCATGATCTGGTGACCTTAACCCTACCCTGAACTAGCAGCCTTTCCATGGACAGCTCTAGACGTATCTCTATATGCTTTTTCAAGACTTCACCGCGGAGGACAGGCGCTGCTCAATCTTTAGCCTCGAAGAAAAGATTAGTTCGAAACTCAGTCAAGAATATTCGGAGCATTCCTTGTCCAGCAACAAATACCGGCGTACAGAATATCGTCCAGTACAGAAAATCGGCGTTAAGTAATAGTTGGCTATTGCGTTTCGTACGGTGAGTGAGAGGATCAGGGGCCTGTCCTCTTCCCTATCCTTCTATCCCATCTTCCCTAATCCCATGTTCCCTATCCTCCCTTATCTCATACGCCCTATCCTCCTCCCCTTTCGAGATCGGCAACGCATTGATGAAGCCTCTGGTGTTACAAATATCTATAGGTGGCGGTGACCACTTACCACAAGGAGGGTCTGATTGTTTGCCAATCTTTTTATATTAAAAAATCATCGCTCTTTCTCCTCTTTCTCAGTAGCCGATTTCGTCTGCAGGGAATTTCATACCTGCTTAATCTGCAAAGCACTTTTTCCGGGACGTTTTATTACTTTCTTCCGGAATTTAGGAGGAGTTGTGGAATTCCCGGGATTTCTATAAGTAGCTTTCCGGAATCCATTTTAATGACTTTCCGGGGTATTTACTAATGAATCCATACTATAAATAAACTGCCGCAAATTAGCAGTGCGAGCACGGTTATGTTCCGGTAAGGGTTAAGGCAGCCGGTGAAATTAAAATCTTATTATTTCTTAAGGAATCATAAGATTTCGGTGTCCATTGACCGCAGTGACCGCTTGCCATCAGGTGGCCTGTTTGCTCGTTTAGCTGCCAATTACATAAAAAAAAAAACATTTGATTGCCAAACATCATCTAAACTGGTAGCGTGATTGAATAAAAAAACATCCTAACGCACAAATTTTTACATTTATTACGTTGTATATAGGATTCAAATTCATAAGTGGAACTCACGCGTAAACTCCTGCGGAATGACTAAAGGGGTTGTTATAAATAAATTAAGTTTGTATGTATACCTTAAAGATTACAAGGCGATCTGGGGTGAAGGGAAGTTAATCTGCTATTAAAATGCAACTGCACGTGTGACGTTAGTGGCTACAGTTTTTTTTATCACTTCATCGTATTCGGATTATACTCGTGACCCGTAATAAACTTTGGCCGGGCAAAGACCAACCTGTTTTATTTCAGAAAAATAAATGCATAAAGTTTATACGGTTAACTTTGGTTATCATGAAAAATAAAAGATCCATTGTGTTCATGAAAATAATAAATTCTCGGGGCATTTTACTACACATTTTATAAATGAAAAGTCTATTTATTTTTTAAATGTATGTATCCACGGTAAATAATTCTATGCTTATTTCATTAAAAAATCGGAAATCTTATATACAAACCATCCTACAACAGGAGACTAATCGGATTTCTACGAAAATCTGTGATTAAAATTGTGCAATTTCAAGCTTAAAGGTGTTCAGAAATTCAGAATACAGGTGAATAAATTTTGTCTCACATTCTAAAAGGTTTTCACGTCATTCATATTATACATGTATATTATATTACCTATTTATATATATATTTATATATTATATTATATATCCATATTATCCATACTAATATTATAAATGCGACAGTAACTCTGTCTGTCTATTACCTCTTCACGCTTCAACCACTTGACCGATTTGGATGACATTTGGTATGGAGATAATTGAAGACCCGGGAAAGGACATTTTGGCTACTTTTGTCCCGGAAAAACGCACAGTTCCCGCGAGAACGCGATAACTGAATTCCACGCGGGCTAAGTCGCGGGCAGAAGCTAGTTAATATTATAAATGCGAAAGTAACTCTCTCTGTCTGTCTGTTACCTCTTCACGCTTCAACCGCTGGACCGATTTGGATGAAATTTGGTATGGAGATAGTTCGAATCCCAGTTAAGCACGTATGGGCTAAACGAATAGTTCCCGTGGCAACGCCATAACTGAATTCGACGCGGGCGACGTCGTGGGCAGAAGCTAGTTATAGATAAAAGACAAGGGACAACATTTAACTACAGCTATGAAACCACGTGATTTCAACTTTAAAGTCAAATTGACTTTACTAATAACTCGATTTTTGCAAAAATATATTTGATGATGACAAAATGTCTCCAAAAGTCGGCCATTTTGTTTTTTGCAATTTTGATATACCCAGTGTCACTTTCACGATTAAGACGAATCTAACGACACCTCGCAAGCTAAAATCCATCCAGCCATTTAAACTACACAGCGTGCCAAAGAAATATACATACATACATACATACAGTCGTAAAACATAATCCTCCTTCTGGCGCGGTCGGGTAATAAAAAGACTTGGGTGTGAAGAAGGTAAGTAATTGAGCTTCCGGCTAAGAGTCAACTTGCGAAGCCTGTACCCTCCTCGGTAAAGTGGCGAGCCTGGCCAAGTATACACAGAGCGGTTAATTGCTTGCCACGGGACGCAAATCAGCAAACATTGACAAAGCACCAAGAAACCATATTTTATTTGTTCTCCCACTGAGTGATGGATGCTTGTGGAGGTTACTTAAATGCAACTAGATTTTCCGAGTTTATGTTATCCTAGGAAACCTGCACGCATCTGCGAAATAATTCAAAGATGTGTGTGAAGTCCCCAATCCGCACTGGGCCCGCGTGGGGGCTATAGCCCAAACCCTCTCATGATGAGGGGAGGCCTGTGGCCAGCAGTGGGACGCAAATAGGCTGTAGTAGTAGTAGTAGTAGTACGTTATCCTTTAAGTACTGTCGGTCTAGATCTCTATAAAATTACAGTTTTTCTTCTAAACATGTTAATTTATTTATTAAGCAGAGGACGTCTTCCACCACAACAGCCTACTTACGTCCCACTGCTGGGCACAGGCCTCCTCTCATCACGAGTGGGTTTTGGGCTATAGTCCCCACGCGGGCCCAGTGCGGATTGGAAATATCACAGTTCACACACATCCTTGAATTACTTCGCAGATGCGTGCAGATTTCATCGTGACGTTTTCCTTCGCTGAAAGCTCATTGGAAAATTCAAATTGAATATAAGTAAACTTATAGATGCGAGCCGCAGCGGATTCGAACCTACGACCCTCTGCATGCGTACTTAAAAGCGATTGCAACAATATTATATCCATACTAATATTATAAATGTGAAAGTGTGTTTGTTTGTTTGTCCTTCCTTCACGTCGCAACGAGCGGACCATTTTGGATGAATTTTGGTATGGAGATAGTTGGAGACCCGGGCAATAACATACGATACTTTGTATCCCAATATTTCCACGGGAACGGGTTTTCCACAGGTCAAACCTATTTTTCAACTATAACTCACTAGTCTATACCTAAGTATGTATAGTATCATCGGATACGCAAATTCTAAGTCTACGCGGGACAGTTCGCGGGCATCGGCTAGTAAATATATAAATTGCTTGCTTTTTCGTTCGTTTAAGATAGGTCCCTAGTCGTACAGGTAAAATAATCGTGTATCTTACTTAGTGTAGAATAACACTATGCACACGGCCCTGGTCCAAATTTCTTACATCGTATTACGGTGTAGTGTTATTGCTACCTAATGACGGCCCACGAGGCTCTCTTGGAAGTTTAAGTAGCGTATTAGACGCTCAAATGGTGTAATTGTGATTATATTTACCAGGTTAATGACAATGGACATTTATGAGATTAAGATGTAGTCACAGACCTGATTACCAAAGGTAGCCGGAATCTGAAACACACGGCGGACACAGCCTATAAATGCACGATTTCGAACACAATTCGAATGAAGTATCAATGTCTGCGTGCGAGGACGTCTGTACACTTGTAAATGTGTGTGTGCCTACCACTACGCGGGCCAATGATTCACTCTCCATCTCCGGATGAAACAAACGACGGTAAGGGCGAGTTGCGTGTCGGCTAGATTCAGGCGGGTGATTCCGTGGCCATTCTGTATGTAGTAGGTACTTACTATTAAATATTCTGTGTCTGTACCTAAGTACCTAGTTCCAGTTTCTCAAATTGTCATCAACTTACTGTCATCATCTCCATCAAAAGATGTCCACTACTGGAGAAGGGCCTCCTCCAGGGTTCGTCACTCCCATGGGTGACTTGCATCATCACCAGATAGTCGCTGAATCTTCTTGGAGCCCTACCTACAACTCATCCTGCGGTAAAATCTGGTTTTCTTACCTACTGGAGTTCATTATTATTTACTTGTTATTTTTGAACCCGAATTTCATTTAAATAAAACCTCTTTAATAGCATGTTTATATTAAGCATCGCCCCAAAGAACAAAACAGTTCTACCCACCGTATCGGCTATCGATTCTAAGTATATACTATAGGTCTTTAATTTTTTTCGAGTTGGTACAAAAAATAATTGTATATGGGATTGGTTGTGTGAGCGACGCCTGAATCCTATACAAAATAATTTTTTTTACCAACTCAAAAAAAATTAAAGACCTATACAATATACTTAGAATCGATAGCCGATACTGTGGGTTAATTATTTGCCATATTTTCTGACCCACCATGTATATACAAGTCAATCCTGATCCGGAAAGAAAACCGGCCACCGTTCCAACTTTAATACCCGAAACCGATTGGCTGCCGTAAGACCGCTCTGGCCGTAAGCTGATTCGTTCGCTTTTACATTGGTTACTTTCAACTCAGTCAAGGATTACAGGTGACTTTGAATTCGCAGTCCGGTGTTACCGGTCCCTCGATTGTTTTGAAAAGCAATGTTTGCTAATCTATTATTAGTAAGGTAGAAGTCCAGAATGATGCATTTGAGTATATGAGGCCAGTAATAGACTACTTAATAATGCCAGAGTGAAACTAAAAAACTGTATTTTTTATTATCAAATACACTTAATTTTACTAAGGTTTTTAATGAGCAGTTTCAGGACGCAAAAGTTTCTTCAATAATTAATCAAATAATTACCTAAGGAGTAACGTCTTTTTTTTTGTAAACTTATTGACAAAACCTTACCCATTTAAAAAAGGGCTTTCAATGTTCTCGCTTTAAAAGTGCTTCTATGGTCAAAAGTTAAGGATGTGAACAAAGTAAATTATAAATAATACTGTATTATAACACAAGTAGTAATTAAAAATATTAAAACAGACAAGGAAATTTAAACGATACATTAATTACTTGATAATTACTGTACAATCAATATTATCATTCCAGAACGGTCGTAAAAAAAGTTTCAACGTTAAACTGTAAAAAAATATCAATTCAATCAATTTGAATTTAGCACCGAGCATTTTGAGGAAGAAAACATCACGCGGAAACCTGCAGGCATCTGCGAAGAAATTCAATGATGTGTAAAGTCCTCAATCCGCATTGGGCCCGCGTGGGGACTATAGCACCCAAACCCTCTCGTGATGAGAGGAGGCCTGTGCCCAGCAGTGGTGGTCGGATTTTATTTAAGAAATTTAATCCTCAAATATACTGCACAAATATATAGTTGAGATAGAGTCTGAACAAAGAAAAACTATTGGGTAAAAATGATGGATAATAATAGTTTTCTAGAAAAATCTGTTCAACATTCGACTAAGATTCTTCATGTTTGATCATATTAGTCCTGTAATGTTCCTTTGATCTGATTTTAAAACGAATTCATTTTTTATGAAATCACAATTGGTGCTTCAAGTTTCTTAATTCGATCATTAGAAGATATTTTATTCCTTTTAGAAAAATTTTTTTAAGTCTCAAGTGCTGTAAGAAATGCCATGATTAGAACGAAAAAACCTTACATTCCAATCACTAATTAATCGCTCCTAATTAATCCATACTTTTATACTAATCTTATAAATGCGAAAGTAACTCTGTCTGTCTGTCTGTTGCCTCTTCACGCTTCAACCGCTCGACTGATTGAGATGAAATTTGGCATGGAGATAGTTGGGGTCCCGAGATAGGACATAGGCTACCTTTTATCCTGGATAAACGCATAGATCCCGCGGGAACGCGATAACCGAATTCCACGCGGGCGAAGTCACGGGCAGATGCTAGTCTAATATAAATTTCATTTCCGCGTACCGGAAGACGAGCTGTCGGTAGAACTCCAACAAGGTGGAGTGATGACCTGGTGAAGGTCGCGGGAAGTCGGTGGATGCGAGCGGCACAGGACCGGTCGGAGTGGCGAGCCTTGGGGGAGGCCTATGTTCAGCAGTGGACGTCTATCGGCTGATAGATGATCATGATGATGATGAAATTTCATTTCATTTAGTTTTATATTCGTATTAAATATTGATTTATTAATTGAAATTAAACCCAAATGAAATGAAATTTATATAGATGCTTAATTTATAGTAAGCATAAAAACTATTCCGTTACTGATCGGATTTCGGATGTGCGTTGTCAACGCACATCCGAAACTGCTGATCGTAGAAAACTACAATTTATGCACATCATTAAAGGAATTTCGAGAAAGAGGTCAGTCGTCGAACCCGACTCGGCTGGGCAGCGTTCGGGAAGCTTCGCAGTGTCTTTTCGTCCAAATTACCGCAGTGTCTCAAGTCGAAAGTCTTCGACCAGTGTGTGTTGCCAGTGATGACTTATGGTTCCGAGACGTGGGCGCTTACGATGGGCCTCATAAGAAGGCTCAAAGTCACTCAGAGGGCAATGGAGAGGGCTATGCTCGGGGTTTCTCTGCGTGATAGAATCAGAAATGAGGATATCCGCAGTAGAACTAGGGTCACCGACATAGCCCGAAGAATTGCGAGCCTTAAGTGGCAGTGGGCGGGGCACATTGCTCGCAGGACTGATGGCCGATGGGGCCGGAGGGTTCTCGAGTGGCGCCCGCGAACCGGGAGACGAGCTGTCGGTAGGCCTCCAACAAGATGGAGTGACGACCTTGTAAAGGTCGCGGGAACGCGGTGGATGCGAGTTGCACAGGACCGGTCTGAGTGGCGCGCCTTGGGGGAGGCCTATGTCCAGCAGTGGACGTCTATCGGCTGAAATGATGATGATGATGATTAAAGTAATCCACTAAAACAGCAGCATATTGTCATCATTGTAATAAATGCCCATTTCCCCATTAACCATGAAACATTACTAAAACAGCAATTTAATTTTCGATATTAATTCCACCAATCACGTATTCACGGGCCACCTTAGCATTTAAAACCCAATCAAAATCACTAATCCCTTGAAATTGATTTCATAATGCGAGGACAAAGTTATAATTAAGTTCTGCAACAGAAAATCAGGTAATCGGGTTGTGATTCAACAGATTTGAACTAAATCACAATTTTCAGGAGCTTTCCCTTCTATTCGAGTTTGGGTTAGTACCTAATTACAATAAATTTTCATCACATAATTAGGGTAAAGAAAGACAAATGGCTCTCCCGGTTGGGATCGTTGTTTCTGTCCCAATGTCATCCTTGTTTTACGAATGTAGTGCCATCTATGGGCGGTAGTTTTAAATGGGGTGTATTTTTTGCCACTATTTGGGGCTATATACATACTAGCTTCTGCCCGCGACTTCACCCGCGTGGAATCCGGTTATCGCGTTTCCGCGGGATCTATGAGTTTTTCCGGAATAAATAGTAGCCTCCTTTCCCGGGACTCCAACTATCCCCATACCAAATTTCATCCAAATCGGTTCAGCCGTTGAAGCGTGAAGAGATAACAGACAGACAGAGTTACTTTCGCATTTATAATATTACTAGCTTCTGCCCGCGACTTCGCCCGCGTGGAATTCGGTTATCGCGCTCCCGCGGGAACTATGCATTTTTCCGGGATGAAAAGTAGCCTATGTCCTTTCCCGGAACCCCAACTATCTCCATGCCAAATTTTATCTCAATCGGTCCATCGGTTGAATCGTGAAGAGGTAACAGACAGCCTTCAATTTGATAGGAGGAATATAATGACTGATCCAAAAAAAATACTTATTTTTTCCCATCATAAAATATTAAATATTTAAGTCATGTTAATTATGTGAATCGTTAGTTCTTCCCTTCAGCTAACAAAGTCAAAGAGCAAAAGTTTTTTCACATGCGTTTTTTAGAATCATTGTGAGTGTTTCCATCTCTTAAACTGTTTCATTGTTTTTACTTTTAATTATATTATTTTCACTACCTTCGCGAATTTCGGAGTTTTCAATATCATTAGATGGTGGAATAACTTTGGTAGGCGCATTAGTAAGTACACTTTTCAGTATCTGATATTGACACATTTTTTGGTTCTTCTGTGCTCAAATTTATTAGAATTCAATAATTCGTGTGTACCACTGGTGCACGCTTTAGGTTGTATAGTACTTTTAGTTTTAATTTATTTTTCTTGCCCAGATCACTTTTTGGTATTGCGTTTTTTTTCTTTTAGCTTTGGTTGCAAGAAAATTAACAGGAACCCCTTTAATGCCCCGCGTAACTGTCATAAAGTGAAAAGCAAACATAAAGTATCGGACCCTTTCCTAATTATCCCTTGGCAGATGCCACTGAAGCGTTGTATGACACATAAAACTACAGGCAGCACCACAACGCTGGCCGCTGGGGAGTTGTGTTCAGTTTGAATTTGAGCTTCATTGCGTTGGCGGTTAGGGGTGGTTGTGTTTTGGAAGATGGCAGTGTAGGGTTGGTCAAGGCATAGTTTTATGGTCGGATGTTTGGAAAGTGCAAGTGTTCAGTGGAAAGAAGGCTGTTTATCGCCTGCCCCGGGTGGGTCGACCCGTTACACGTACCGTTTATGTACCTAATGTACGGATTGTGAGAGCTTCACGTAGTTTACGAATCTGATAACTGCCGTGGTAACACTGCTCTTATTTTTGTGGGGCGAATTGTAAAACGATGTTTTGCTTCGTTGTTCCTTAACGCATTCACTGCCACCGACGCATATAAAGGCGAAAGTTCGTAAAAAGAAGTGGCAGTGAATGCCTTAACAAATGGGTTTTAGGTTGGACGTTACCTTATACAACTCGTAAAGGCAAAAAATATCGAATAAACTCATGTTACCCGCATGCGGCTGCGATCCGTCGGCGGGGACGACAGGCAACCTTTATGGTATTGATTCATTAGTCGAAATTAATTTTACTTCAAACAAAAATTCACAAAAATAAAGGTTACTTTATCTCTTCATCGTATAGATCATGTATCTAAGTGAATCTGTTAATTGATATTTTGATTTGAAAACTAAATTTAAAGCATTTAAGTTTATATATGAGAGGAGGCCTGTGCCCAACAGTGGGACGCAAATAGGCTGTAGTAGTAGTAGTAAGTTTATATATGCCCTTTTTCCATTACTACATACTATGGGACCATTGAGATGTCTCGCTACACTGTATTTTCCGATAAACAGTTACAATACAAGTCCGATACAATGTTGCTCGCTCTCCATGTGATCTCTGGATTCGCTCGAAAGTCTTATGGCCAGATTTAACACTTACTTCTCAAGTTTTATTCCGTATTTAAACTTTACTTTTATGAGAACAGTAGATACTGTAAAGTATCCATGTAGGTACGGAGAGTATGTGTATTTTGAAAGTCGGAATAAATCAGTGAAGTCCGTGTTAGGATTCCGAAGTGCACAAGGAATTCTTATAGTATCGCCATGTCCGTCCGTCCGTCCTTCCGTCCGTCTGTTCGCACTATTGCTCGGAGACGCTTAGTTCTAGAAAGCTGTAATTTGGCATGAATATATATAGTAGTTACGCCGACAAAGTGGTTCAATAAAATTTCGATATATATACATATATTTTTAGGGTACCTCCCCTACTCGTAAAGTGGGGATGTATATTTTTTTTCTTGCGTACCCCATGTGGATGTGGGGTGTTGTTGAATAGGTCCTTGAAAAACATTGTGGGTTTATTAAAACCGCGTTCGTGGAATATTAAGCTTTAAAGTGCTATTTTTTGGTAGAGTCGAGTCCCCCCCCCCCCCCGCCAGCTAAATGGTGGTTTTCAGTTAACTGAAAAAAATCATGGTAGTGGCATATATAACGCAGTTGAAAGGAAAACTATCACAGCTAAGAAGGCTATACAAGTTTTCGGGTCTTAGTCGACCAACTGCAAGCAAGCAAAAATGCGTAGGTACGGAAAAGTAAAATTCCATTAGTATACATACTGAGCGGCAGGGGTGTCGTCGAGCGGGCACGTCATACCGCGCAGCCAAGCTGAGAAGCAGCCTTAGAAAGGTACTAAGGGCATTGTCAACTTCGGAACCCTATACATTGCGCGTGGCCCGACACGCACTTGGCCGGTTTTTAAACCTTACGTTCTACCTTTTCTTAGGTGCCTTTAAGAGGTAAGTGTTACGTGAATTGCAAGGTGGTAACGCACTGGTAGCTCTTTTTGAGCAGCTGGTGTCCATGGGCTGCGGTGAATACTTAACATCAGGTGGCCCGCATGCTCGTTTATAAACCTTAGGTATATAAAAAAACCTTTTTTATCTTTAAAATTGACGTTACAGTAATTTATATTCGGTTTGCTTAATTATTATTAAACTACTACAATACTGATATGACACATTTGATTTTTAATTAAAAATATTAATTTTACTGGCATCTTTTAGATCTCATGTTTAAGTGTCATGAAAAAGTAAAAATAACTAAGTAAAGAGCCCTTGTTGGTAATTCAATAAGGTTGTTCAAGAACACTGTTAAGCATGCCATTTTTTAATGAACTCTGTCTTCACTTTTCAAAAAGTGACATTTGAGATAGTCTACCAAGCATCGCCTCTCTGTTTTTGTTGTTTTAAAATAAATTAAAAGTTACGTCATTTGTAAGAGATATCTTTGGCTGCGTTAATATATGTTTAACGACTACGATAAATGACCAGGAAAAAAAATCACAGTTACACGCAGCCCAAAGCTTTACACAGCAGGGCTCTGTCGTTATGCAACCAAGAGCATAATGGAGATTTGTTTTCTTTCAGGTGGGTAGACAATTTTTTCACAAAATACACATAAAATGGCATCTTATCTGTTTACATTGTAGGTAAGTTCTTATTAGAGACTTATTGATTTGTAATTCTTAAAACTAGTCCTAAGTGTCTTGACTTTTAGCATAAGGCCCCATTAAGGGCCCAAAATAGCGATGCACGAGCGTCGCTGGTCCGTGAGCGATGCCTTACAATTTTCTTAATTTTCGCTCCGTTTTCCGTTTAAGGCGTTTTCAAACCAAAGGGTTTCAACAAGGAAGAAAACTGATTTCGAACCATTTAAAAAATGCGTCGCACGCCTGCAGAACTACGAAGTGGGCCGATATTGCAATAAAAGTACCCACGGCTTCCCGTGGCCAACTATTTCTATGATCATCCACAGTAGTATTGGAAAAGTTTTTCGATCTACTGAATAGTGAGCCGTACGTGGCACATAAACGGTGCAGATGGGCTCGCTTCTATTATTCTACACAATGTTACACACTCTTGTTTTAGATAAAATGTTAGGTGGCTAAGCCGTCATAGCTTCGTCTTTTAAACAGCGCATAAAGTCGGTGTTCGAGGGTAACTGTTGATTGGATTTTGTTTGATACAATGTTCGCTGACGTTTCGTTGAATTTTTCAGGATTTATTGTTTAAATTGTGCACGAACTTGACAATTTCGCTCTTTGGTTTGCGGCACGATGCTATTACTATTTATTTAAATTGAATTTTTAGTTTTCATACCTAAAATCTATACTGTGTGGCTGTAAAAGGAGCAAAAAATTTGAATGTGGACCCTTTAACTCATCGGTGATTAAGTCCAAATAGTTTCAATTAATTCTAATTAAAAATCATTTTTCCGTTATTTTCTAACAAAATTAATCGAGCCCGCAGTAACTAAAAATCAACAAAAATATGTTAATATATCCAATGTTTGTATATTGCGCCCAGTCGTAATAGTTTTGTCATTTGTCATCATTGATCTATTATAAGTAAGGATTCACAATCAGTCGGAGAAAAATGGCCCCGTCAAAATGGGTGCCCGAACAGCTCGGGCACCCGTTTGGCCTTCGTTATAAAGAGGCGTTATTAGCACGTTGGAACGTATTTTCTAATGTCAGTGTGCTCCATATATTACTTCCTTACATATGAAATTGGCGTTTGGCGAACTGGCAACTTTGATTCAAAATATGTGGCGTTCGGCTAGGAATTCCAAATTCAAATTTATTTCAAATTTAAGACCATGTATTTCTGTGTTCGAATTACGAAATTTATTTGTTATCGCGTCATTTGTTTTTCTTTCACATCGTTCTGTTCACAATATGGAGAACTTAAAATATCGCTATATTTACGAATATGAGTTTCACCTCGGCACTAGTGCTGCAGAAACGGCTGTAGGATTAACAATGCGTATGGGGAAGCTACTGCAAAAGAAAATACGGTACGTTATTGGTTCCAACGTTTCCGTTCTGGAAATTTTGACCTACAGAACAAGCCTCGTGGACGGCCGGAGACACAAGTTGATAACGAAGAATTAAAAGCAATTGTGGAAGCAGATCCATCGCAAACCACGTCAGAGTTAGCGGCAGGCTTCGGTGTGAGTGATAAAACCATTTTGATTCACTTGAAACAAATTGGAAAAGTGAAAAAACTTGAAAAATGGGTACCGCATGAATTGAGCGACGCAAACAAAGAAACACGCGTCGAGTGTTGCGTTTCACTTCTCAACCGGCACAATAATGAAGGCATTTTGAATCGTATCGTTACTTGTGATGAAAAATGGATCTTGTACGACAACCGGAAACGTTCTTCACAATGGTTGAACCCAGGTGAACCAGCCAAATTCTGCCCGAAACGAAAGTTGACTCAGAAAAAGGTACTGGTAAGTGTCTGGTGGACTAGTGCCGGTGTCATCCATTACAGTTTCTTAAGATCTGGGCAAACAATCACGGCTGATGTGTATTGTCAACAATTGCAAACGATGATGGAAAAGCTAGCCATTAAACAACCCAGACTGGTCAATCGATCTAGCCCACTGCTGCTTCAGGACAACGCTCGACCACATACGGCACGTTTGACGGCCGCAAAACTACGGGAGCTGCGACTGGAATGTCTTCGACACCCACCATACTCCCCGGACCTTGCTCCAACTGATTACCATTTTTTTCGGAATTTGGACAACTTCATGCAAGGAAAAAAATTCAATTCTCACGAGGCTGTCCAAACGGCCTTCAAAGATTTTATTGATTCTCGCTCACACACTTTTTTTAGTAAAGGAATCAATGAACTACCTTCGAGATGGCAAAAGTGCATAGATAGCCATGGTACATACTTTGACTAAATAAAAAAATAGTTTCATAAAAAAAAATCGTTTTCATTTCTGCCATATGAAACGCCAATTTCATATGTAAGGACCTAATATATTGACATATTCTGTTAGGCACTGTTCGTCCATATGTTATTACTTATTGTAGGTCAATGTTTGTCATTCATGGTTGTTTTCAATACTTTCAAATATCTACATTGACTGCGGGTTTTAATTTTAAATTTCTTTAGCTCCGATTTGAAGCACTTGGGAGCATTAGGATCAGGTTGAGGTAATTGCGTATACTCTGTGGAATCATAGTTGAAAATGTTTGCTCCTATTACAGGCCACACCCGGTATAGGGCTTTTTACTTGCTCAAAATGTTTACCTAGGAATTCGTCTTGTCATGAATGTTACCTATTGTGTTTTTATTTTACACTCATGTCTACCGTTCTCGAAATCAAGGCCCGCCGGAATGTCCGGCATGCGAATGCACGCGCCCCGAGCTTAAC
The DNA here is from genome assembly GCA_963971205.1 of Aethes cnicana. Taxonomy (NCBI): domain Eukaryota; kingdom Metazoa; phylum Arthropoda; class Insecta; order Lepidoptera; family Tortricidae; genus Aethes; species Aethes cnicana. The sequence goes on from OZ020288.1 coordinate 6,571,097, forward strand.
ACGTCTGTTTGTACGTTGGACATTCACTATGTCACTTATTATATGTCGGCCGGCGCTTTGTGATCCACCGCGCCAGCCGACAATGCTCGCGACTGTACGCTATCCATGTCCTTCGATCAGAAAATCTTTAAATCAATATTTTTAACGTTTTGTGAGGTGATTGTTATAAATATTTTTTGGATAGTATTCTTGAGTCACGTACCTAAGTCGATAATCCATCCATACTAATATTATAAATGTGAAAGTGTGTTTGTTTGTTTGTCCTTCGTTGACGTCGCAACGAGTGGACCGATTTGGATGAAATTTGATATGGAGATAGTTTCAGACCCGGGCAATAACATAGGATACTTTTTATCCCAATGTTTCCACGGGAACGGGTTTCCCACGGGTCAAACCAATTTTTCAATACTTCTATAACTATAACTGTCTATATGTAAAGTATCATCGGGAACGCAAATTCAAAGTCTACGCGGACTAAGTCGCGTGCAAACGGCTAGTTTTTTATAAAATCATAGCTTCTGCCCGCGACTTCGCCCGCGTGTAAATGTCCTTTCTCGGGACCCCAACAATCTCCATGCCAAATTTCATCTCAATCGGTCCAGCGGTTGAAGCGTGAAGAGGTAACAGACAGACGGACAGAGTTTTTTTCGCATTTATAATATTACTAGCTTCTGCCCGCGACTTCACCCTCGTGGAATTCGGTTATCGCGTTCCCGCGGGAACTCTGCATTTTTCCGGGATAAAAATTAACCTATGTCCTTTCCCGGGACCTCAACTATCTCCATGCCAAATTTAATCTCAATCAGTCCAGCGGTTGAAGCGTGAAGAGGTAACAGAGAGACAGACAGACAGAGTTACTCCACGCGGGCGAAGTCGCGGGCAGAAGCCAGTATAAAATAACTGATTAAAGCTATCAATTATTTCCAAAGCTAAGTATACGTGAGAATTTAATCATTTAAATCATGCTTATACTTTATACCATATTTTATCTCGAATTTTGAGTTGATCGAAGTTACGCCGCGCAATGTGGATGCTGGATCCAAGCAGATGATTAAACTTACATCTGAAATACTCATTTGAGAACCAACTCATTACGAACTGGATCTAGAGCAGCCTTTGAGTAAGAGACTAATTTTCCAACTGTAGCGTGTAATTCGAAATTAAAGTTCTGACTGATTATTTACATTTTATGATACGATTCGTTCAGGTTCACGTTAGAGAAGGCTGAAGGAAAGCTGCTGTAGTCATTAATCGTTTAGAAGTAAGTTTCAATTTGCTTAGCGCAATTTTGTATATTATCTTCTCATCGTTACAATGGAAAAATAAGTTTGTCGTCACTTTTTGATTGTAATTTTGTGACAGTTACTAATTCTCCATTCAATTTCACCTACTTGCATAGAGATAGAATCAGGGAAATTGTATACCTACCTACAAATGAGCAAAACCAACTTCCACCATGATTTTTTACTACCTACTACTAATTGTTACAGCCTATTTGCGTCTCACTGTTGGGCATAGGCCTCTTCTCATCACTAGAGGGTTGGGCTATAGTCTCCACGCGGGCCCAGTGCGGATTGGGGACTTCATATAGATCTTTGAATTATGTTTTCCTTCACCGAAAAGCACAGTGGTTAATTCAAAGTAAATAATTTAGAGGTGCGAGCAGAAATTGAACCCCCGACCCTCTGCATTAGAAGCGGTATGTCGAACCACCTAGGCCACCATGGCTTCACATTTTTTCGGTTTGATTTTTTAACTAAACGATTTATAATCTGCTTTATCAAATCTAATTCATGTTCGGACGATAAGATAGAACTAATTAATAATAGCACTCCGATAGGTGAAACGTATAATTTGTAAGACTGCGTCTCGAAACAAAATCTTGGCTCAAACGTGACGAGTAAGACATTGGCGAGTGCGTACCTCCGGGGCCCAGGAATGCGCAAGTTAGTGGATGGCGATGTTTTGAAACCCGCCAGCGCAAATAACATTAGCATAGTTATCGAACGCCGGATGAGACCTCCGTAAAGGTCCCGCCGGGCCGGGACGCCTCTTAAACCCGCTTTTCCGATAATGACTATCGATGATTCCGCCCCCAAAGAGCCCCGCGCACAATATTATTACGTAGTTTCGCCGTTGTGGGATATTGCGAAATAAAACATGGGCCCGGTATTCAGTTATTTGCGTTAAGGCGTGAGCATGAACTTACAACACCTTCCTATCAGTAGTTACTCGTAGTCGGATACAATTTCGTATGTAATAAAATTGTCTAGATAAAAGGAATAGTAGTAGTAGTAACTACAGCCTATTTGCGTCCGACTGCTGGGCACAGGCCTCCCCTCATCATGAGAGGGTTTGGGCTATAGTCCCCACGCGGGCCCAGTGCGGATTGGGGACTCCACACACATCTTTGAATTACTCCGCAGATGCGTGCAGGTTTCCTCACGATGTTTTCCTTCACCGAAAAGCTCATGGTAAATTCAAATTGAATTTCGCACGTAAGTAAACTTCTTTAAGTTCCTTTGTGCGAAATGAAATCGAACCTCCGACCCTCGGCATGAGAGGCACCACGGCTAGTAACTAAATTGTATCCTTTACTTTTTAAGTATAAATTGGGTGGAATAGAATGTGGTTGGTTCCAGATAAAAATACAACACAATACAAATACTCTTTATTGAACACTATACAATAGAGTAAAAAGAACATTAGGAATACATGCTGTTAGGTATATAGCTGGCGGTCTTTTTTTCCATCAAGAACGGTTTCTCGTTACACTTTTGAGGAAAATAAATTCAGTATAAAGTCACACTTACATAATACCTAATTAAAACTGAGTAAAATCATAGTCAATATGTTAATTTATTTTGGGATTCGGAATAAACGAGGTACTTGATCTCATTGCTAATAAAGCGATCTCTCCCAGACAACCTTTGGACCTTGAGTAAAAGAGATGAGTTCGTAGGCGGTTTCTCAGTTATGAAGATATGCGTTTTTTTATTGAATTAAATATTTTGCACGTTCAAAAGCGTAAGTATTAGAGTAGGTACTTAGGTAAGATAATTATGGCACGAGTAATGGACCAGGTTCCAGTGATTGACTCCCGAACTCTTAATGAAATAAGCAATAAAAATCAATGGCCTTAAGTGTGTCCAAGACTGTAGTTTTTACCTTAGGTAGGTACGCTTTTTAACTTTACCTACAACACCGATGTTCGAGACCTATGTCCAGCAGTGGACTTCAATAGGTTGATCATGATGATGATACCGATCTTAAAAGTTCAAGCGAAATATCTTCGTTTAATAAGGTAAAAGTAGGATGATAATTGATAATACTAGTTTATTATAGCATAATTTTAAGTAATTAAAATCTGTTGTTCGCAACTTTACAATTATATTTAAATTTGTCCAAACGGCAGTCATAATGCTATAATTTGGAATATATTGAAACGGAGCGGCGGCGCATTAAATATGGTCTTCATTAAAAACTCGTGTACACTTTGTTACACTGGGACTACTTAATTGGTATTTTAACTTCGGAATAAGTAATAACATGAAGTGATAAAAATTCCGGAAATAAGTTCCAAAATTTTATTACAATTCCACCATCAACTTTTCGTGTTCATTTCAATTTTAATTTAGAAAAAATACCTAAATGGAGACGATTTTTTTACCTTAGGAACTTTTATAGAATTTTGAAACTTTCATTACCTTTTCAAAAATAAAATGCTCTTTTACATTGATAATAGTGTCACTAGATTTGCAAAGAAAATACTTTGTAGGTATATAAATGTCTTCAAAAGAAAAGAATTTGGTAAATAAAAGTATAATATGTGATCAAACGAACTTCACAAGCGAAGTTCGATCAATATTATATGAGTCGATTCATTCGAAGATATAATTAACCAGGTAGTCCTTTAAACATACAGGCAATATCGCACGCTTTAGAGAATTATAATCG